>VXBR01007658.1:310460-328289 GCA_013400215.1 Cisticola juncidis | reverse complement strand
AACACAAAGAATAAAATCCTTGTTCAGATGCACTTACCTTAAAAAAAAAAATTTTTTTTTACTTCCCCAGACTGCCTAAGATTAGGCTGTTTTGAACACTGAAAACCTACCTCCAAAAATACCCAAAAAATAGCTTTCTTGATTTTAGCTTACAAATTACTGAATAACCCACAGACCACCAGCTTCTCTCCTGCTATTTCTAAGTCAGTCCAGATAAAGCTGGATGGGGAGGGGAAAGGCAGGTTTGGGCTTTGTTTGATTTGGTTTTAGGCTAAAGCTCAAGGTCCGTTTATTTAAGAAAGAGATTCCCACCCCCCAAATGCAGTGTATTTTAAGTTCAATAGAAAATAGCAATAGAAAAATAATACAGGTGCATATAAGCCATATGCCAAGTGAGGTGTAATACACACTTAGTTCTAGTGAGTGTGTATTACACCTCACTAATTAAAATTTCTCAAGAATTAATTTTCACTCACTCACTAATTAAAATTTCTCAAGAATTAATTTTCTCTTCCCCTTTACTACATTTTACAGAATTTCCAAAACTTTCCTTTTTTTGTCTACAGGTAACTGCTAAGATTCCCCTTTCTAAAGGTATCAAAGCTTCTCTTTGGAGAAGGATCAGTTATTTCCTCCAGGGCCTGTGAACCTCTCCCCAAAATAACTCCTGCAGCCACCCCTCGAGTAAAACACTGAGCTCGATGCCAGCTGGAGGCTTTGGGGGCAGCTTTCAGCTCACCTGCCTGAGCAGCCAGGCACAAAAACCCCATGGGAGAGGAACAAGGAGCAGTTTTGCCCCTTTGCCTCCGCCGGGGATCCAAGGGCTTGGAAAGGAGCGCACAGCGGTTCGCATCAGTGCGCGAGATGAATATAAAACCCAAACCAAAACACGATTTGTTTTTCAGTTTATTAAAGGAAATGTTTTCATATAATTAATCATGGTCCGCGAGGCCGCTTTATCCAACGCCGTTCCTCCCCTACCCCCGCCATCCCACATGGAGCCTTAGCCGGACTAAAATTCTGCAAAGCCTTGCATTGTTCTCCCTGACACCGGATCAGCGGACACAAAAAAGCAACTGCCAGCTCAAAAGCAATCCGGCGATAGAGCCTGGTGCTATCTAATCAAGGGCAAAAGGTCACTTCCGAACAACTGGGCAATAAAAGATTATTTCCAGCCGCAGAACAGAAAGGCCCAGTGGTGGATGCTTGAAAGAGGGGGGTGGAAGGAGGGCAAAAGGGCTCCCGTCTGTGGGAGGAAGTGCATTGAATAAAGCCAGCAGACGGGAACCATCTGGCTTTGTGCGTGGTCTGTTCTTCAGAGGAGAGAGAAAGCCTCCTCAGCAGGGCCAGTGACTCTGTGCAATGATTCAAACTTTTCTTCTTCCTCTTTTTTTTTTTGGCTTTCTCTCCCCCATCAATTTTAAAGCAGCTTTCCGAGGCACCAAAAAATTGGAAACAGGAACTTTCCTAACGGGTGGATGGACACATCAAGTGCAAGCTGCAAGATGGATCCTGTGTTTTAATTTGCTCATGAGAGATGGCTCTTATCAGGGAGCGAGGCCTGAGGATGACCAGATGGGGCTTTTTTTTGTTTTGTTTTTAAGGATGGCTTCAGAAGAAGCCTCCCAGGGACCCAGCAGACTCAAATTCCCAACACATCCAGTACACTTGAGTTTTGGTTGCATTTTTAAACAGCAAATGGCATTTCCAGCAGCATCACCTTTATTATGTATACTTCATGCATTTCCCCCCTTCCTCTCTCTCTCCACTTGTTAGATGGCCTCACTTGAATGAAGGCAAGAAAATAAAAGGGCCAGATTACATTCAGTCCAGTTGCCATGGCCTGTGGGAGGGCAGAATTGCAAACACTTCAGTACAAATGGTACAATCCCTCCTCCCTCCCCTCAGCCCTGCAGTTGTCCTCCATGTCCTCACTTTCCCTCGCTCTGTGGTTCGCACCGGAGGCCTTTGGCACTCGGCGGCGAGGAGCTGAATCTATTCAAGCACCCAGACACCTCCTCCGTTCACCAGTGAATTAACTTTAAGCATGCAAATCACACTAATCCAGAATTCACAGGAGAGGAAGTCAGGAGGGTTCCCAGTGGTCTGGGAAATAATTTTCCTTTCGGGAAGGGAAGGGGAGGGGGGGGTCATTGCACTCTTCTTTAGAGCTCGCTGCAGGTCACTCTGGCTCATCTCAAAGAAAGTTTAGTTCAGAGGCTCAGCTTGACATTCATTGGTTTCTAAATCGGAACCTCTTGAGCGATTGTCCCAGCAATCCCAGGGATTGGGGCCTGAGCAAATAGCCCCCGACTAATTCTGCTGTAGTAGGGGGGAAACGAAGCAGTTAAATGTCCAGTTTTATCAACAGAAAACAACAACCGAGCCTTTGTCCTAACAGGGTGCAGGAGGAAACCGTTTTGCAGGGCTCATCTGCATGAGAAACCCGGGCAGCTGGGAAACACCAACATACGGCTTGGGGGGAGATCTACCAAGAGAAAATCGGAGGAGAAAAACATTCCATACATCTGCTTTCTGTGCTGCCACCTTCAAAAAGGAAGCAAAACTCAGGAATTCTCAGCGAGTCGGACACAGCTTGACAATTGAGGGGCTTTGTTTTAAAGGGAAAAAAAAACACCACAAAAAAGCAAAATTTTAAATTGAGAACCTACACAGCAGGTCCTCTGTCACAGCCTATTTGTTAGTGAGGGAAAAAAAATCCACTACCAACAGCAAGGTGACCAAATGGCCAAGCCAACAGCTCTGGTATTTGCTCTCTACAGTTCTGCAAGCTGAGGCAGTGCAAAGACACCAGAGTTTCTGCTGTAGTCTCACCAAACAGACATGGAAATGCAGGATACAGCTTGGAGATGCAAAGCCAAAAAGGAAAACCACAGAGTTGAAATGGACCTACTAGAGGGGGTTAAAAAACCCCAATGTCACTCCTCCTGCTCCTCACTTTTTTTTTTTTTTTTTTTTTTAGAACTGATCTATTCTCAGTTTTACTTAGCTAAGGGTTTCTTGGCAGGCACAGACTTTTTTCTCTAAGGAGTTTTAGACACCCAGAAGTGGTTGGAAAAGCACAGGCAAAGGACTTGCCCACCACATTCCCTGTCTCTCTGAGCAAAAAGCCTTGCCCTATGATTGCCCAGAGTGAGGCCTATAACCCATATAGCAGACATGGAAACTGCATTCCACTTGCTCATCAAACCCAGTGGGAAAACAGCTTGAAGATGGGAGGGGGGAAAATCCCAAAGGTAAAGCAGGTGAGCCTCAGGTTAAGGCAGCTGCTGCTTTAACAGCCACTTTCAACACTTCAGAAAGTGAAACCACTTACTGGAACAACAAGGCTGTGTGTAAGGAGGAGGGGATGGCTGAGAAAATGTGTCCCTGGAACAGACCCTTTAGGGACAGGCCAAAGTGAGATGAGGTTATCATCAGGACGATCACAGCCCCAGACTGCAAGGTCACAACCTGCAGGAACTTAGACAAAGCTTTTAAAGAGAAGCAAATCCAGCCTTTTCTGGAATGCCCCAAAAGAGAAACCCACCCAAAGGGTGCCTCCATGGTCCAGCAGTGCAGTATTCACATTCCAGCCACAACGGAGCCAAACAGCTTCACTGCAGTGGGGGCAGCTCCTACTCCCACATACCATGATTAAAAACCTGGAGACTCACAGTTGTTTCAGAGCTCCACTGGCATTCACCGAGGGCAGAGCATGCCCTGTGCTGAGCAGCCACCCTGCTTTCCACTCCACTTAGCATTAATTACAAGCCTCTTTCTTGGATAGCTTGGCAGCTTTGCGGTTCAAGGGGGAAAGGGGGAAAAAATAAATCTCATCCTATTAAGTGTAGCCCAGCGACCAAAAGATTCTGAAAGATAGGAAACCCTTCTCAGTGTGAACTAGCAGCAGAACTGCACTTTAAAATACAGGTTTTAATTGCAAGTGGCATTTCCAAGCTACCCTGCTCCTGGGGCCACCTTGATGAGGGTCAGGCATGCTATCAGACAGTTAATACCCTCAAACAAACAGCTTCCCACTTCCAGCCACAAACAGGGTTTTAAACATGCCCCATTTGTATCACAAAAGGCAGTCAAAGCTCCTGTTCTTGCAGGAGGCTCAGCTCTAGTTAGGCACCCAACAAAGACTAAGTTGGTAAGAACCTCCTTTGGGTCTCTCTAGCTGACTCAAACCCAGCATTTTGCTGGGAGCAGATGCTGTAATTCTGGTACCCTGTAGCTTGATCACAGATCACAGGCTAATTTTAGCTGATACCCTAAGCACAGACTCACCAAATCCAGTGGAGCTCCAGAAGGGATGCAGGGGAACAGCATAGCTCTCCTGTCATAAACCCTTTGGTTTAAGACTACAGGTCTCAGGGCAAACCTGAAAGAGATCAAGACCAAACTATGACCTGCCTCGAGAAGAGCAGACCTGCTTAATACTCCTCTATATAACCAAAGGCTCTTGTCCTCAGCTGTGGGGAGTTTGGGCCTTCCAGTTCTGTGGAGCATCTCAGGTGCTCTCAAGGGGCAGAAAGGAGTTTGCCACCAGCTGAGTTGCTCAGAGCTTTCTGGGCAGACTTATTTCATTTTACCCTGAATTTACAGACTCTGGAGCATTGATCTGCTGTGTTTGCAGCATCCTAACTGGCTTAGCTAACATCACAGACTGCCATATCTTGCTGATGAGGGATCCTTTAGGTTTGTAACCTAAGGAAAATATATGCCAGTAATCTACTGTGCAGATGAGGCAAGCAATTGTTATTCCTTACATCCAGTTGTAAATCAAATGGTTTCCTGCCTAAGTCTAGATAAGAATATAACCCCCAGGCTATGGGCCACCTGATAGCAGGAGTCCTTTTGTTAAGGGAATGATTGCAGATGACTCAGTGCTTTCACCTGTTCTCCTTTGCCAGGTAGCATCTCCTCTGCATGGCTGGACTGAGTTGAGGCTTCAGCAGAAACTTGAAACTGAGACTCCTTAGGCAAGAAATTCTGTCTGGGGTCTGGCTCTACAGGCCATCCTTGCATTTCCAGCACAGGAGGGCAATGGAGACAGAGCCCCCTCCACCCAAAACATTCCCTTCACAACCATATCCTGGTCCTTCACTTGGGGAAGTGCTTCCCTCCAGGTTCTGCTGAGCCTGACAGCCTTTAGCCCCCTGCCCTTGCCATGGCCTGTGGCAATCCTGTTGTGATACTGCTTTGAAAGCAAGCTGATGGCAGAAGGATGTAGGGAATTTTTAAGAGCATTTTCCATTCTGACTCTGGTTATTACTGTATAACCTTGTCCAACTCCTCCATTGCTTTGTGGCTGTTGTCACTCACACTTTTCCTATCTCACTGCTGCCCTTTCTACCCAGCGAGTGGGTTTGCTCTGTGGGATGCTTCCCACCGTTGCTGCAGGCACAAAACTGAAACCTCTGATGTCATGTCTCGTAACCCATCAAAAAGGGCCTTGTTTGAAGCAGGGAGATGGGATGAGGTCATCAGGAGTTGTAACCATTCTCTTTTTTTGGCACACCACCTCCTTATCTGGGAGGCATTGCAGGGAGGGCATTGTAAAGGTTACGTAAAATGAAAACAGAATTGTCAGGCGTTCCTCTCCCCGACATTTGTTTTGGCAAATTTACATCCTCTGAAAAACGTGAGGGAAGCATCATTTTCTGCAGCAGAACGTCACGTACCAGCAGGGCTGACACAAAGCCTACTCTGCCCAAGGGCGCCTAGGGGGCCTCAGAGGCAGGAGGGGAAAACCTTTGGTGTACACTGAGTGCATGTGCAAATATCCCCACGTGTCTCTGTGCCCACAGAACGCAGGAGGAGGAAAGGATTACCCATCATACAGCTCCTGTCAGGAGAGACATTTTCATTATTGTTTTATTATATTATAGAATTGCATTGTCCATAAGCACAGAAGAGCCAGAAGAACCCTTTGTGTTGGCATCTCACAGAAGCACTTGCAGACTCACAAGTGGGAAAGGTGATGGGCGTGTTCCTTGTTCATTAAGGTCTCCTCTGTCTTCCTAAATTATCAGCAAGGAACTGGAGAAAGGGGGAAATACTGATTCCCTAACAAACTTACCAGTGAGGCAGTTTTACATCTTGGCTCCAGGCCTCTGCTCAGAATCTCTTCCTCCTCTTTTTCAGAACTCAGTGAAGATGAGCCACAGAGGGCATGGGCATCCTTCCATTCTGCTCTCACTCTGGAGCAGAGATAGATCCAAAATGTTGCAATTCTACAGTCCTTCTCTCCTTCTGGGATAGTGCCTGTGGATACTGCCTAAAAGATATCACTGAAGTCATAGTAAGAGGGGCAGCCACAACAGGAAAGAGGAGAAACAGAAGGATTTTACTGAGTCCAAGCCTTGCAGATGGTGAGAACAAGAAGGAAAAGTCATGCTCACAGTTAAAGCTAATGAAATTCTGCAATCCCCATGGGAAACTCACAAACACAGGCATGAAATGCAGAACTACTTCCTGTTTTCATTTATTTTTTAAGACTTTGGTTACATGTTCAAATGCAACACATGGATGGAGTTCAGGGACTGAATTTCCTCAGGTTCTACTGGATACATCCCATTTTTGGTTCCTAGCCCTGCACCCACGTCTGCAGTTCCAGTAGCCACCTACAGTGATGTCTCTTCAGGCAGGGAGGGAAGGAAGGAGAGCACCTCTAACACATGAGCCTCCCAATTTAGACACTGTTCATCTGCCCCAATCCATGATTAATTTTAATAACGTTACAAGGGCATCTCTTTTTATCTTCTTTGTAGGCATCCACAGCCCTTCATTAGCAAGATAAGATTAAACAACAGCCACTTCTATCTTTATGTGGTAAAACAAGCTTCTGTATTTAAGATAAACTTTACAGGACAGATGGTTTCCTAGAACGGAATATCCCCGAGAAAACGTTTAACTATCCTACATAAACGTCAACAAGGTATGAGAAGAGTGCACCTAATAAAGGAGATAGAGGCTACAATAAAAAGGGGCCCTAAATCAAAGAGCAGGTTCACACCAGCAAACACTCACACATCCTGGGCTCACCGGAGCGGGGCCCTCAGCGCTGCTGGCAGCCCAGCAGCTCCTCTGGTGTGGCTTTCCCTGCCTTTGCTTGGAGCTCTGACCCACACCAGCACCTTGCTGGGGTTGTGGCCGGGACTGCATCCACAAAACTGCCCGTGCGGGTTCTGTATTGGGAGCTCGGTGTGTACTTCTACCTTTATCAGCTCTTAAAAAATAATTTAAAAAAGAAGGAAAGAAAAAGAAAGGAGGGGGGGACGGGGGGACGGGACACGGGGGACGCAGAGCAAACATTATCTATTGTTAATTACCTGTAAAGTAGGGCTTTTGCCACTTCCCCAGTTTCTAAGAGCTCTGAAGTGAAACCTGAAAGAAGCCACCCATTGTTTCCAATTGTGCAAGAGCCAGGAGCAAATAGGGCTCAAATTGCAGCTCTGAAAGGCAGCAGGAAATTGGCAGCCCGGTAATCTGCTCCCCACCATTCAGGGGAACAAAGGCGACATTCCTCCTCAAGTAGTCACCATTAGAAACCCCAGGCTGATCTATTTAGTAAGGCCCACAGAATAAATCTGTGGAAATAAAGAGTTTTAATTAGAAGGCCATAGGATATGGCTCTAGTTTCCAGCCCTGCAAGTAACATGTATTATTTAGGCTCTTACCTCGTTTCCCACATATCCAAACGTTAACACACAGACATCAGCACTGCTGCCATGAAAAAAAAAAAAATCCAAACCTGATAAATGTGGAAACTGTTCATTACAGGTGGATCATACTGCACAGTGTGCTGTACCAAGAACATTTCAAATTCCTCCATGTCTTGGGATTATATATTTTTCCCCTATAATATTAACAATCCTTCCAACCCACCACAGCCCTCCATCTATGGCATGTTTTAAATATTCTCCAGAAAAGCACTAGTTTCCAGCAGGATGGGGTTTTTCCCTCCCATCCATCCATCCATCCATCCTTCTGCACAGAATGACTCTGGTTAAACAGTGCTGGTCAAAGGCTCCTGGTTGTGCCACTGCCTCACACTGTGGCTCCACACAGCCCTCCAGCCCCAGCTTTCCCAGCAGCCAAAGAGAAGCATTTCCTTCAGAGCTGCTGTGTCAGGCACTGCTAATTTGAAGGAATTTAAGTCCAAGTGAAAAATGCTCTGAGATACTTTGCAGTTTTTGCCACCTGAACAGGTGAAGTTGTCCCAATTCCAGGGTGTTTGAACTGACAGGAGGGAAGAGCAGATGAGTTAACTTTTCCAGGGGATGTTATCTGCACCTGGCTGTAGTGACAGATGACTGTGGATCTACCACAGCAAGTGCTCCTGCTCTAGTACAGGGCAAGGGATGGAAAGGGGGGATACAAGAATACAGAGCCTGGGATTCCAGGTTTGAAAGCCCATATAAAAATCTCTGTGGAGACTCCAGAATGGCACCTTCTATCTCTATAGCTTGCTCCAGAGAGACTCTTTGGCTGTTTAACACAGCAGAACTGGTGCATTTTCAACTCTTAACAGTATTTCCTCACATACTCTTGGCAGATCAGTAGATTTGAGCCCAGGTACAGACAAAGTTTGGCAAAGTTCATACCTGGAGTTGCATTTCGGAACAAAATAAATACATGACATCCAACTATCCCTGACTATCCCTACATCCAACTATTCCTATTTCCCACCCTGACTAACCAGGTTTATCCTCACCTTGAACTGGATGAAATACAGGACATGCAAAAATGTATTAATTCATAAAGTGCCTCAGTGACAGCACAGGTGCTGCTGTAGTAGTAGCACATTGCATCCTGAAGAATTTTGCATGCCATGTAGAAAATGAACAAGTGGATAATTATTCCCTCAAAAGAAGGGGTCAGGTAAATGAGACTGGATTTAGATAAGACTTTGGTATAACAAGAAAGTACTGTGCAATCTCCCAATATCCGGGTTAGAGGAAAGCTCCAGCACTTCCCCCTTCCTTTCAGTTTATTCATTTTAATCTGGAAGTGTGCTACTCATAAAGTGCACAGATCCAAAAACAACAAACCAGACATCACACAAGAAATGAAGCTTTGGAGAGAACCTTCAGCAGGTCATGTAAATTCATCTCTTCCTCATGCTTGGAGTGTGGAAGAGGAATCCTTGTGGCACTGCAAGAACTCTCAGGTGGTTTGGAAATTGAAGCGTGTGCCAGAAAACAGGAGGTTTCATTTAAAATAGCCATTAAGTAGTTAATCAGTTATGTAATTTCAGCCAATTTAGGGAGCTCCAGCTCCTTCTCACAAATCATTTTACCCCACAAACTAAGAACATCCTAACATTTATGAGCACTGGGCATTCCTAAGGCAGTGCAAGCACTGTCGCCTGGCCAGCTCATTCACTGGTGTAAATCCATCAGCCCCATTCAGAAGAAATATTCCATGGAATAAACCCGCTCATACTCCGGCAGCGACCCTGCGGGTCAGGCAGGATGTCCCATTGTGCTCCTTCTTGCACAAACACAATGGGGTTCAGCCCCTGGGGGCAGAGCCTCTGTCAGGCTGTTTGTGCCTCCTGACATCGTGTTCTGCAGGATGTTTGTTTTCAGGTCGGGGCACAAACGTGTAGACAAAGGTTCACAAAACAGGGCGTGCTTACAAGGCCAGAGCCACGGGCTGTCAGGCACACCTTTCTCCAAGGACTGACCGAATTCGTGCTTCTCTGCTCCAAAATAGAGCTACCACACTTTCAAGCTAATTTTGGCATACATACTTCTCCTGGAAGCACGCTATTTCTCTTATAATACTGCCCCCCACACATGTATCAGGAATATTGAAAAATACAGGTGAATTTCTGGTTCTTTTTTGATGCTAAAATCAAGTTTTTAAGACTAGTGTCTCACCCATACATTCTTTAACTAAAAAGCCAAGCCATGTGTGGTTTGCAGGAAAACTTTCCCAAATTTGTATTTATTGGTAAGTAAATGAGGCAGCATCTCAAGACACCTTCACCAGGAGGAGTGGGAATGGCAGCTCCTAGGAAAACCAACTGCACTGCATCCATTTATCACAAATATAAACCGAGCTGTAAATACCCCTCTGGAGAGCACAAGGCTTTTGAGCAGATCCTTGCAGTGAGCAGAAAGCTCCTCACCACGGGCTCCACATGGCTAGGTAACCCATGCCAAGGGGAAAAGCCAGTCCTTGGCTCATCCCACCAGCCAGAGGAAGGTGAAACACAAGCACAGGGAAGAAGTACAAATTATTAAGAGCAAACTGCCCTCCAAATGAAGGGTCATTAGAACAAGGCCTGTGCAGCCCCATGTGCTGTGGAAGGCTGGTAAATCCAGCTGTGTGACAGAACAGAATTTTATTCCAGGTTTTTTGAAGCACCACCATGACTGACACAAATGCTCCAGCTGGAGGAAAGCCAACAATTAATCATGACTCCTTAGAATTTGGAGGTAATTTTAGCAGAACAAGAAATGCAGAAGTATCAGTGAATCCTGAACATTCCTCCAGGACAAAAATCTATTACTTCATATAAGTCTATTAAAACACTTCATCTAGCCCCTTTAATCCTTCTTAACAGATTTGCTTTATCACAGACAGAAGAGCTAATCCTCTCCCACCTGTCTTTATGATATGGAACCATAAACATGAGCAAGTACTTTTCATTTGTTAGGCATTATCCCCCCTCGGGTAATGCCCTCACCCACCCCAGCACTGGTGTAATGGAGTCTTTGGAGAAAGACCCCAACTCTGAGGGGAAATTGTCACCCAGGCTATGGATTCCTCCATCATGTAACATGGAAACTTTATCTACCCATTGTTTTTATTGCTAAATTACCGTTTCCTAAACTCATCTCTTATCACAAGCTTTGAGATACTAGGCAAAGCAAGAATTCCAGCTTGTTGGACTTGCCTTTTTCCTTCCACCCAGGCCTTACATGTCTGAAGGTCTCTGCTGTTGGAATCAAATGGCAGCCTTGGCCAAATCCATCATCCACCCTTGCAATTAGGGCAGTAGGCCAGCTGAACTTACTGCCCAATTATGCCATCATTTACAGAGTTCCCTTGCCTTCTCAAAACAAGATCTCAGAAATATCAGGAAAAAGAAGTAAACTTTATGAGCTACGTTGCAACAGGCTCTGACAGTCTGCAAACATGGAGGAGTAACCTCAAACAGCCCCCTGATAAATTTGGGGTTGAAGGACCGAAATGTGCACTTCAGTGCCCTAATTGCTGGAAATCCCTGCAGCAAACCTCCTTCCAACAGATCACAGCATCTTTGGATGACCATTCCACTGTGGAAAGTAGAACAGACACAGGGGTGACCACTTGGGCCATATTTAAAGTAACCTGTGGAGGTTTCACAGCTTCACTTCATCCAGCTGTCAGCTTGCTCCATTCTCTTTCATCTGGAAAGATTTCATGTGCTCTCATGCAGCCCTGTGTGGCTCTATACCACAAAATCCAGCTGTCTGAATTAATCCCCAGTCATTTCCATGGCAGAGTGGCAATGACCTTACATTCCAGAGTACCTGGAAGTGAGCTCATAGATATTTGTATGTTAAATACAAAGCATACAGCAACCCAAGGGAAAAAACATATTCTCATTTTTCTAACACTGCCTGCTCTACCTGGCAATTAGAAAACCATGTAAGACCTGCAAGGAACTATTTTCTTCTCTTTGCTGTCTAGGTCCAAGTAATTTTTTTTCTCCAGAGGAGATGCAACCCCAAGTTATTCCCAAAATCTGGTTAGCAAAGGGAGCATTAGTATGACTAACTAGTGTAGCTTTTGTTTTAAAAAAGAGATCTGAAACAGTGCCACCACATAGCTCCTGATGGAAGACAATCATTAAAGGATGGAGAACACGGGGGTCCTTTAGGATTTCTTCTCTTCTGCTAGGAACCACCCCAAACCCCCAGGTAAGTCACCTGTCTGAGAAAAGAGAGAGGTACAGAGGGCAGTGTTTTCCTTGAGGAGGCAGAGGCAGCAGCCCTGCCAGAGGCCCGGGCAGGAGCTGGCTGTGGTGCAGCTGTGCAGGCAGGTGGCTCCGTGTCCCCGGGTCAGCGCAGTTACCAGGGGACATCTCCGGACAAGGCCCCCATTGTGCGCGGGGCCATTCGCAGCTGTCGCTCCCAGAGACGCGCGGTGACAGCGAAGGAGTGGAGTCCCTCAGGAACTTTCCTCTCCTGCCTCTGCTTCCTCTAGGGACATCTTGGAAAGCAGAATCCGTGTACATCCACTGCTGCCCCACAAACCCCCCAGCCCGTCACTTCTGTCACACGGAGCAGCAGCACCACCCGCATCCTGCAAAGCACTCCCAGATGGACTCGGATGATGATTTCACTTTGTACCTCTCAGGGGTCATCTGTGCTCTTTAATAAAAAGCAGCTTTTCAGTCAGCTCCGTTCCATGACACTGCATCAGCTGGGATGGAATTCACACAGAAAGGCAAGCTTATTCAAATCATCACCGTGCTGGGAGTCAGAGCAGCTTGGATATGGCAATTCAAAGCAGCAGGACTTAAAAAAAGAGCAAGATATGACACATTTGTCAAGTCATTGCCGCGTTCTGAAGTGGAGTTTTAGACCCACTTGTTCTGAACACCATGTGAAATTGCGTCCATTTAAAAATTCTAAAGTTCAGGAGAATTGTGATGTAACCTTGACCCATATGAGGAAAAGAATGAAGTCTCCCCATTCACTCTTAATGAAAAGCTTTTTCTGTTGAATGTGTGTTAAATGGCCACAAGTAGCTGTGACACTTAGGTCACCCTTAAGAGCCTTTAATTTAAAGACAGAAGATTCAGTTGACATTGGAAAATGTATGGGAAAAAAACCAAATAAGTCACAGACATAGGCCCAAACATACACACACAATCCCAGATTTCAAAGCTACCAAACTACAGCAACACAATCACTGTTTTTCATCCTGCTTCTAAGCTTATTATTTAGAATCAAGCTGGGGAGATTCATTTCTTCAGCTGCTGCACAATTTAACTAGCCAGGAAGTTCTACATAGGAAAATTTTAAATGGTTTTGCATGGTAATGTGGTATTCCTTAAGAAAAAACAAAACAAAACAAAAAAACCAATTTGGAAGTTGTGGTTTCCTCCTCCACAACTGTATTTCCAAATGCTTCCGTAAATAAATAGAGCCTCCATTTCTTGGCACTGTTAATCATAACACAGATTCAATTGTATTAAACATCCCTTATTTGATATATAGTTGGCTTAAACTTAAAATTAGGTAAACTTAACTAGAGCACAGACTAGTGGCTTTGAAGTATCAATAGGAGGTTATTTGCCACCTGACAGACCTGAAGGAGGAACAGCCCAGCAATGCACACACGTGGCTCACAACCTGTCATTGTAACAAAAGAACTCCAGAGGCATTTTCATTAATTAATATATTTTCTGCATTATAGTTAACATATGGACTTTCTTCGTGTCATCCTTATTTCGTTAAGTATTGATATTTTGTTATATTCAGACATGAGTACATTTTCGAAGTCTTTTGCAATAAATATCATAAAATAATAGAGATTCACATAATAAATATTCTTTACAATAAAAAAAGTTTTAACAGACTTTTGTCTTAAAAATAGTTGGGATTCAACTTTGTGTTTTATACATAAAATATACAAAAAAGGACCACAATTTGTGGCTAAGGCAATAAAACAGGGACAGGATAAAATTATAAAGTACAGAGCAGAGCTAAACTCACTAAGCCAAAGGATCACAAGAGACTTGAAGGATTCAGGGACATTTAGGTGACTCAATGACACCTGAAGGCTGTTTGGATATATGAACACCACCAATTTTAATATCAACTGATACTGACAGACTATAAAAACAAGATTAGGAGGGTGGAGTGAGCAATATCCTTCAAAGACTGGACAGCAAAAGAAACAAATGTGTTGCAGCCACAATGTCTCCAATGTGAAGATCTACAGAGTGTAGCAAAAACTGAAGTTACTTTGAAAATGTAAGGAAAAAAAAAAGGAGGCAAGGCAATTCTCAGGTCTGAGAACGTTCCAAGAGTTAAGACAAAAAGAGAAGGGGGGGAAAAATGATGCAAAAAGAAGCAGGCTGCTTATAGAAGAGTCAGGCCTTTCATTTGGTGAAGCCTTTATTTTACATCCCTCTCCAGAAAGAACACCCACAAAAATTTCACAATCCAGCTCACTCAGGAAAGTTATTCTTCCTTGGCACCCCGGAGGTTGAGAAAAAACCCCATAACTTGCTGAGAACAAAAAAAAAAAAAACCCCAAAAATTTGAAAAAAAAAAAAAAAAAAAAAAAAAAAAAAAAAAAAAAAAAAAAAAGAAAAAGAAAACCACAAACAAATCTTTGGGAAGATATTCACAGAGCAAGAAGCTTCAAGAGCGCAGTGAGCCCTCACTGTCTCTTTCAGGAGTGGTTCAGTTACAAACTCAAAGACCCTGCCTGAGCGACGGCAGGTGCAGATCTCAGGTCCACACTTACCAAAGAGCAGCAGCGACTGCGTGAAACGCTCCACACTCAGCCAAGTCAGTAGAGGGGGAGAGCAGAGATGCAAGGGGAAGAACTCATGTGTCTGAAGTTGGGCAGACAGAAAGGAAAGGAACAGTCCTCCCAAAATGGGAGAGAAGGGGGGGAAGAAGAAAAGATCAGAGGAGGGGGAAAAAAAATCAGCTACAACCTGAAAAACTGAAGGTGGAAGAAGTAAACCTCCCTCCCAAAATCATGAGGGTTTGCCCTGACCCCGGGAGGGGCAGCTCTCCAGTTTACAATAGACCGTGTTGGAGTTCTTGCACCGGCAGCCCGGGCGATTGACGCGGTCGTAGCAGCCCCGGCAGAGTTTTAGGCATCCTTTGGCCGGAGGGTAGCAGAGCAAGCAAGGCAGGAACAAGGACATGGCTCCCATGCACAGGTACCTAGAACAGCAGTGTGCCTGGGAGCAGGAGCAGGGATTATCCGCGTACGAGTCCCCTTCATCGTCGTTGGAACAGTGGTAGAAGATCCCTTTGACCAGGCACATGCAGGTGCCGTACTCCACCATGCTCTCGGCCGAGCACAGGCACTGCCGGTTGCAGGCCAGGCAGGAGGGCAGGGCCCGCGGCGCCGTGCACTCCCCGCACTTGCACTTCCCGCACTGCTCGCAGATGAACTTGTGCTGGGTCAGGTCCTCTTTCAAAGGCCCCTTCAGATCGTCCACGATCAGGGCCGACTGCTTGGGCTGCGCCCGGATTGTCCGGTCGGGTCTGTGGCCGGAGCCCGGCCGGGAGGGCGGCGAGCGCCCCAGCAGCCCCTGCTCCGAGGAGGCGCTGCTGTTGCTGCCGGAGCTGGCGGCGCTGCCCGTGCTGGTGGAGCGGCTCAGCACGGGGGCCCTGGCGTTCTGCTGATGTGCCCCGTGCCCCGCATGGCCGGGCCTGTGTTCGTAGTTATTATTCACATTAATTGGTATAATCTCGTGAGTCCTCTCGTGCTTCTCCTGCCTCGGCGCTGTCCGCGGAGCCGATTTTTTCACCACCGACGGCCCCTCGGTGTATTCGTTGCTGCCCCTGATGGCCTTGATCTGGTCCAGTGACAAGATGGTTGTGGGCTGGCTGTCCCTGTCATAGTCCAAGCGCTGCCGGCTGTCCAGGGAGGGCTGCTGAATCACCACCAGGGAGCCGCCGCTGCCATGCTGACTTTGGGGCTCCATCTGTAGTGATCTCTGCTGCTGGCATTCAGCGGGAACCTGGCATGCATCTGAAATCCTGCAATGAGGAAGGAGACAGAAGGTGTAAATAAACACTGCGTGTGTACATATACACACACGAGATCAAGGGCAGCGGAGGGATAAAGCATGGGATACTTTCTGAAAACAGAAAGGATCTGGCAAAGCCCAAACTGCCCCAGCCACCTGGTACTGATCACTTTCAGCAGGGGATTACAGCAGTGCTGAGGATCTGGCCAAAGTCCAGTAATGGGGAGAGTCTGGGTATGGCATCATAGATGAGGAATGCACAGGAGACCCCATGCCATTAAAAAAAAAATTAAAAATCCAGTATTCACTTGTATGCTTACTTGGCAAGCCAAGGGAAGTGCCTCTCCTGTGCTACTGAACTCAACATCTGTCTCTAGCAACAGCAATTCCGAATGCCCTGACACTGAGCTGGAAACAGCCAAGAACGACACCACATTCATGTTTCGTATGGCAGAGTGAGGAACCAGCCCAGTTCTCACTCTCCTGCCCGAATCTGCAGCATCAGAAAGCTCCACAGATTTGCTTCCTAGTGCATTTGGAAAGTCTCCCTCTTAAAGTGACGTATGTGCATTTCAGAGTCCTGAACTAAGTGCTGTCAAGTGGCCAAGACATTTTCTGTGAGAAAGTAACTCAGCCTACACATCTAATATGCTCCTTTATAAAATTAAAGCAAGGGTGAAAACAACCTGTTTTCAAATATTTCCTGACCACAGGCCAGAGCGTGAAAGAAAAATGGATGAGAAAAGGCTTAGATGAACTAGGTGTCAAACAAAAAGTACCTGAAGGTTCACGAGAATGTTAAGAGCAGACAAAAACCCCAACAACAACCTCAAAACACAAAGAACAAATCCATTTTCACAAGACAGATTAAAAGCTTCTCAAATAAACAGGACATCTGCTCGTCTATCTTTTAAATAGTAGAACAGTAAAGATGTTACACATTTCCATCTCTTTCCATCCCACCTAGCTAGAGACACGAAGATTGCAACACTGACTGAGCAAACTGCAGTGACAGTTCTGCACCTACACAAAAATGTAGCTGAGTATCTAAACGCCACATTTATGCAGGGAACTAGGATAACAAACTGCTTTTCTTTACTGTCAGCCAAAGAAGAAGTCCCTTTTCACTCCCCCCTGAGATGCCATAAGCATTTACCTGAAAGCAGAGAAAGGCAAGTACTATCAAGCATTTCAAAAAGTCATCCAATAATCCTGAGAAAGTGTCTTGCCTACCCAGAGCACAGCCAGCGTGGAGCTGTTCCCCACTCCAGAGAGGAAAAGGCACCGTGATGTGGAAGCACAGGAGGAACAAGAAGAGAAAAGGTTTCTTCTAGCAGGCAGTCACCATGGGCAGAAAGCGACAGCTTCTGCTGTGACACTAAGTCTTTGTTCTCATCCAGTAGTCAAAGATTTCATTTTACATCTAACATCACCTATGTAGGCTTTGTGGTCACCAGATTAAACAGAAACCCAAACACTCTCGCTTGTAGTTCACAGAAGATCACAGAATGGCTTGGTTGGAAGGGACCTAAAAGACTGTGCAGCCCTAAAGCCCCTGGCCACGGCAGGAACACCTTCCACGAGACCAGGTGGCTCAGAGCTCCATCTGACCTGGCCTTGGACACTTCCAGAGACAGGACATTCACGGTTTTTTCCTGTGCTCGTGCCTCACCTCCAGCAAAGAATTTCCTCCTACCCCACAAAACAAGCCGCCTTCTTCACGAGCACTGAATACAAATCCACAACAGACCGAGGGTGAATGAATGCGAAAAGGGAAAGATTTACAGCTGTACCAGCCAGGAGCTGGGCTCCCTAGGGGATGGAAAACAATATCCTAAGAAAATGTGGAAGACATCCAGTGCCATCTTTGGGGAGAAAGCGCAACATCAACGCGGCGCAGACTGACAAGCCCAGCTGCAGACCGGGGCGAGAGTTGAACCAGCCACCTCCACCCCCGCTCAGATCGCTCGTAAATTGCTTCCCCCCCGGACAATAAAATAAAAATGAGTAAAACAAAATAATAAAATAACGTACGGCGCAGGCGGCGAGAGCCCTCACGCTTCTGCACCCGGGGCTACGCTCTGTCCCCGCAC
>VXBR01007658.1:125717-309010 GCA_013400215.1 Cisticola juncidis | reverse complement strand
GGCAGAGGGAGCGCCCCGGGGGCTCGGCCCGGCGGAGCTCGGAGCTGCGCTCGGCCGGGCGGGCAGAGCTCATGGAGCTGCCGCGGCACCGCCGGGCACTGGGATCTGCGGAAGGGCTGAAGTTCTGCCACGCTCCTCTGACAGCGTTACAGAGAGATTCTTGTCTGTGTTCTACCGTCAGCGCCCTTCAAGCCAGGTGGAACAGCCTTTCTTTTACATTTACAAGATATTTTCTGCTTCTTTCAGTCTATTGCAGAGGCAGCTGAGGATCCGAGAGAAGCATTCTCGTCATCCTGCCATGAGACAGGAAGCGACTCTTCCCACCGTTTTACGACTGGCACTGCAGCACCTGAGATGATGCGGGTTATTGACCTGGCTGTCTCTCTCCCGCCTTTCCAGCCCTGCCTCGTCAAGGTCCCATCCAAAGCTCACCACTGCATCTCTGCCACGGTGCTAAAGAGATACAGGGATGCTTTCCAAGCCAGTAGTTTTATGGCCAGATATTATCTTTGATGTAAGACTTTTGGGGATTTGGTTTGGTTTTTCTCAGTGAGTGGAGTATTTTAACAGGCCACCAAAAGAACATGGGAAAGTGAGAAAAAAAAAAACCATTCTCCCACATTTTGCCCCAAAGAAAACAAGTATGTGCTAAGGATATGTGGAGCTGCTTAGCAGGAACATTCATCCAAAAGCAAACAATCCCTACAAACAGGATTGCACCACAAAGGTGGTACTCGGTGACAGTCTGTGCACCCAGCTCACACTCATGGGCATTTTCACTAAACTTCACTAAGTGTGAAGTTCTATTCTCTATGAAATAAAATTGCTCTATGAAATAAAATTTTTCTATTTCTCTATGAAATAAAATCTATGTGCATTAGAAGTTCTAGACTGAATACTAGAATATAGTACTAGTGGTAGTATGACTTCTAATACTTCTGAGTTTGTAATTAACAGATTGCTGATACAGACAAACCATAAGTACCATTCCCCAATGACAGAGGCTCAAAGGACAAACAATGGCACAAAAATCCTTCGTGTGGAATAAAAGTATTCCAAATCAGCATTCATGTTGCATTAGTAAATGAGGTTATGCATCAGAAGCATTCTCAGGTATACCTTGAGCACAAAGTACAAAACCATTTTCAGTGAAATCCATCTGAAAACTTCAGAACCTATAAAGAGTTTAAATGAACAAAAAAGTCCAACTGAAGAACAAAAGTGGCTTGGAAAATGAAAAAAAAAATTACTCCTGCAGAGTAGTCTTAGTGGTGAAAGTTCATTTTGGAGCCTTTGGAGGTAGCAGAACTCTCTTCTCATAGAAGTCCATATGCATTTTTCCTAGGATACTACCATAAAAACACCTCAACATCTCTCTTTTCATATCTCTAAAGCCAGTACCACCTTAAAAATCCTATGCCAAGTGTAAGAGCTTGATTTTAGAAACATAATACTGAGCTTAAATGGGTCAGTCAAATAACCCAGAGTACTGGCAGGTGTTCACTACCACCTGGCACCTGAATTAATACTTCACTGAAAGAAGAGAAAACCCTCCAGCGATATCCAAATGCTCTCCACAGGCTCAAGCAAACATTTCTGCACCTCACACAAATCTATCTCACTGGATTATTCCTGGAAATTATAGCAGTGAGAAGTTCTGATTAGACTAAGGACAGCTGCATTCTGGAGAACAAACTGGCACTTACGGCTACATCCTGGCACAGCCTGAACTTGAGGACTGATGCACAGGCAGGAATCTGATGCAACCAAGTTATTTTCTATCTCCAAACCATCATCTAGAGGTGCCCCAGTGGACACCAAGTCAGTAGAGACTAGCCCCCTATGCCTAAAGTAAATCCCTCAGAAAAACCTGCCAGAACAGGGTTCAAGAGACTGAATGGTGGCCAAAGGCAGTGATCCAATCCCTGTTTCCACTTTCACTTTGAGGATCAGGTCCTAGGGATAACCTCCCCTCCTGCAGTCAGATGCTGCTTCTCTCTCATGGCAGCCTGAGTGCCAAAAGGTGCATTGGACAGAAGGAAAGCACAATCCATCCTTAGCTTTTTGTTTGCTTTTCTTCCTAATCCACACCTAGAAGCAACTTTTATCTCTAGGTGACTTCAGTGACCTTTGTAAAGATGCACTGCATAAACTGTGATCCTCCCACTATCAGTAACAACTATTTCCATGGTGCATCCCACCTAGGAATATTATTCAATTTCTCCCTAAGCAGCATCTCTTAGCCCTTGCTAAGGCACAGATCCCAGTCCAGAAGGAAGACACACACTCAGCCCTGGTCACAAAGCCCAACTGGCTTTGAAGAGACTCAGCAGAGAAAGTGTTTCCCTTTATGCAAGTTAGTTGTCATTTCATAACCAACCTTCACAGCTGCAACAACATTTCTTAGGTTACAGAGCAATTCAAAGGCAACTAAACATCCCCCCTGCATTAGCATTTATTACAAAATTATGAACCAAATTGTTGTGCCAGTCTTACCTGTAGCATGTGTAGGTCAGGTACTTCCCCCCACCAGTGATGATTTTGCAGAGGTGGTGTCAGGAGAACTGACTGGAACCTGCAGCTCCCCAAAGCTTTGTGTGTCAGCAACGTTGTGTCAGGTGGAACTGTGTAGCTGTCAGTGCTTGAACAGCCTCAGAAACTCTCAGTGCTTGTTGGGACAAGAAAAGCATAACTAATTTTACACTGCTAGGCCTATATATACTACACGGCAAGAGGAAATGGCCTCAAGCTGAGCCAGTGGTGATCTAGATTGGGTATCAGGAAAAATGTCTTCACTGAGGGCACTGGAACAGGCTGCCAGGCAGCTGGCTGAGTCACCAGCCCTGGAGGGATTTAACAGATGTGTAGATGTGACACTTAGGGACTGTCTAGTGGTGACTTGGAAACACTGGGTTGATGGCTGGATTCAATGATCTTCAAGGTTTTTTCCCAACCTAAATGATTCTATGATTTAAAAACTCTCCAGCAAACCAAGAAAACCCAACAACAGCTGTGGAACACTGCTGTAATAACAAGTGCTGTGGGCAGTTTCTCAGCAGCTCTCATGCAATCTTGCAGGCCTCAGCTTAAGCTGGTGTCTGAGATGAATAAAGCTGCTCCCAAGAGCCAAACACCACGGGTGCCGTGGCAGAGGCATACCCTGCCAGTGAATCACTTCAGGGTGAGGAAGAGAAAGCGAAGGCTGGCGTGGTCGCATTTCCCATCACACTTTCTAGCAGACAGGTTGACCTTTATCTGAGATCAAAGGCACGAGTGCCTGGGGATTTCTTCAGCTCCTGTGCAGGGGCTGTTCTCAAAGCGCTCTGAAGACGCCAGCCCGTGCGCCACTGCCTCTTGCCGTCACTGCATGGGCTGCGGAAAGGCACACAGGAAATCCTCAGTTACAAATAGAATCTGGAGTTTTCACTTCAGGAGATAACATCAGTTTTTCTTAGTGGCAGAGGAGACAGTAAAAGGCAGCAGCCAGGCAAAACTCCAAGAACAAAGGGGTGAACCTGACGTGAACCTGCCTCGTGAACATTTGAAAGTGGAGTCAAAGCACTGGGGAAACGCTGCAGAGAGAGGGGTTTGGTCTGTGCCCCAATTCAGCACAAATTAAACAGAAAGAAAATGCCACAGTCTGTAAAATAGGCCGAGAGTCTGAGAGCACACTTTCCCTTCCCCATCTCCTGCACTGTATCAAAGAAACCAGTATTTTCCTTGGGTAACCACAGGCAAAACTTCACTCTCCTAAGGGTAGGCCACAGCAAGTCTCTTCATTTTCCACCACTCCTTTGACATACGGGCAACTGGTACTTTTTCACCTGTCCTTCAGGTATCCATACTTATTGTTTTCTGATCAAGTTTCATCTTCCTTGGAGAACTGCCTCTGTAGCCTTCATGTGTAGCTGCTACACAGGTTGCCTGCATGTGCACAAGATATTCCACTAAGCTACTGGCCATATCTTCCTTATTTTGTACTAATTGTTAACTATTTTAGCTAATATGACTCCATCTGCCTGTATAAACAGCTTTGTGATAAAGGAAAATTGTCATTATTGCTGAATACCAATAATAACTTACTCCCATCTATCATAAATTATCTGCAAGTCCTTTTCTCCTGTCCTAGTGCTGAGCAAACTGCCTTTTCCGATCTACTGAGACACAATTTCTTGCACAGACACAAACCTTTCCCATTTCTGCTGGAGAAGTGTCCGCTCCCCAGGAGTGGGCTGCTTTACATGGGGAAGAGAAGCAGCTCTCTGCTAATTTAAATTGTGGCTCTGTGCATGTTTTTATTATCTAAGCACTTGCAGTGGCTTGGGTGTTAGCACAGCTCCAGGAATGCCTCCTGTTCATCAGGTTGTGCAATCCGTCACTGTCAGCTGAAGGAGGTCTCAGAAGCAGCGTTTCTAATTTGATTTGAAAATATACATGGAAACCTGAGCCTCCTTTTAGCAAGAATGATGGGGTTGGCCTAATGAACACAATCTCTCTCGTCACTCTCGAGGACAGAGTGTCAACAACCAAAGTTTAGGTTCCCTCTGTGGCTGCAGCAGCTTCTGTGGGGAAGCAGTAGCTTCACATCTGTGGCACATTCTTGGTTCTGCTTTACCATCAAAAGGCATTTCTGAGAGATTTTAACCAAATAGGGAGGAAGTTTTTCTACAGATGTCTTGAAGAGAAATTTGCAACAGGCAATTTTTTTTCATGGCAACTTCTTCCTCTGAGTGTTCATAAACTTGTGTGGCACCAAATGGTGCTAAGGAAGTTTGTCTGTAGAGAGCCCATTCTCAGATAGCTCAGAAGCTGTCACTGCTTTCTCACCAGAAACTGGCTACAGGAAAAGGAACATGCCACAAAAGCCACATGGATTTCCGACTGCAGCATCATCTACTTCAGTATTTACAGATTTTAACTTTTCAGGGGAAAAAACCAAATAAACAGCCCCACACCTTTCTTTTACTCTTTTATAGCTGAAAAGATAAATCTCTTACTACAAATCTGCAAGACTACAGTGATGTCACTTTGCCACATCCCAATAAGAGAATGATAAAATATAATTTGTTATTAATTACTTTTTTTTCATCCTTTTCCCATTTTCTGGGACTTACTTCTCTGACAGACTCTGCAGTTGGCAATTCAAGTATGAAGTGCCACGACACCCCCTGCATGTTTGATGTGGTTTGTTGTACTCTTGCCAGGCACATCCTGGAATTTTGCTCTGTAGTAACAGCAACCTGCCAAGGAATATTCAGTGTCAAGGGCTGGATTCTGTTCCTGGGGAAATCAAAGTTAACCTTGGTTCCCTCTGAGATTGAGGAAGTCAGGAGACTTTGGTATTTTGAGGACAGTGTAAAAAATATTATCCCTCAAGAACTTTTGGGTTGAAAAGGTCAGATTTCTCCCAGCAAAAAGGACTGGGAAAAGCCTTGACAGTGAAGAACAGGAAACACACATGCCCCTGCACCTACTGTCCCATTGCTGATGAACCCCCCTCATCTCCACTGGGGTGGGAGACAGGCTGCTCCAGTTCCATATGAGCCATGGGAGAGCCTGCACTGCCTCTGCTGCTGGCTCCCACCCAGGAGGACCTGTACAGACACACACAGCACAGGGAGGCTGTGACACCAGAAATTGTGTGTTTGTGTGTGTTGGGGGGGTGGTCCCTCTGTCAGATCCCCTCCATCACTCTCTATTTTGAAACCACTCCTGTGATTCTTGGTTTTTCCCCTCATCAATTAAACGCACTCTCCTTGAGAAGCCAAAGAATTTCCATGTACAAAGACCACATCTATTACTGAAACATACCCTGCTTGAAGTATCTCAAAGCCCAGTCAGGATCCCACCTCCATTGCCTCCCAAGTTCAGTAGTTTTTAAATTTATGCAGAAAATGGAATTTCCTCCGAAATTAGCCTGCCCACTAACCTTCCAAAACACTGCAGAGATGCTGCTGGCAAGGTGACATTTCTTGGAGCAGCACTGTAATACCAAAGCATTCCCAAGGGAGGGACTGTACTGTTACCCACAGCAATCTTTCCACAGATTTCCAGCAGGATAATCCAGCCTAAAAGAAGCATCTGAATAAAAATAAGAATGCCAAGTGTACCCAGTTGAAAAACAGAAAACATATTTTATATTAGCTTAGAACTGCAGGCATCATTGCCTGGCTGAACTCAGTGTTTGCAGCAATTCCCCATCCTGTTTATTAAATGAAAGAAAAAAAAATCCCTGACAACAATTCCCTAGTGGGGTCTAGTCTTTTCTACATGGAAGGCCAGACAGAGACCTCAGAGTATTTAGAAAGGTCATCTTCAGCTCCAGCAGATATTGAGGTCAACTGCTCAGCTATTATTTACACCCATACCTCTCAGAGTAGTGACACAGCTGTCACCACCTGGCTGGATTTCAGCTCTGCAGAGGGCAATTATTGAAACCTAAACATCAATCTGTTAGAACTCACACACCACTCTGTTCTCAAAGCAAACCCACATGACTTCTCTAATTCTCCAAATTTCCAGAAAATTTAAACCTTTATGCACCCAAGATCCAGCATTCAATATATTTTACCATATTCCGAGTCCTTGCTGCAGGTTTTGTACAGGGGGAAAAACAAACCAAGCAACACCACACCTTTCTTTTACTCTTTTATGGATGAAAAGACATGGAAAAGATCTCTCACCACAAGCCTACAAGAGCACAGCAGCTCAGCAGTAGCACTACTCATATTTCATCACACATCAACAGTGTGAAACATGGGAAGTAAATGGAAAACAACATTTTTGGAGCTGGACTGATGTCAAGAATTACCTTTCAAAACCATCTGCTGTTTTTTTAAAAATTTGCCACATGAAAAAACAACAGCTTTGAGTCAATTACAAACACTCCTTTAGGTTCATTAGCTCCTGCAGACTTAAATTTCCAGGGTGTCAACTGCTATAAAGTAAAAGTGTTCAGCACCTCTTAGGAAGGCACAGAAAGAATAATTTGCTCAGATTTCTTTCTAAGGCAGGAAGGGACAGTTTTACTGTCAGACCTCTCTGGGCAAAGAAAAGAGAAGCTGAAAGGAAGGACCACATCAGGAAAACCAACCTGAGATGCTGAGCACTTCCAAGGCATGCATTTTCTAAATCACATCCCTCTTTTTACATGCTGTTAGTTATTAGGATATCCCTAGTTTGTGTTTACAAAGATGCAAAGCTAATGTGAGAGATGTAGTAAATATGGAATCATTCCCTCTTTGCTCCTTGAGGAACAGCTAAGCCAGCTCTGCTGTTCCTGTTAAAGATAGCTTAGACAGGAGACAGTTGGTCCATCAGCTCTGTTTTAAATTTAAGTATCAGACTAAAATTAAAAAAGCCCCCAAAAAAATTTTCTCAGTGTATTTCATGACAAGATAGCTCAGCCAAAGCCCATGAATGTAACTGCATTACTTGTTTGATGAGATTTGTCATGTTCCAAATCACCTCCACATCATCAGTATTTTCAGTGCCAGTGGCTGCTCTGCTGAATTGTGCAGAGGAAAACAATCCTTCCTGGCAGGGAATGGGAAGGAAGCAGCACAACAACCCCTCTGTTCAGAGAGATGACTTCCAAAGGCACCACAAGAAGAGCTGACCAGGACAGTGGTTCCAGGGAAGAAGGAAGGTGGAAGGGACAGAAGTTGACCAGCTCAGCAGGAGTAGATCAATACAGTCAGACTGATGTTTTGTCAGAAAAGCGTAAAAAGCTTCTTTCACTTTTCACATGAGAATTTATCACTATAATTCCTGTTTTCAGCAGCTTTCCCCTGTATCCAAACACCAAGTTTGGATACAGGAACAGTTTTGTTCCAAGTTATTCTCTGCTGGGAGGTCAGGGAACACCATCTATGGTGAGACAGGCAGTGACCAAACTCCTGGAAAACAAACAGCCCTGTGCCATAGCCCATATCTTATCATATGCATTACTTATTAGCAGTCATTACATTAATTGCTGTATATGTAAGCAGCTAACAGAGGCTGATAGCACCTGTGCTGAGGGGGTGACTTGTGGGAAGGCCCAAGAAGGAGCAAACTTCCCTCTGTCCCTGCTCCAAACGAGCCGTTGCAAAAAGGCCTTGGCCAGGCTACATTCTGTTCTAACTGTGTTTCTCTGTTTCCCCACCCAACTTCACACAAATTCTTACAAAGGTTATGTACAGACTTGTACAAAATGGAGACTGACACTGGCTCTTGGAGGCTTTCCCAGAGCAAGTTTAACAGAGATTATATAATACATTACATCTGTGTTGGTTGGTTGGTTGGGTTTTTTTTTTATTATTTTTAATATAGATGTTATTACACTACCAGTTTGTCCTTCCTAGCTTAACCCTCCACCACCCTCTCAAAATAGGTCATTATGTTCTGCAGAGATTAAAAACCTGAGGTTATGATGTGAGTTTTGTTTCCAGCCCTCACTTAAGACAGAACAAGTGTGTTACAACTTGAGGGGCTCAGCAAGTCACAACCACCATTATTTTCCTTCCATGCACACTTTACTACCAAAGCAATGAGGGGGAGTCCTTAATCAATGGATCAGTGGAATTTTAGAGCTAACACAGAACTTTCCTTCTATATCCTATTTTTAAATCAGAAGCCTCAAAGCAGTCTGCACAGCTTGGGCTCAACTTCTGTGGCTGTGACCCTTCTTCCCAAGACAATCCAGGATAAATCCAGCTTAAAATCATAGGACACTTATTAAGGATATTGAGTATTTTCAGAAAATCGGGCTAAGTCACATCCTAATAGAACTGACTGCAAGATATAAAGCCCATTTTTGTGCAAAGCCATTTTCAAGATGCTCTTCCTGATATTGTTGCTGTGGGTTTTCCTTCTCCATCTCATTGTTTTTCTTGTGGAGTTTAGAAATAAACAATGAGCAGACAGAGGAAAGGAGGAAATTTTTCACACATGCTTTCTACTAATTTCTTTTCCTCCCCACTTCTCCTCAGATTTTTATTCCCCCAACTTTTCCTCTTCTCACTGAGAAAAGGGGCGAATTGCCCTCCTCTCTCTTGATACCATTACTGGAGCCTAAATTTCTGAAAAAATCAGAACAGGAAGATCTATGTCTTATTACCTTTTTTGGTTCTGAAGTAATTCTATGCACCTCAAGTGTCTGAAAGAGTCAAGCTCCAGAAACACACCTGCTACTCCAGTGCTGATGGGGTTAATGAGATCAAAGCCAGACTCTACTTTGTGCTCAGCAGTGAGACACTTCCTACCACTGGGCCAGGGTGACTGCAGCCCTCCTTCAGCTCACTTAAATCAACATCAAAATAACACAAATCAGCCCCTATTCTGATTAGAATCAGTATTCCCACTTTCAGTCTCCGTCCAACTCCATCAACCCCCACCTCTTTCCACAAAAATCAGTAAGTGATGAATTCCAGGGTCATTTTTCTAATTCACATGCTTATTTTCAAGTGTTTTCTTTGTCTATCCCTTCTCCCACCCTCCTTTCACCGTTCTTAATCAGTAAGGGCTCCAAAAGCAGCTCTTACCTCCTCACCCAGCAGACCAAGTGATCCCAAAATCCAGGTCCCCAACAGCCAAGTAGGTAAAGAACAGCTCTCCCAACATCTTCTCTCAGTGTCTGCAGCCAGCCAGTGCAGGAAGGGGCCTAACAAAGCTGTATGCAGCCAATTGTGTTATCAGGGCACTTGGCACTACCAGCTGATTCTTGATTACTATTCATCCCTCGGGAAAATAAAACACCCCTTTGTAGTAAAAGTGTAACCGGTTACTATGAGGCATTACACATTAACAAAAGCAGCTTTTTACCAAAACTGCAGATGATGAAAGCCTGGAAGTGGAATCAGACCAAGGTAACTGGTTGTTTCTGCGTGGTTCAGATACAAAGCTGACAGTTTAACTGCTGAGAAGAAAGTGGTGGGTGAGTTGTGTCACGTATTTGTGCATAAAGCAACAGTCAGTTCTGTAAAACAAATTTTAAGGATAAAATTGTAGCAACCTTTGTGGTGTAACATCCCACACATGCTACTGCCTGCACTGAAGCAACCTCAGTTTTCACAGGGTCTTGAACATTTTTAACAGCTCTTTTTACCATTTTTGTGCTTTTCCTGAAATCCACACAGACACTTTCAATATGATTTCAGATTTTCCTTTTTCTTTTTAACCAAGGAGTACAAATCACTAAAGAGCACAGCTATCTGAAAGGCAGACTTTTCACTAGGCAGAAGGGTAGAATTTGCTGGCTTGGTGGAATAATCCCTACTTAGGTGGTGAGGAAGCATTCCAGAATATTAAAGGATTTGTTTGTTTGCTAATCTATTTAAGCACCCATAGGCTTTAACACCCACAACTTGTGTGCTTTAGGGATCTTCCATGTCCATGGCCACTCTCACTGCCACAGCTCTGCATTAAAGCTGCAGATTCAGACTGCAGGGTGCTGATGGGACATCTGCAAAGAGCTGCACAGCTTTGGCCCACCCCCCACAAATCCTGCTCCACATTCCTGTCTTTGAGATGCAGTAGAAACCAACAGGTCCCTGCTTCTCACATCCAGTGCTCCTGCATCCCACCCACCCAGCTCTGGGACAGGACAGCAGTCCAAGCACCAGGGAGCCCCTCACAGGCACTGCAAAGAGGCTGTGTGACCACATTTCACACCCTCACCTTGGGGAGAACTCGCTGACAGGGAAGCAGGGCAGCTTTAAAGGCATTAAACAGAGCAGGCTTGGTGCAAGCAGCTGCCCCTGTGTGAAATCCGAGGCTCTTGCCAGCGGTGTGGAGGAAAGACATGACCTCATTATTCCACAGCCCAGATAATCCGTTCCTGGATAAAGTGAGAGCTGACAAGTGTTTCACCTTGAACATTATCAAAGCCCTTTCCACACTTGGCTGATGGCAGAGCCATTTTACCAAACAGGGATGTGAAAACTCCTCAGTGTTAGGAAAAGAGATAAAAAAAAAAATCCCTGGGGTGTTCGGTTAAGGCCACACACACACACAGGTATGAGAGGAAGAGACCAGCAGCATTTCCAGAACCATTTTGGCAAACAGTATATGTTTGCACAAGTTGATAAAACATTTTTCTCAATATATCAAGGGTTGCTGCTCACAATTCTTTCATCTACCTCAAGGTACTTTCTCTAGGCAAGTGTTGAGGGCCTCTCCTGACATCAGCTGCCCCATCAGCACCTCCAGAAAGGCAGTTCACCTCTCAGCTGGGATAATCTCTGTCTGGACTATCTTCTAGTATCTTCCTAGTTTGCCAAGATTGAATCCACCCCCCATATCTTTTAGTCAGAGGAACCCAAGCTTTAATGCCATGGATTTTACAGGCACACACAGACAACACGCTAGCCTCCAGTTTTGTTGGAAGGGTATCACAGAATCATTTAGGTTGGAAATGAACCATTAAGCTCATCCAGTCCAGCTGCTGGACCCACAATCAGCCTGAGCTCCACACCAGCCCAAGGGAAGGAATGTCATCTGGTTGCCATTGCCTCCTCTCGCAGCACCTGCGCTCTCGCTGGACTCCTGCCATGCAAACACAGAGAGGGGCTCTCTCCCCCCTCAGCCCTCCTGTCCTTGGCAGGCCAGTTAACAGAGAAAACACACATCTCCTCTCTGTCAGGGCTCTGGAGCTGCTGGATTTAAGTCTGTGTGGAAGAATGACACCATTTAAAATGTTTAACACAGAACACATCAAGCCCTGGTGAAAACGCGCAGTTCAGTTTCCAGCAGACGAGGTTAATAAATGAACAGGTAGCACTTGCAGAAGGAGCAGACACAAACCTCAAGATCAGGAGGAGGTTTCAGCTGAAATATTTCTCTTCCAGATGCTGACTTGCCAAATGGGCAAAACATGCCCAGCCACAACAGCAATTCTGCCTCTTGCACCTCAGAAAAAGCTCCTTATCAAACTGCACACATTAATATCACCTGGTATTGTCTTCCATGTCAAGGAAAAAAGGCACCAGCAAAAGAGTTTGGGGTTCCTAGGAGATAAAAATTACTGCAATTCACTACAAGCACAGCAACGATATTAAATACAAATAGAAAGAGGTCCCAATGTAAAACTGATTTTCCAAATGTAACTTTGCTCCCACTGCAAACCTGTGCCCCAGACTGCATCAGCACAGGAATAATCCCAAGGCTCAGGAGTGTGAATGGAAGCACAGTCGGTTTTATCCCAGCTTTGGGATCACAGGGAGCAAGGCAAGTTCCTTGTGCCTGCTTCTTACTAATTCTTTCAGGGCTTTTTGCCAAGGTTATGACACCTTCCAGCGGGTGATTCTTCATCTGCAAGGTCCAATTCCTCCCAAATTCTGGCACTACACACTAGGACACCACAGCCCCTGCACACCAGCATTTCTAGTGCTGGCACTTGTGTTTCACCCATGCATCAGCTGCTTTCTCTGCAAAGCCAGAAACAACCAGAACCCCTCAGGGTCAGGCTCCTCCCAGCCCTGACTGCAATAATCAGAGACAGTTCTCCTGTGTCCATCACTGAACTTCATCTTCCCGAGCTCTACAGGGCAAAACACCAGATTTGATTTCCACTTTTCTCCTCTCCACATCCCATCAGCAGAATCCAACTCCTGCTTCATGAGGAAGCACCACTCCCAGCCTTCCATGGATGCTCAGTTCCTGGAGCATTGTTTGGCCTGTGTCCAGCTCCCAGAGGGGAATCACCACACTTTGACACTCAAAATGAGTAAAGATGCTGAAAGGAGAGAGCCAGGATACAGAATCCACAAACACAGCTTTAATAAAAGGGCTGACAAGTCTAAATTCAGTGATTTTGAATAACCAGCTTTGAAATAAATGATCTTCATTCTGTCTCTGATGCTTGCTCCTGCACCTGAGCTTGGTAAAACTTATGTTCTGCACTCATTTAGAGGCTGCAGGAAAATTATCCACCATAAACCTCATTCTTTCTTCTAGGATTAAGAATTGTATATCATACTTGCAGTGAAAATCTGTTTTATGCATTAGGTAGAACACACGACTGATCTTTCTTCAAGTTAAGTGAAGACAATTTTGCATTTTGACCATAAATATTCTCCTGGTCATTTCTGGCCAAACTGTCAAAAGACATTTTATACCATTTTCCAAGAGGCTGTTATTGGAGGAAAAAGGCAGATTTTGTATTTAAACAAAGTGTGCCTGAAATGCTGAAAAGTTGATTTAATGTTAACAATTCTGCGACTCAAGCAGTATTTGGGCCAAAAACTAGCTCCAAAAGATAACAGCAGGCAGGAAAAAAGACTGTGTTTCTAAAAAACTTAAAGAAGTAAGCCTAGGAAGCTAAGCAGTTAAAGAGAGGATGGGACAGAGATGTTTCTCAGATACCTTCTCCGTTGAGATTCACTGAGCCTCAATCCTTTTATTAAAATTAAATCTCATGGAAACACAACAACAAAACCCAGCAGAGGAGAGAGTGCCTCTATCTTTGAGTTGCTCTGCAGCACAGAGGTGTTTAGGCTTTTATGGGCTCACACTGCAAGAGATCTGAGTGGGTGCCAAGGCACGAGGTGTTCAGCAAAACACATTGTGAGTAGTCAGCTCTGAATCAAAACTCGTTCCTGTAAATGACAGGAGATGCTCCTGGAGTGCCCTGTCCTACAGTGCCCTCATCAGTAAGTTCCAACGAGAGTCTCAGGGTGCAACAGCTCTCACCAAGCTGGATTGTGAAAGGGCTACACTGCCCCTGTGTTTTGATCCAAATCAAAATTTTGGTCATTTTCTAGAATTCTGATACCTGGGTTTCAATTTGTTCATCCACAGTAGCAGTGATCTGTGTTTAGGAAAGAGACGGGGAATCATTAAAGCTCAATTTAAGAGTGGCATGGAATGGTGTAAGATCCTGGCTGGCATCAAGGCTGGCAGTATTCCAAACAGATTTTTTTGGGAGCAACAGACACCTCCTGGGGACTTCACAAATTTGTCATTGCTTATTTTTTAAGAGTATTTTACTTTAAAAAAAACCAAATTCCACAAACCCAAGGATAAAAGGGGAGCTTCCTACATTTAAAATCACTTCAGGGATATGGGTGTGTATGAAGAGATTTGGTGCCCTGTGGGTACATGTGGCACCTTACAGGTACAAGGATAAATGTTTGCAGGGATGGGATTTTTCCCAAGGCACAAACAGCAGACATGGACCAACACTCTCTCCTAGTGTCCTAAAATTGAATGTGCCAAATTTCTCTCCAATGGCAGCAGGATTCCACTCAGGACAGGGCAGGCAGCTCCCACCTGCCTCTCCTGTAGTTCCTCAGTTCACATTCACTCCTTGGTGCATGTTCCCAATAAACCTGAGCACTTCCCAAGGAATGGCCATCACCTTTTAACACTCATCTGGAGCACCACGTAGGGTTATTTTTAGTCTAGAAAATCACAAACTGAATTCATTATTGGCAGTGAAAACTGCAGTCTCTCCTCCTTCAGGAGCAGACACTGGAGTGAAGTGCCAGGGGATAAAGGCATGGCATTTAATTTCTGGAAACCTCAAAAACTTAATGGTTATGATGAATGGTTCACATCCTGAGCTCAAGCTGAAGTATGTAGAATTTAGAAAAGTAGGATAAAGTAGTTTCAGATGCAGTCTTGATCCCCAAGGCAACTTTTTCAGTTTATAATTTTGTTAATTCTGTCTGTGGGACTATTAAAGAGTCAAACAATGAAAAAAAGAAAAAGCCTCATACACATCAGCTGAACTAAGGACCCTCTTTTCCTCATCCTCTAATCCTTTACAGCAATAATAAAATTAAATGTTAATTACAGCAACAGTAGGTTAGAATGAGACTAATAAAAAGCTGTCATTTAAAAATAGTAGATTTCTGTTTAAAAGCTAGGAAATGTGTACAGTGGGGAACTAAGTAAACAGAGAAAAACCATAATCAAGGTGAAGAAATTACCTTTTTGTTGAAGTTTGTGTTGCTTTTGGTTTACCTTTCCCTCAAGGTTTTATGTCTGGACTAGTAAAGCTCAGTCCTTCTGTTGTGGGGAAAAAAGCTGAATATTAGTTTGCTTAACTGCATTTTATCCTGAGTGCAAGAGCAGAGAGCCCACAAGGACCTGTCATCGTTTCAACAGACGATATAACAAAGAAACTACTTGAGGAGATTTTATCTGTCCCTGAAGTATTTCTTGGTCATTTATAACAGTTTTTGCAAGGAGGTTTTCTCATCCATTAATTAGGGTTCATTATGGATTTTAAGCAGCCAGCTTTATATTACCTATTTTATCAACATTCCTATTTATTTTGATGGAAACAAACATCAACAAGAAGAATATTTTGCTGATACCTGGCAGTGGGTTTGGGTTAGTGAGGGGCTGGACAGTTTTTTAAGGTGTCTACCTGCACCTTAAAAAGGTCTAAAAAGGAGTTGGGGAAGACTAAAGATAAATGTTTGCCTGTAATCAGTCAGGATGCCTCAGCTTTATCTCAGAAAGCCTCTTTGGCAGCTTTGCTGGAGATCATAAATCAAAAAATTCACAATAATTTTAAGCGTTTTTTGTAATGAGGCCGCTCACTGGGATGGTCCCTGGGATCAAACTGTGGTTGAGGCAGGAACAAAGGAAGGCAATAATTGCATTTGTTGCTTCTCTCTTTAGGGTCAAGAATCCATCAAAATTTAGAATTTGATTTTTTTTTTTTTTTTTTGATATATGGATATACAACTGAGATAAAATGACTTAAACCAGAAATCTGATTACCTCTAAAAGGCAGGTTATACCACAGAAATGGTAAAATCTAAAGTTTAGGACAATGTCTATGACACTCAGAACTTCCACAGGGACTTTTATTATGGCAATTCTGCATTCAGTTAACTCCAGACACTCCATTCGCTCACAGTACAAAACTCTTTGGCTTCTGACAGCTTCACAAAGGAAATCTGCCATTCACACAGTGAATGGCGTATGTATTAATTTGCCTTTCAGAGCGCGTGCAGTCCACTTTGCTGCTGATAATCTGCATAAAACTGGATTAAGGAGTCGGGAATCCTCGGGCTCACGATGCTCAGCGCGCTGCGGAAGTGCCGGCCTGCGATGGATTTGGCGTGGATGTCTTCCTGCAGAGCCAGGAGGGCTGCTTCCCTGCACACTGCTGTTATCTGCAAAGAAACACAAAAAACAAACCCACACAGCATTATTATTATTGTTATTATTATTATCATCATCATCATCATCATTATTATTATTATTATTTACATTATTATTTACACTACTTGAAGAAAGAGAACACAAGAACAACAAATCACTCCAAATGCCAAATAATCACAAACAGAGTTTTCCCAACTTTTTTTAATATATACATATGTATATTTTTTTTTTTTTAATAGATGAGGTTGTGGGCGATTAGGACATCTAAAAAACAGGAGGTAACTCGAAATTCAAACCACAGTTACATTACATTTCACATTACAGCATGCTGCAAATTAACTCACTAATCATATTACCTTGTGTTAAACTCCCCACAACACCTGATAAATTCAAATCCCAACCACCGGCAATACATTTTTCCATCCCCAAAGTGCAACAGCAGATATTCCCAGGCTCTGTGGGCAATTTTCTTTCCCAGCCTTGCACTGGGAAAGAAATAAAAACAATTAATTCCGTGAGGAGGCTCAGAGGAGAGGGGTGTGTGGAAGGGGAGGAGGGTTAAGGTCTCATACCCTGCAATGTGTTTTTAAGCTCTCTGGACTTCAGACAGCGGAAACAGACTGATGCCAGTGTCACTCTAAAGACACATTACTGTGGTGAAAGGAGCTTGTGGAATGAAAAGAGATATTGTGATTTCCAGTGCAACAGGGAAAACAGTGATTGATATTGACTGCTCCCTTATATCTGTAAATGAAAGAGCCAACTGAAACACATTTGTCCGGCTATTCAGCATATTTTCTCTGTTTGTTCACTTACTGAAAGGAGTTCCCCCGCTTATGCTCTGCTAATGGTTGCCAAAGCCGTTTAGTAGCTTTTTAGGGGATTTAGCAGCATGTTTAGGAAGCTTTCACAAGAAAACATGCATGGATTTAGATGGCTTTGTCAAGTTACAACAATATTACTATTAGTTCTGTGCTGCTCTAATGAGCACCAAAGCTAAACACTGCTGTTCCGCATTTTAATGCTTTTCAGGACTTCAGAGACAGCTGAACGTGGAAGCGCAGCTGAGATTTAGTGCACCAGCTTCTCGTGGAGATCAGTAATACATCACTCAGAAAGTTAACAGAGAGGCCCTGGTCTTTCTGTGCAGGTTTTTCTCTAAGCAGACATCGTGACTGTATCCTCATCTCGAACAGGAATATTAAGCTACTTAAAGAAAAAAAACTTGCACCAGATCAAACATCCCTAGCACTCCCTGCCTACCACTAAACCCAGAATTCTTTCACAAGGGAGAAGACTGGTGATGGAAAAACAGATCCCAAGCATTCTAGACTCTGAACCCAAGTTGGCCTTTGAAGGAGGGGTTCATTTCCCCTTGATAAATACTGCAGGCAAGGCTGCAAAACGAAGAAACTCTCTGAAAGTTTTCACAGGCATTATTAAAAAATCCCCAAATGCTCTGTTCTTCTCACAGAGACCACGACCTATCCACAGCATGAAATGCTGAAGCAGGCTGTCACTCACAAGGTGTTCACTTGCCAGCAGCTGTTTCAGAGAAGGAGAAACTGAATGAGACACTGTCAGGTTGTCACATCCAAAACCCAAGGAACACCAGTGCCAGTCCTACTTATTCCTGTTTCATTGGTACACCAATACACTCAGGAGGAATTCCCTCATAGGCTGATAATTCTGATGATGCTTTCAGCTCTTCTCTATGCTCTGCCAACACTATCAGTTAACAGTGATGATAACTAACCTCCAGAGGATTTGTTTGTTTTAATTTTATTCTTACACACTGAACCATAAGTCCTGTGATAGAAAATCACTAGACATGACAAAGCACCAAAGCATTTCAGCTGCTTTTAAGAAACAAGGAAAGACTTTTAAGCATAAGTTATCATTCTTCCTTTTCCTGGTTGCACTCAGAATTTTTGTGGACTAAATATTTTTTATATTATTGAGTAATAAACAGCAGGTGTTATGGTACAGTGTTGAAAATTTAGGCCCTTGTGTCCGGTCACAGAGTCACATGGAGTTGTTTCCATTCCTTGACTAACCCAGGGGATCAGGTTTCTGAGGTAAGAGATTCAACAGGGCAAGTTTGATTATTTTTCTTTGTTCAAGTATGCAAACTTTAAAAACCAAAGTCATCACAAGCATTCTCACTAGCTGGTAAAGCTAAATCACTCATGGAAAGCAAACACAAGTGTTCGTGTAGCCACAGTGACAGGAGGGTGAATTCATCTGGTGAATTAGGCCTTACTGGCCTAAGGTCACTGGTCTGTTGTGGAGACTCTGTGTCACGTTAGGACATTTCTTACCAGATGGAGCAACAGAAGGGCTTTAAAATGTCATTTCTGTGGATTGAGGAAAAAAGGGAAGGCCACAGAAGAGGCTGTCACTGACAGCAGAGGAAGAAGACCCTTTGCAGCAAGACATGGCTCTTTCCAAGCTTTAGCAGCACTCCAAATCCAGAAGCTGCACACAATCATCAGCCTCAAAACTCTGCAACAGGCCGATCCCCAATGAACTTCTCCTGTGACTTTCTTAAATCACTTCTTTTGGCCTTTTGATTTTTTGGCCAAGATCACCATGTATCAAGTGCCATGCTCCAATCATGCCTTATATAATAAAAACACTTTTGTTTGTATTAAACCTGGCAATTTCAGCAAGTCCTCCCTCCTCTTCCCTGTGTTATGAGAATGGTGATTCATCTGCTCTTCCCTGTTCACTTACCATCGATGATTTTACAGTTTTATCTCATCCCCTCTCAGTCAAGTCTTTGCAAGCTGAAGAGTCCTCAGTGACTCAGGCTTTGCTCCTGCCCAACTTGTCCATTCTTCCTCCCATCTGCCACTGCTGCCTTGGCCAGCTCTGCCCTGAGCTCTCACTGCTGAGTGCCCAAAGCTGTGCAGGACACAGAGGGGCTGCACCAGCCAGAGCTCTGTCTGTGGGTTGCCTGCAGTTCCTTTCTTATCATTGTATTTGTGATGAGATTTTTCTCAGAAAATTATCCACACTGCCTCCAGCATCTTTTCCCAAGTGACAGTATCTAATTTAGGCCAAATTATTTGTGAACTTGAAGCTTGGGCAATATTCCTTTTTCTCCGTTGCATTTAGTAGGATGAACAGCCTCTGCCTACCTCTGTAAATGAATGCTGAGAACTAACATTACCTACCTGCAAGGCAATTCTTAATGAGTTCCAAATACAAATACAAGGAATCATCATTTTTACCTTCTCAGTTTACAAAAAAAAAAAAGACAAATAAAAGTGCAGTCTCTTGGATCTTTGTGAGGAATATGAATAATATCCTAGTGCATTTCCAAAGGCAAAAATACATCTCTCTGTATGGAGGGACAAAATAGATATTTTGTGACTGCATTTGAATCCAGAGTGGCTTTCAGCACCCATTCTGAGGCAGCAATGAAGAAATGAAGTGGTTGTCAGAGACAGCAGTGATTAAACAGCAACACACCAGGCACAAGGTAATTAAGCTCTACCTACTGGAACTACATGGGTGCTGCTGCAGCAATAAAGAGTCAGCCAGGTGGGGTAAAAAGCTGCTGGATCTAAGAGTACCAGAACACCTCCTAGTTTGGTTATTATTGATATAATTATAAAGGGAAGTTTACCAAACAGAATTCTCATTTTAAGTGGAGTCAGAGTAATTTACTGACCAATGCATTCATTTATTGTCAGCAGTCATCTCTTAGCATGGGAATGGTTTTGAATTCATGTCTAAAAAACAGTACATTGCTTTCTTAAAGGACTGATTTATCGTCTCAGGAAGTGCTTTAAGATCAGAAAATAATTAATTTAAAATTCTGCTTCAAAGTCAAAGAGGCACCAGAATCAAGCTTTCTTGGGAGGAAAGGAGAATTAAAATTTGCTGTCTGAGCCACACACAGAGGTCAGAAAGAAGCAAAGCCACACACCAGCTCAGAGCTATGGTGCAAACAACGATGAGCCCCCCTGCAGAAAAGGATTTACACCTAGTCATTCCTTCTTGCCCCATTCCACTCCCAGCAACAATAAAATGCCTGGTGCCAGTTACTGTTCCCTGAATAAACAGCATTGAGCACAACCCATCTCTCCCCGAAACCAATGGTTACACTGGCTGCTTCAGCTGGGCCGATTCTCCCCCATTCTGGCATAAAGCACCAACTCTTTCCAGCGGACTCAAAGTCCTTTTCAGCTTCTTTGTACTTAAAGTGCTCTAAATAGCTTTAAAGAACCTTAAAAAGAAAAAAAAAAAAGGAAAGGGAGAGATGTTTGGTATCATTTATGNGAAAAAAAAAGGAAAAAAAAAAAAAGAGCTTCTGTGTTAAAGCCTTAGGTATTTTCAAGAAAGTGGTTTTGTTAGGGCCGAGTGTGCTGGGAACACCTGTGAATGTCGGGTTTAATTGGGCTGCAGCTGGTGTCGATTGTGTGCGCCGTAACTGGCAGCCACTGCCTGGCCCTACATTGTGTTTCATTTTCCTTTTTCCTTCCTTTTTAACTCGCTCCTCCACCCCGCCAGTTAAAGTTGTAAGGGATTGTGTGTGAGAGGGATTAGGAGCCTGGAAACAAGAATAGTGCCCTGCGGGTTGTGAATAGCGCCAATTGGGGCGCTTCCTGGCCGAGCGGTACCTGCGAGGCCGAGCGCCCGCCGGGCACCTCAAAGGAGCCGGGACCAGGTCTGGGACCCGCCTTTCCCGCTCAGCCAGGGAGGGATAAAAGCTTCACACGCGGCGTTTGAAAAAGACATGAATAACCCCCGGGTCTCGACATCTGTGTCTCACTCGGGTGAATTCCTGCCTGTGCCAGGAGCTGCTCTGTGAGAGCAAAACGCTTATCCCCTCAAATCAGGGCTAGCTGGCAAGCTCGGAGGGCCCACCTGAGACTGAGGGAAATCGGGCATGGATGCCTCTCCAAAGGGAGAAGCTGCTCCGTGGGCACAGAGCAGCGGGGAGAGGTTACTGACTGTACTCTTAAAATCCACATAAATAATTCAATGCAGCTCCAGCAGCGCATAACTTCCCACAAGGGATCTGTAGGGGGCTCAGAGCAGTGCTGGGCAGAGATGTAAAAATCCCCCGAGGTTTGTGCCACCCCCAGCAGGTCGCTCCTGCTCGGTGCGGGACGCCACGGCCCCGCTGTCCCTCCCTCTCCTTTGTACACGCACCACCCGCTGCCGGCTGCGGGCTCCCGCCCGGCCCTTGTGCTAAGCTGGCCCTTTCATTCACCGATTCAATGCACCAGACCATCAGAAAACTAATCCAGAAATAAAATAAAAAGAGTCTTAGCTTGCTGCTGGGGTATTGAGATGGGCTCAGGAGGGATTCGACAAACTGGCATGGGAGGAGTGGGGAGCACAGCAAGTGGGATGCGTTATGCTCCAGGAGCTGCTGGGGAGACCTGCCTTAGATAAGAATGCTATTTTAAGATGTCACAAATATATTTTTTTCTTTAAAATGGGCTAAACTGAGAGGGTTTTAGCTGCTGAGAAGTGAAGTTTTTAATGTCTTTCAAAAAAGCTTAAATGTAGTATTTCTCTTGTGTTTCAACTTCCCTCTTTCACGTACAAACAAAGACAAGAAAACACGGCTTTTTTTTCTCTGGTCTGCACAGAGAAATTGTTATAGATTGCTACAAATATGTATAGAGGAAAAAGTTTCCAATACTATGGAATTATTGATTGCCTTGTGATAAATTTTGACCAATGTTTGAAAGAATCACCCTGTACGTGCATCCCTTCATTCTGCTCATTCTGTGATCTGTGTAGATTTAAATGGGATGGATCATGGAATCAAATAATGGTTTGGGTTGGAAGGGACCCTAAAAATTATCTAGTTCTAACCCCTCTGCTATAGGCAGAGAACCTTCCACTAAACCAGATTGCTCAGAACTTGGCTTTGAACACTTCCACAGATGGGGCATCCTCAAAATTATACAATTATACATTGGGGTATTTTGCAAAGGGAGAATAATCTGTTCTAACGAGAAAATGATGAAGTATATTAGCATCATGCTTTTCAGACAGTATCCATTCACTCCTCAGATTCATGTACTGAACCATGGGAGCTATGGAGTGGATTTGCTTAGGATATGATTATGGCTCCATAAAATTTTTCCTGAAAAATTGCACAGCTGAAGTGTGCAAGGCCCTCACAGGCCACACAAGTGCCTCAGTGAGACAGAGGCTTCTTTCATCTTAAGCAGCTATGTTGTAAAATGTTATTAGTTTTCCTCAAGTTAAAGCACTTACATCTCTACAATTCTGTATTTAGGAACACTGCCTTGAAGCAGATGAGTTCCTATCATCAGCAATGATAGTCTATAATTAGACATTATTTTTCATAAAAATATAGACTTCTTTCTCCCTTGTTTGTTAAAGAGACATTCAGTATGAGCAGACATTGGACTGTCTACTTTAAAACAGATCTGTACTGATGAAGCAGCATCTTTGCAATTCTTAAATGGAAAGGACAGGTATTACTTTTTGAGCAACCTGATCTAGTGGAAGGTGTCCCTAGCCATGGCAGGGGGGTGGAATGAGATTATCTTTAAAATCCCTTCCATCCCAAACCATAAACCCTGGATTATGTGTGTCCTGTGTCTCTGAGAGCAAACGATCTCTGCTATTCCTGATTCCTTTCATGAGAAATTGTTAAGCACATGTAACTGAATAAAACCAGTTCCTTTAATGTCTGTAAGTGACCTTAGTTTAGAATAGTCTGCCCCAAATCTACACAACTTCATGTACCACTTGCTTATTTTTGTAATTTTGTGGCTTGATGTACAGGTGACACCACCTGTGTGGGTGTCCACAGCTTACTTGAGGTGCTGCCCAGGGACACAAAGCCCTCCTGCTGCCTGAATACATCTAATTTGACCAGCATGGGGGTTCCCACTCACCCTTTCCATGGTGGCCACAGCAAAGACCAAATCCTCCTTCTGCCCTCTCCTCCTGGTCTCAGCCAGGCTTCAGAATCAGCTGAAGGTGAGCCAAGAGCTGAGCTGGACAACTGGGCAGCTGCACATGTGGGGCCATCATGGCAAGAATCAATGAGGCAGAGTGACCCCAAAATGCTGCCTTTCACTGCTCTTTTAGTACCAGAAACTGAGCAGGGGCTGTGCCTGGGCAGCAGACAGCATCACATGTATCAGGAGCTCCTGCTATTCTGTAAAGCTTGCACACGCCCAGGGAAGGGAAAGATGAGGTATGTAGCCAAAATTAGGTGTATGTCTCATAACTCCAGCACATGATGACAGCTAAGGGGAATAAAGCAGAGCTCTCAGTGGTACATGCTAAGTGTCATCACACATACCTCTGCTCATCCTGACATGTTCTAACAGAGCAAAGCCTCGGCTCCATCTGCAAGCTTTCTTTTTTTCTTCCTTCCTCTCTCTTAAAAAATATTCCTAGATGTGGTATCCTTCCAAGCAATGTATAAAACATGTAAATTCTGATTTCAATTTTGTAACTACAAGCCCAAAATGCAGCTATTTTCCAAGAGGCACTCTGGATGATATGGCTCCCATCACCTTGGCAGAGACATGGCGTAGCTACACCTCTCACAAAGGAATTCCGTAACAAAACGAGTTTTTACATGCTGGGACTAAATATTTTTAAACAGCACTCTCTGCCAACTTCAAGTTTCAGCTATATTTGTGCAACTAAAAAAAAAACCAAAACTAAACCAAACTAACAATAAAACCCCCACCCCCCCCAAAAATCACATGTGTGTTTCCATACAAGATTAAGCTGCATTTCTGGTTAACCTCAGAATTATTTCATTTTTATATAAACATTTAATGAGAAAGTTTAACTTCTTCCCTTCAATGAGGAAAAGGAAGCGAAGCCACTGGAAAAACAGTCTTTCTGTGTGTGTGTGTGTGTGCACGCACTCATTTTAATTAAAAGTAATTAAGAGAATCCTGTGTTCTCACTCACAGTCTGCTGGTGCTGCAGAGGGCCTGGACACAGAGCCAAGGCTATTCTGCTGAACGCCGCTGGCAAGAGAGATTGGATTATGCAACTAAAAGTTTAAAACTAGAAGACTTCATCATTAGCTGTGGCTGTCATGAGCTTCTCCCTAGGAAAAAATCTGTATAAAACAGATTTGGCAGCTCCTACCTTATGAAACCTATCAGAGTGGAGGTGTGAAGTGGTTGCTGTGTTTGCTTGCTTGCTTTTCAGATTTTGAGGCACTTACGACATTGGGTGGTAACTTCATCATATTCCCTATTTCTTGCTCTGGAAGATAATTCCTGCCTTTCCTTTCTCAAGTTTAACTTGAGCAGAGGCCTCAGACTCCTATCAAAACAAAGGAAATAAAAGAGATTCTGCAAAAAGAAGTGCTCTCCCTTCCCCAAAAATATTTTTTTTGGTCAATTGAGCACAGCCAGTCTAGAACTGTCTTTCATCTCCTTTCAGCTCCAGCCACATTTCTGTTACATTTTATCACCATTTAAAGGTAGCTACAACCCTAAACTTTTGAATCCAACTAACAAAGAAGGAAAGCAAAAAAAAAAATTTCTTTTTTCATGGGTTCATTTAAACTCTGCCTTTTGTCCTGTCTTTGGAGCCATGGCAAATATTGTCCTGATTTGAATATTACACAGCAGGTTAAAAATAGCAACTGTAGTTACCTACATATGAGCTCTCATAATACAATACAGTAAAAGCAATTTCAGTTAAAAATAATAACAAATCTTCTAGAAACTTAGGTTTTTCTGTCAATTTGGACAGAAAACATACAAATACAATAATAATACAATGCAATAACAAGAGTTACAATAATATGAGTTATACTTTCTGGGTGACAAGTGCATACACATTCTGGGTTGAGGCAGGAGGTGAAAATAGACATTTGGGGAGAACACACATAAGGCCTTTGGATTACAAAATGAGTAATGCCCTTAATGGAAGTTCTCTAACTTTTATTTATTGGGTTCTCAGTTCCTGGAAGGTGAGAGATGTCTCCTGTGGAGTATCTATTTCCTCAGCAGAAAGCTAGAGGAATTTCAGGCTAAATTTACCTCTTGGAGCTTCCCATGGCACCAGCTGCTCATGTTTCCCAGGAAAATCAGGGAGGAGGACCTACTGCATGCCTGTATTCCATGGAGGCAGAGTGTGACTGGGAGAACAGGCAGACCTAGAAAGCAATGCCATTAAACCCCAGCAAAATGCCTTTGTGTATGGTTATTACTCCTAAAGGAGGAAGCAAAAAATGCTGGAAAAGAACTTATACAAGTTTTAATGCAGGTTTTGCTTGTGCAAGAAAAGAAATGAAGTAATTACAGCAAGAAAAAAAGCCACAAATGATGCAAATATATGGAACAAGAAAAGTGGGGTACTGACAATTACCTTGAGTTAAGGATTGATGCACGGGTTATATTTTAATGGAACAGAAAGTCAATTAAGGTGTTTGCTTTTGCATTGTTAACATTACAGCTTGTAATTTGGGTGCCCTCTTCCAGCTGAGGAAACTGAATCCACATAATGTCTGAAAGTCATTCAGATCTGCTTACTCCCTGGATAACAGATCTAATTTAATGAATTCTTCTCTTCCATATTTGTAAACTCCTTATACATTTGTGCCATGTTATTGCAAAAGCCTCCTTGGTCTCTTGGGTTTTCTCCCCCTCCTTCCTTGTCTAGGCAAGACAATGTAATACAAATTTTCAACACTATGAAGACTTAGAAAACAGGTCACTTGAATTTCTCTTCACAAAGATGCTTTACATTCAAATTTACCCTCAGCATTTCTGCAAATATGCACAGCAAGAAGCAGAGGAGTCTCCCTTCCCCTTCCTCCATGTTGTATGCAGCTTTGCTTTTTAATGTTAATAGCATTTCAACTTCTTAGAAGCTGCAGTCTAGCATGATATTGAAACAATTTAAGGCCAGGAAAGTATAAAATTTATGCTTAATAGTGTTCAGGGGAGGAGGGGATGATGCCCAAAAGAGGATGCCACAAGAGTAAGGTCAGAAACGGTAACAGAACTAAGGACCACAGCTGAAAGACCCTAAAAAGCCACTAAGAAACATGCTAGCAGTGACAGGACAGTCCTGAACTGATCCTGAGGGACAATTACACATTGAAGTGACCATCAGGTTTTTTGCCTGCTCCTGTAGGGCTGGTTTGCCTAGCAGAATGTGAGTGAATGCACAGGAAAAGACCATCTGCTCCCACTACCTGCAGTGCTGTAGGTGCACTCCTCTTGCTAGAGCCTGCAGCACACACATGCCTTCTCCTGAACTTTCATAAATATTTTACTGTGCTGAATTGTGTGGCCAAGTTATACCATGACACAATAAAGCACAACTGCTCTCCCTGGAGCCATTGCAGCCTATCTAACAGGCTCAGGAATCAGCCAGCAGCCCACTTTGCACTGAGGAGGATTCTAAGGATGACAGCATCCAGCAGCACGTGCCAGGTGGCCATGAATCGATAAGGTGGAAAAAAAGGGACACCTTAATTATAACATTGACTTTGTCCTTAGAAGCTGCTGCTCTGTCTGCCTTGTGTGGGTATCTACAGCTGGTATTGTTTCCAGACCCTTGTCAAGAGCTGAGTTCAGGAGATTTGCTCAGGAATTGCCTGTGTGCATGAGAAAGTGTGAACTTTCTACTTCCCTGTGTATTGCATTTACTCATTTCTTCATGTTAGATGTACAGATAGTAGGACTCAGACAGAAAGTCTTACCCTCTCTGCAAAAACCACAGAAGATGACCAAAAGAATGAAGACACCACATCCAGGATGCTCCCACAGAAGCACAGTTTTCCATACTGAACCAAAACCCAAATGCTATTTTCTCTCAGCTTTGTAATTATTCAGTAATGCAAAGAGGAGATGCTCTCAACATTTCCCACCTGGTATCATATTTAACACTTTTCATGCTATCTGGAAGATTCTTTTATATCAATAATTTGTTTTTTATGGGAGGAGCAAGTTTTAAATGCATGAAATATCACGGGGAAGCTGAACTTTATTCCTTTTGTTTTGCATGACACCACACAGCTGGTAGTGTCACAGCTTCCCTCAGCAACCCAGGTGAAGGTGCTTGTTTTATCTCAAAGGGCTGTGACTGAGAAAGCCTCTCTGGTGTGGCAATGTGCACCTCCTATTTATCAAATGACTTCCAGATCAAGTGGATAACTCTGAGACTTGGAATGGGCACAGTACCACAGCAACATCCACCACTGAAGCCCTTTTTCCCTCCACAAAACCATGTTGGGAACAGCAGCCTTAGCACCAGGGAGCCTAAAACAATGTGGGACTCTCACTCTGCGCCATTAAACGCTATTTTGCTAAATTAAAGGCCACAAGTAAGTCATATTGTATCCATAAGTACATGCATGCCACAGGCCTTTCCCCTTCCCATATTTCCCTCAGCTGTGAATCATGCAAAATCCCATGGAAGACATATTTCAACTGTTTGGGGTTTTTTGGTGAGAGCAGGACTTTCTACCCCTCAGTGGACACAACACTCAAACCACACTGCCAAATATTATATGATGTCCTTTCCAGAGTTAATTTTTAATTTCCTGACTCTACTGCATGAGAAATTTTCAAATTGTCTTGGTGGTCACTTAGAGGTATGTGCAGACCTAATTGCAGGAGTGAATGCAGTGTCAGCCCAAATGCAAACCTCTGGACTAAGTGGGGAATTTCTACCGAATTAGTTCCTTGGTTGAATTAAGTTCCAGAGAGACCCACAGTCCAAAGATCGACTCCAAACGTAATGCAGAGGGTGTGAGCCTTTCTTGCCCCAGCCTGCAGCCAGGGGAGGCAGGTGTTTTCAATGTGTCACTCAAAAACCCATTGATTTCTATTTTCGTTTTTTAATGCCACAATTCATAACCCACACATGTTGTGCACAGCTATAAATCTTGGCACCCTCTCCTCTGCAGAAAAGTTTCTCCTGGTATTCAATTTTCTTTGCTTTACCTTAAGTCACCCTAATCATGCTGACATCTACTATCGATGATTATATTAGCCCTAAAAGATCCTTAAACAAATGAAAAGGACTGACTTCCACTCCTAAAGTTCTGCTTCCAATTTTCTAAAGGAAATTAAATAATGTATAAATCAAATGCTGGGCACAGGCCCAGGCAGCTGAACATCGCTTTGTCCTTTCAAAGTGAAGACGAAGTGTCTGCTACAGAAGGGACAAGCCAAGAGAAATAAAGCTTAACCTCAGCTCCATGTGAAAGTGATTTGGGATAATCGGGGGGAATCTGCAAAGAGGTTAAAGCAGGGACCACATACTAACAGGGGAACTTCACACAATGATCAAAAATATCCCAAGAGCTGACCCTCACCTGGAGGAGCTGCACCGCCCTGACAGCTTTGTTACACTGGAGCAGAGTGCAAAGGGCAGGGGAAAGAAGAGATGAGCAGGAAGTCAAAAATCTATTTAGGGCTATCATTTATCATGTCTTGGTAATCTTATCAGGGTGAGTTTTTTCAGTTTTGCAAGATTTATAACTAAGTACTGCCTGACAACCTTGCAGTAAGTGTGCACACTACTTCCCAGTTCTCCTTTAGCTAGTACACGCTACTAAGATTATTAAATCAACCACCAAGAGACTTCCTAATTTATGTCCTATTGATGGACTGCTGATCCTTCTCTTTAACACAGTATATGTATCTAGAAGGGGCAAAAAATCAGTAAAATGGGCTAGATTTCTTCCTGGTATTATTTTTTGAGCAAGCGATTGCTTTAATTGCCACAAGGCATTTCTTAAAACTGTTAGGAGCAGATGTACTTTGTAATATGATTTCTTGATTAAAAGAAGATCCTAATCAAGTCTATACTGCTTCAACACTCGTTTCATGCTGACATTTTTGCACACAGAAGGGTGGGTTTGAAATCTCTGATCAGCACTAGGCTTCATGTTTAGGGTCAGCTTAACCCAAACTTTGGTGGAGAGAAAAAGGTGTGACACAGGCAGCTGTCAGTGCCCCAACTATGTACACTTGTATTTCCAAAATATTCCTCTCCTCATCTTTACTAAGTACAGAATATTTCAGATGTGATGCAAATGGCCCTTAGATGGTGGAGAAGTCTCATCTTTACACTTTCTTGAGAAACCTGCAAAATTGTTTTCAGCACTGTCACTTAGCAGTTGTTTGGTCTGTCACCACACGAACTGAGCAGCTGGCAAAGCAGGGACAGCCACGTAACACCTACATGTGAATGTGAATTCAACACACATCTTGCTTTGGCTGTTGCAAACCTGTCAGGGAATGCTTCACTGTTTAGAAGAACACCAAATATAAAATCCTAAACAAAATTCCTATCCATTTATTACCCTTTTAAAAAGAAGAGTCTGTGTGCACGCTCTTTTTATTGTAGAGTTGAACCACACGAGTGCAACTGCCATTTAATGGAAAAATTAATCTGAACATCAGGCATCCTTGATTCAGAAGAATCAACAGGTTTACTGGGTTCACAGACAATTTACTGACAAGCATCCACGTCTTTCACAAAAGCTATAAAATATTAGAACATGCTTCAGGAATGTTACTGGTGTGGAAGAGGCAGTTCAACCAACCTGAGAGCTGGGAAATTCTCCCACCCATCTCCCTGTCTTCTGAGAGACCCCCTGCAAATGAAGCACCAGCCCAGGCTGTGGCTGTGTTTGAAAAAGCAAAGCAAGCAGGGGAACTGAGGGGGATTTCATGGCACCACAGGGCTTCACACAAACACTGCCAGAATAAATTCCTCGGTCAGACCTCCAAGTTTCGCATCACTTTGTCTCCGCAGGTTCCCAAATATCAATAGCAAGAAGAAAAAAAACAAACCATGAAGAAGGATGGGAAGAAGTAGGAAGTTTTCACAGTGTGGTTGTTTGCCATCCTTGGATTTAAACAAAACCAGGCACACAGTGTGTTACTCATACATCAAAAGAGGAGAGCCAAGAAGGGAAGGAGAAGCTTCTCTCTTTTCCTCTCCCCCTGTTTCAAGAAAGCATCCCTGAAAGCACACAGGCATCTGTTTTGGGGTTTCTCTGACGTCAGCAAACACCACTGAAGTAAAGCACATGCTTAAGTGTGTTCCAAACCCCTTATCTGCTTTTAATAATTGGAAGCTAAATGGAAGATATAAGTCATTGAGCAGGACAAGTACCATGAACAAACAAGACCATTTTTGCCTTTAAGGTGATGGTACTTAGTGACTCTGCAAAACTTTGGACTCAGAAATATCCACCATCAGAAGCAGAGATGGATTTAATGCAAGATTTAATCAAATTGAAAATGCTACAATTCACATTCTGGTCACAGATAAAAAATGGGATTTATGACAGTGTGCCACACTTCTTTGGTGCTTTATATTTCTACCTATTTTTTATATATTGATGTCTCCAGTAAAAGGAAAATAGGGAGAAACTCTGGTACAAGGCTACTAATCCCTCCAGGTCATTTTGCTGTGGTCAGCAGCTCAGGCAATGTGTGGCTGGTGCTCTTGGAGAGTTTGGGAGAGGGATAAGAAATAAGGGAGAGAAGTATGAAATATGGTCTTTTCCACCAGACTGTGTGAAACATGACCTGCCAAGGATCCTGGCAGAATTAGGTGAAAGTCGCCCCTAACAGGAGTCAGCTCTCTGACAATCCCTGAGAGGAAATGAATATACAGTTACAGTCTTGGCTCTGTCACGAATGTCATTTGTCACCACCCAGCAAGCTCTGCTGATACCTGGGATGAGCTCCTTCCTCAGGGCAGTGCTTATTCATGTCCCAAACCTCATGGACCATCAGCAGCAGAGGGGTTACAGCAGCCACTGTGGTGCCTGGCATGGCAGGGAATGGTTCCAGGGACTGCCACAGGAGTTACTGCAGTGGGATCTAATTCCTCAGTAAAAGGCAGGATCAAGTCCTAAACTAGTGATTCCCAGCTTTCATTAGGTTTATTCATCCTTAGGCCAATTAACCTGCTGGCATAACTCCCCTGGGGATTGTGCCAGCAAAGACTTTGGCCTAATAATTTCAGATTAATTTCTGTATCATCATCTACTTGTGGCTCTGGGAAGAATATTTGTATATCCTGCTACAGACCTTGTGGAAGCAAACACTAATTATGAAGGAAAAAATTTGACTCCACAACTATTCGTCCAAAATTAAAAAAAAAAAAAAAAAAAGACTAGTCTAGACCACGGACAGGAATTCCAGATGGAAATATGTTTAACAAATATGGAAAGTGAATACTTTCCTGTATATTGCTTTGTGAGTTATTAGCACCTAAATAGTCTCCATGGTCAGAAGTGTATTAATGAGCTGGAAGACAAAGTGATGTAATCAGGAGGGATCAGCAGTAATTTCTCCTGCAGAATTTACACGCAGCAGCCATGTGTGTTTGTTTATGATCTTACATCTGGTAATGAGCTCTCGACGTGATGGAAAGCTGCGGTGGAATAATGCACCCTGTTCCTCACACGCACTAATTAATGCTCTATTTAATCTGGGAAAAGGCACTTTAAAAATAAACACTCATTTCCAGCAGACCATAAAGGATAGGTAACAACTGAATCGCACCACACAGGCCTAAAAACTGGTGTGTAGCAACCTCTCAAGCATTAAAAAAGTTGAGTTTTAACTGCCAGAGTACCACAGGAAGGGTATGTGCACACACTAATCTCTCCAGCACTACAAACATACACTAACAGACCCTAGATACCCACAGAGACAATCAAAGCCAGAGTGATAATCTGTAGGAATGACAAAAACCAGTAAGAGATGGCAGAGCTGAAATATTCCCCATGACACCGGGTGTTAAATTGTGTTTTGTGTTCACAAGGCACCTACAGTAACGCTGTTGGCCATCACCTCATCCACCTCATTCTGACAACTGATAACATGAGCAATAAATCATCATTTCCACAATGACAGGAACAGCAGCCTGTGCAAAGATGGTTGGATTTTGTATTTCAACTGAAAAAAAGGCCTGGGAGATGGTGTCCAGCCTGTCCTCTGCCTGCAGGGCTGGCTGCTGAGGGGACAATGAAGTGGGGGCTCAGCATCCTCAGCTTCCACGGGAGTCATTCCACTGCTTTTAGTCACTTCAGCAGGGCCTTGTCTCCACAGAAAGTTATGCTGGAACAGCTACTGCATTTACATTCACATGCTATCTCATTCCAGGATAACTTCCTCACACTGACATGCCCTCAGAAGCACAAGAGCATTTGTCTGTGGCTGTGTTTAGCCCTAGGCTGGAGTCTCACGAGGTAACAGAGAATAGAAATTTGGCTTTATCTTATAAACTGTGCTAAGAAATCTCACCACCCTTTGGATTGGAGCCAACTTCTCTCAAATCTCCCAATCATTTCCCACAGAAAATCTGTACTTTCTTTAGCCAATGATAGAAGACAAAAATCAGGAAAATAAGGACTGCAGGGTATGTAAAGCCTGTGTGAACTATTTCCAAAAGCAAATTTCCCAGCCTGAGATACCAGAGCTATGAAATGGCCCCTTTTAGTGACAGAGAAATCGGCATGGTGGCTAAAACAAAACCTGCTTAGGCTACAAGTATGGAGAAATAACACTTCAGAGACTTGGGATGGCTTTAAAGGTAAATCAGGAAAAACAGATAAACACAGAGCAAATACATGAGTAGAGATTGAAACTTTTCATGTATATTGAAGTGGCAGTGTGAAAACAGTGTTCCTCCTGCCAGGCACAACTCCTGCCCTCCCACTCACACATCCAGGGTGCAGAGTTTGCAACTCAGGACTTCTTGAGTGCTCTTCAGCTGCAATAAAAAAAGGCATTTTTGCAGTGCTTACAGCTCAGACCCCCATCCACACCCACTGAGACCATCTGACACATCCCTGCCTCCCCGGTTCAGACTTCCCAAAGCAAGCAGAGAGGACCAAGGGAGAACCACACTTCTGACAGGGATATTCTGACATGAATGGTGAGTTGTCAAAATGGAACCAGCAATTCCCTAAAACTAGTTTGGTTTCAGGAAAAAAATGTGCAGAACCATGCCAGGCTCTGCCACAGCAGTAAGGGTAGGTGGGAAAATGGTAAGTAATTTCTAGTCCACTCTGCACTTCCACCAAGGCTTTCCTGATTAAAAAAAAAAAAAAAAAGTTTTTTTTGTCAGTGCCTGAGTCTCCATGGGTTCCTAGGCCTGCAGAGCATCTCTGTTCTGCTGAGACTGCTCTTTTTTTTTTTCATTCAGAGACAAAACAATCCAGGGCTTCAAACCATGCAGGGTTTTAATGCTGGAGAATCCCCACGTACCCATTTCCTCTCTTTCCTCAGCTCTTCTCTATCTGATTTACTGTTTACTTGCAGACCATATGGGAAGCATGTCGGGAAAGCACGCATCCGGGTTCACATCCACAATAAATACTTTTTATGACTATTCCCATGACCTGCAGCAACAGACTGGATTAGTCGCCCACAACTATGTATAATCACACAATCATTTAAATACATTTTCAAAACAGAATACGTTCTGAGATACAGATCAACTAAATATTCCTCTTTCTAAAACCTATTTCCTATAACTTTTCCATTTCTTCCTGAGACAGAAAGTCTTATCTTTCAGCTGTGGAGTCAATATAAACAGAACTAAATGAACACCTGGGTCAATGTAAAAGAGCAGCCAGCAAACTATCAGTCTGGGCTGCTCAGTTTTCTTAGCAAAAGAATTATAAAGTGAAACAGCAAAAGAGCTGAAAATTGATGTTGTTGCTGAAGTGTATCTATCAAAAAGTGAAAAAAAACCCCTCTTTTTTATTCTCTGTTTCATAAAACCAAACTCCCTCTAATTTTAAGTTCATCCAAAAGCAGAATTGCAAAAGCATTCTATTCTGCTGAATAGAGCGTAGAGTATTTCCCAAGCAGAATATATTATTTAAACCAAAGTCAAATAAACAAAGGGTCAAATTTAAACTCACCCATTCCATTGAGCAACAAAATTGAAAGGAAATCTTGAAAAACTCATTTTGAATTGAAATACTTTAAATCTTTTCAAGGTGAAACATTCTGAATTCTGTTTCCAATGTAAAAAGTTAAGTCAGTGATACAGAACTGAAGAAATTATTGAATTTAGTGTTTCTGAATAATTTTTTGTCAGAAGGAAGTCTAAAGCAAAATGAATACCTACATTTTTTCCCATGTAAGTAATGAGATACTTATGTCCTGTACCACTTCATTTTAATCAGGATTTTAAATGTTTTTTTCATTTCCCATTAACTTGTGGGTTGAAGAAAAATTTGCTGTGTCCCTTTTGCTTTGGGAAATGGTTCTGACAGTCTCATAACTTGCAAGTGGCAGGAGCAAAGAATGCTTGTAGCTCTCCCCCCTCCTCTCTCTGTGGAAGCTGGCAAGCTCATCTGCTGCAGGATACTTGGAGAACATCTCCTGGGCCAAACTGACTGATTGCACCCTGTTCCAGTACTTAATCAGAACATATGGAAACATTCCTTTTGTTAAATGCATAAAGATTAAAAAAACAGAGATTTCACAAGGTAACTTGGCTTTTTAGAGCTCTATGGTTTTAGGAAATGGAGGTTGGGTGTGGTTTCTACAGGCAGGTGTTGGCATACTGTTGTAACCCTCTAAAACTGAAAGGGGAGTTTGTTTTCTTTCTTTTTAAGGAATGTTTTACCCACGGGTTTTTGAGATGAAGTGCAGAGCACTGTAAAGTGTTTCCATCCCACTGCAGCGTTGGCCATCAGCAAAGCACTGAGCAAAGGCTCAGGAAGCACCTGAGTGAGCCTTGTGCTGTCAGAGGAGGATCCTGCAAGAGGAGGGCCAAGTAAAGTACCTGGGGAGCAGCTCCCCAAGACAGCGCTCCCTGTATGCTGGGATTAATTAAGTTTTCCTTAAATGTTGCATATGAATGAAGAAGAAACAAATAGCAAAAAAACCCCCGACTATTCTCCCCAAGTGAAGTACCTGGGGAGCAGCTCTCAGACAGCCGAGCTCACTGTCCGGCACTGACCCCGCTCTGCAGTCAGGCTGTTCCTGGAACAGCCAGAGATCCATCCCTGCCAGCCTCCTCTGCCAGCTCCACCCCAGCTTGGGAAATATGGGATCTGGGAAATGGTTTAAAACTGCACCTTTCTGCTCAATGGGCCTGCTTGTTGTTCTGCTTGTTTGGGGGCAGGAGCAGGAAGGGTCATTACATGGCGGAAAAGCAAAAAAACCACATTTTCATGGGCAATTGCTATATTAATATGTATCACTTTACATACATACTACATCTACATATGGAACCTATTATTACTGAGGAAATGTTTTTTTAATGAGGAAGACTGAACAATACTTAAGAGAGAAAATGTTCAAACCAATGTTAATTTGCAGCAGAAGTAACAAAATATTTTAATAAAAACCAGCAACAAGAACTGGCCTTCCTATCCAGGATCAGCCTGCCCTTATGTTCACACCTTGAGAATAGAATTTGACTTCCATGGCTTTTCCAACCTTTGCAAACCTCCTAAAACTGAAATCTAAACTCTGACTCAAGGACTTTTAAAAGCAAGACCTGCTTCAGCTCTACACAGAAACAGAGATCTCAGATCATTATATTTCTGTTTTTGCAGACCCATGGAAGCATTTTTCCTCCCTCTAGTTCTTTTTACAAAGTCTGTGCCTTTCTTTCCTTCCAAGCCCCCAAACTCATCCAAAAATAAAGAAAAAGGGATTTAGGTAATGCAATCACTTCTGTATAAATGTAGCTAAATATATTTTCAATTGCTGAGCACTGTTTCCTTTCCCTCTCCCTGTATGCTGGGATTAATTAAGTTTTCCTTAAATGTTGCATATGAATTAAGAAGAAACAAACAGAAAAAAAAAAAACCCCAACTATTTTCAAAGGAAAAAACTCTAGTGGCTAAAAAATCCTGGCAGGCTACATATTAGTACAATAAAACTGCTGGATTTCAAATGGTAAAAATAAAGTGACTAAAAGTTCTCTGAAAAATGAGACACATTCAAGAAAGACTGTTCCTGTAGGAAACAGACACTTTCTTTCAGGAATCATCTCAGACTCAAGGATGAATTATTAGTAGCAAATATAAACCTCCAAATAGACTCTGCCTGTTATCATAATGCAAATATGAATGCGTATTTGCTATTCCTGCTAAATGTTATCAGCATTGTTCCAACTGGTAGGGAACAACCTGTTCTGTGTGGATCCTGACTGGGCTAAGACTGGACTTGGTTTATCATTTTAACATCAGGATCATTGTTTTGTTCACCTTGGGAAGCCACAGCAGGAGCAATGATCAGCAGGGAATCCTGCCCAGGTCTCTGCACTGGCTCTGCTGGGAAAGCCTGTAGAGCTGCGGGGCTGCCAGATGAGCAGAGCAGGTCCTGTGCTCCAGGGAGTTGCTGGTCCTGGCTCCCACCACCACATTAACTGACCCCTTTGTGTACTTTATTTAGTTAGTTTTACACCTGTTTTTAACAGGTTGAATGACTTCTGCTGTACAGCACAGGTTCAGAATGGCACTGAAACCAGCACCAGCCGTTCCAAATTGGCTTTGTGCAACCTCCTGGGAACACCCCTCAGGAAACAGGTCCCAGAACAAATGGGCAGCCACAAAACACAGCATCTGCAATAAAGCCCTACAGGTATTTTGAGTGTATCTCCTTATTTTGAATCTGCACACAGCAAAACAAGTCCTACTTTGTATATGGCAAGTAATAAGGTGAATTGTCATTTGTCCTGCCCCTCAGGTTGCATACAGACACCACTGAACACAAGACTGAATGTGAAGTCTTATGTAACGATGGATTTCAAATTATAAATGTCACCCAGCCATCCTTTCAAGCTTTGAAACACAGTTTACTTGTTACCAAATACAATGTGTCAAGTAATTTATCAAATCTGTATAAAGAAGAAACCAATAAGACAATCCAACAATCCATCCTATCTCCCAGCAAGTCCAGGACTGCCTCCAATCAAATGTACACTGGAAGAAGAGAGATTTATTACCTCAGTTTCTTAATGCCACGTTTTGTATTTAGCAAGTGTTCCTATCATGCTCCACATGGTACTTTCACCAAGCACAAGCCTACCTGGATTCCCACCACCTGCCCAACTCAGTGGGTCACTCGTTGCCTGCACATCTTTGGTGCTGTGTCTCTGTGACAAACTTCTAGAGATGAAGCTGCCATTGAAAAGATTTTGACAATAATCTCTTTTACTGTTCCAAAAACAGAGTGGCAGAGCTGCTCTTACAGGTGAGGCTGTTCTTTCACATGCTGACATTAATTGAGGACACACTGAGTTTTTCAAAGTGCAGATTAAAAGGAGAGGGGTTCCTCTGGCCATTGCCCCTCCCAAACACATCTCATCAGAAATCAGTAAAAAGCAATACTGAAAAGACTTGAAATATTTAGAATGGCTTAGCTTGGGTCTAAGTGACACTGAAAACACACCTTCACTTTGATGGCATTAAAATGCAAGGGGTTTTCTTGGATATGGAAAAATCATTCTACTAAAAAAAATGGAATTCTGGAATGGTTTGAGTTGGAAGGGATCTTAAAGATTCTCTTGTCCTAATGCCCTTGTCATGGGCAGGGACACTTTTTACCAGACCAGGCTGCTCAGAGCCCAATCCAATCTTGCCTTGAACATGTCCAGGGATGGGGCATTGACAACTTCTCTGGGCAACCTGAGCCAGGGCCTCACCACCCTGTTCTTCCATACGTTTAATCTAAACCTTACAAGTTAGTTATGAAATCCTTTGCACATGCAGAACTGAAGGAAGCTGACTGCTTTAATTCACATCTAGTACCCAGGTAAAGAAAATATTTTTGGTTTTAAATGTCTACAAAAATTAGTACATCTCCAGGATGAATTTCTGAAAATACTTAATATTTGAGAAATAATTAAATATGATAAAAGCTCCTCCATGGTTGCATCAGTAAGAAAGGAGGCACAGATATATATATTTGTAAAGAAAGGGAAAACAAGTAGGACACAAATCTCAGATGAGCAGCACTTGAGTGATAATACTACTAATTAATTTCTAAGAAGTGTCTAACTAAAGCTGAAATCTTTTTCCATCACATGAGAGAGATGTTTTGGCTGTATTTATACATCAACCTGAGCAAACTGGCTGAACTGCAAAACCAGAACACTATGTGAGAATAATGAAAGGAATGAAAAATACTTCTGCCCAGGCCTGACATTTACCAATATAAAATAGCCACTTTTGCCATTGTTTGAAGTAAGAGAAGCAATTAAAGTGCACAAACCATTTTGATACCAGCACCCTATTTCCTGCACATGTTGCTAACCCAGGGGGCTCCCCCTCCTCCTCTGTGCTGCTCATTAACTCTCCACACCATCCTCCCGTATCACACATTGGAGAGCACTGCTGGAGAAACTGGGAGGTTGGGCAATAGCACTGCTCTATGCAAAACCAGCCAAGTCCAGTCAGGAAATAGATTAATTTGAAAGCCTTAATTAATGACTGAACGTTTATACAGCCAAGATTTATGAGTTACAAGGAAGTAAGTCCAAAACATAACACTCCCTCCTGCATGCAAGCTCTCTCTTTAATGGTAAACAACTAGCCTAGGGTAAGATACTGTCTCAGTGCTCCAGTTCCCTTTCTTATTCCAACTTCCAAGCATTGACAGAAGACAAATTAATTTCAAGCCTTTTTTTTTCTTTTCTTCCTACTCCTCTATAAATATTGTTACTAATAAACATGGTTTAATGATGATAAACTACAGATATTTTTAATAAATAAACCAACCTTTTTTTTTAGCTCATGGGTGTAAACACAGTATATAACAAAGAAGAGGAAAGAACAGAATCCTTTTGTATGGGTAAGTTTGTGAAACTTAGTTTCTTGTGAAAAAAATCATGAACAAGAAGAGAAAGGTACTTATATATAAATCATATGCAAAAAAATCTCCTAAAATCCCCCAAACCCCAGGTTTGTCAACTTACTTCACAAATATATTTGGAAATCTAGTAGCGACAGATGTTAGAAATAAAGAGCCAGTTTTCAGCTTTTAACATTTTGACTATATTCCATATTCCACTTCTGAGAGCTGACATCTCATTCTGATGAGCTCTTGCTATTTGAATATTAAAACAATACTGCCAACAACACTTCTTTAGAAGTCCTCAGGCCTTAAACTAGAAAAGTCAAAATCAAGAAAAGTTTTGTTCTCTCTTGTTTACACTAAACTACCACACTCATTTTCTTGCCTTGCAAATTCCGTTTCGCTAACAAAGGAGTGCAGCTTGGTTCCCTGCCCCTTGATTTATATAACACAGAAATACCCAGAAATTAAAACAGAAATGGCAAGATCCCATGAAATGAGTGGCCTGTGATGAGCCCTCCAGCTTTACTGTGCCCTCCCTGGCAAGGGGACTCCCCAAAATCCCTCTCTGCAGGTACACAGCCATGACCACCTCTTGCACAAGTAACTAGAAATACAAGTGGCACATGGCTTTTGGGTTTGGTGTTTACTGCTTGCTTGTGGCAGTGCTGAACACTCAAGCCCATGTCCTTGCCTATCACGGGAAAAAACCCCAACAACCCATCCTGCTGCCTGCTGCTCTTTGGTCCCTCATCCCTGGCTGAACTACAAAACCCACGCTGTGCAAGGGAATTCAGTTGCTGAAGAGAGTGAGCAGAAAAAGTTCTTATACAGACTCACAAATACTCACAAACACAGAGTCTGAGCTATGAGCTGGGTGCAATTTTTTTTAATCCCTGTTTATTGGTTTATCACCAAATGAGAGCTCACTGGAAACAGTTCTGGAAAAAGACAAAGTTGGTTTATCCCAGTAAGAAGCAGATGCAGACAGCAGACAAGGGGAGAAAACAGAGGACAAACTGCTGCTCTCAACCTCCTTTCCCTCCAACAGTGTGTTTCACTGTGCAATGTTAATATAACAGCAATTTTCTAGTTTTATCACAAATTCACTTTGTTTGCTAGGAAATGAAGTAACAAACACCACATCTGTAAGATGCCAATTACTCTGAGAAAATAACTCCCACCCCTAACTTCCCTAAATAAGAAACTAAACCATCAAACAAAATCCAAAGCAGCTCTTTTAAACTGGACAAAACACTCTTGGTTCTCCTCCCCTGACAATGGGGATGTCAGGACCAATTAGCACTTGCAGTCATCTTGGGGTTTGCTCTGTTTTCTCCCACTGCAAGACGTCAGGCCAGATCCGATGGCTCCCTTCTATACATGCAATGCCATGGACAAATTACACAAGACTAAGACCTGAAAGGCTTTTTTCCTACCCAGCTATCCTTGACATTTTCATTACTGAAAGAGAGGAAACAAAAAGCTTAAGCTGAGAACTAGGTGATAGTTTGTAAAAAGTTTAATTAAAAAGTAAAACAGACCATGGGATTGCTTCTAACGTAGCTAATAATTTGCTGCAGAGTTATTATTGTGCTGCTTCCATCTGCCAATAACCTTTTAATCCTTTTGCCAAAGGCAATCCAAAGCTTTTCCACATGTATGTAAGGGTAACTGTAAAAGATAACTTGGAAATAACAACTTCCAACTTCTGCTATGCAAAAATCTGAGCTACAGCAGTGCTTGTGCCCATCAGCTTTCCAGCAGGGCTCTGGAAAACAGAAGTTGCATGGCAAAAATGAAAACTGCCCTGTTTGACAACATAGGTTTGGCTGCAATATTTGAAAGATTCTCTGTTCCCACATTTAGCATCAGTGACTATTGTAATTACCAACAACTTATTAAATTTCTGAATTAACACTGAGAAGCCTTACCTCACCAAAAAGCCACCAGCTCCAACAATGCCATTGCTAAAGTTTGTGGATAAAAAAAAGTGGAACAAAAGCAGACATTTCAGCTATTCCATCCTGAAAAAAATCTCACTTGGAAAAGTAAATTACACATAATCAAAACCTCTTTGAAAGGAATATAGCAGAGTGCATTTTTTAACTCAAATAACTTTATGGGATGACAAGTGTATAAGCCTGTGCCTTATACATATTTTAAGGGACAGGAAGTATCAAAGCAAATCACAATCAACATGTTAAGGGAGAAACCAAATAACTCCTCCACTCCAAATATTTTATCAATAATAATCACCCCTCAGAAAATAAACTCAAAATTCACTTTACACAAGTGAAATACCAGTTCTATCATGGGAGAAAGCAATGGAAGTTGCAGAGTTAGTGCATATACTACACAATGGTAATTTTACAAGCAAGAGCATTTAAGCTTGAAATTAGGTAGGTTTATTGTTCAAGAAATCCACAGCCTATTGTGATTTGATTTTATTAGGTATTATTACTCATTATTAGGTTCCAAATTTTTTCAACAGAAACAATGACTTTTTGCAGATGACTGCCAAAAGCAAACATCCTATTTTCCCTGCACACAAAGATACCAGTATATGTTCAAACATTTTAATTCACACACACAACCCCAGCTCTCCAATCTTTGCAGTTCAGTGAAGTGTAAACAGTCAGTGTTGCCATTAAAATAGCTTGTTCTTCATTCACAGCAACAATGGCCAGGTAGATTAACAGGCTTTTACACCTGGGCCCTATTATTCCTCTGCCATTCATTAACATTTCTTCTACCATGGCAGCAATTGAACTGGCATGGTCCCAGAAACACAAGTAGGTCAGCACAAGGTGTTCCTCTGGATGCTTTCATCTGATATAAACATCCTGAATTAGCCTTCAGCTATTACATCTAAATATTCCTAGTACCAATTAAGATCACAATCAGAACCATTTCAGATCTCATTGATCAAGGACAGCCCGTGGTTTTGGAGGGCTGATTCCATTAAGGATGGAAGGTAATTTCACTGCACAAGTGGGGAGTCTTCTGCAGCTCTCCTGGCCAAGCTGATGCTGGACATTACACCCTGGTACTACCTCTGTGAAATCACAGAATCATGAAATGGCCTGGGTTGGAAGGGATCCTAATGATCACCTCTTCCTAACCCTTCTGCCATGGGCAGGGACACCTGCCCCTAGACCAGGTTCTCAGAGCTCCATTCAGCCTGGCCTTGGACACTTCCAGGGATGGGGCAGCCACACCCTCCCTGGGCAAGCTGTGCCAGGGCCTCACCACCCTCAGAGGGAACATTTTCTTCACAACAATCTGATCTAAACTTATTTTCTTTCAGTTTGAAGCCATTCTCCCTTTCTCTCTCCTGTCACTACATGCCCTTGCAAACAGTCCTTCTCCTTTCTTGCATGGTGCCTTCAAGTACAGCAAGGCCACAATTAGGTAACCCCAAAGCCTTCTCTTGTCCAGGTTGAACAATCCCAATTCCCTCAGTTTTTCCTCTTAGGAAAGCTGCTCCATCCCTCTAATCAACCTGGTGGCCCTCCTCTTAATGCAGCATATCCAAGGGGAAAATGAATATACATGTAAAGGAAGAGAAACTGAACACTGAGGATGGACAGTCAGACTATTGCATACTATTAAAATTAATAATGGGCGCTTAAGCAAGTCAGACACTTGCTAATTTTAAGGGCATGAGAAATATCAATGAATATGTAAGAATATTTACTTTGCCCATCTACCCCAGTTTATGAAAAAAGTGGATACAAATCAATGAAACAAGAAAACTTCAGACATACCTTGTACTAATGTACTAAGACATACTCAATATTTACAGCAACTTGTGTATGTTGAGAGGATCTGGCCCTGAAATTTTCATGTAAGAGTGGAGGACCAGGAATCAGTTTTCTCTGAAGTGCAATAACTTTTTGGTTACTTTCTGCAATTTGTATGCCTTGTCTTACACTTTAGGAGTAGAGTTGAGACAAGCTCCAAGTAGCAAGTTCACTCCTAACCACATACCCCGTGACACATCATAACTTACAAGATCAAGTGCCAGCACTACAGGTTTAAATCAGAAAAACAGGTCAGTGTGAGGAAAAAAAGCACTTTCCATTTTTTCTTTTCCTTTTTTTTTTTAACATAAAAGCCAATTCTTCAACTCTGAACTGATACAGGCATTTGTATTACACCAATGAAAGTACTTCAAAAGACAGAAACAAGCCAACAATTTCAATTCCTTCCTTATCACTGCAAATGCAATTTTCACTCTAAACTTTACATACCCCCACTTGTGATCATTGCTATACTAAGAACATATGCTTTAAGACATTGAAGAATAATCCCCACTGTCTGATTAAAAAAAAATTAAATTAAAAGTTGCTAGAAATAACTCACAGGCAAAAAATAAAACTCAAAGAAAACAATAGCAGTAGCCTAAAGAGACATATTTTTTCCTTCAAGAATGAATTCCCATCTGCTTTTAAAGAGCAACATGTTTTTCCGTTGCTGGGAATTACAGCCAAACCCAAGACAATAAAGAGGCAAAGCCAGAGGCAAGAGCAGAGGGCAAGTGAAGCTGGCTGGCAGAGGGTGGGCTGAGGTCCCTCTTCTGTGAGCCTGTGTGACAGTGGCAGCCCAGCAGTGCCCTGCTGCGCTGGCAGAACGCACCCTCTGCCACCCTCAGCAAACAGGAGCTACTGCTGACTCTGCCATGGGTGAGCCTGTGGGAAAATGGGAAGGAAAGGACAGGGAAAGGAGGCAAACAGCACAGTGGGTGCTGCTGGCAAAGCCAGGCATCTCCCCTGCCTCAGCGGGCTTGGTGAAACTACGGCTGCTCTGTGCAAGCTCAGGGGAGGGGAGCTTCTGACACATGTGAATGTCCCACTGATGGTTTTTCTCCAAACACTGGACACAACACAAAACAACCCTGCAAAAGCAAACACAAGAGTGCTCACTTACAGAACCTGGGTGGACAACACCTTTAAAGTAGTTAATGAAGAAAAATATGTTGAAATAAGCTGTGAAGTTCCTGCACCTGAACTGTTCTGTCATTAAAAGAATCAAAATATCAGCTCTTTGGGCTTTATGGGGAAAAAAAGAGTCAGGTTTGAGAATCAAGCAAAATTTTATACCTCAGCACTGGCTGATGCTCATTCAAATTCTCTCTGGCTTTTTTCCCCCAAGTTCTTCTAAGGATCACTGTTCTTTGAGTTACTTAGGAAGCAGTTTAGACTGTGTCCTCCTGAGCTGTTAATGTGTCTGACCTTTTCGGAAACACTAATGTCCCTTCAGGCAGATGCATTAAATCTCTGCTGCTTGATTAAACTATTAGCAAATCATTATCTCACTGAAGGAGAAAATGTTCTTTCCCAGATGAGCTTGCCATGCATAAATTTCAGTGCCAGTACTCCCCTCTACACCAAACCTTATGTTTGGCATAAATGAGCTGATTTGCCAGCCATGCTCTACACCCTCACTAGGTCAGAGCACACAGCACTTTATCAGGCCTCAGCTGAGACACAACATGATGAAAATCCACCCACTCTGGGAAACATCTCTGAAAAATGGGCAACGGGAACCAAATCTTTCTGAAGCTACTGAAAAGGGCAGGGAGAGGCAGGGGAATGCCCCAAAGTCCTGCTTTTAGCACTTCCATCAGTGCCATTCTCAGATATCCCTAGGTACTCACACTGCCCTCATTCCCAGTCTGCCCCGCACACTCTGCACGTAGGAGCCTCCTGTGAGACCAGCAGCAGGCAAAATCCCATGGGAAGTGCTGTGTAGTTAGTTATTTCCTTTCTGGTGATTCATCTCATTTATCCCAAACACTAACATTTGGAAAACATTCCCAATGCCAGGTATTTCCTCACCTCCCAGACACCTGTGCCAAACACATCCTTTAGCACTGATAAATGTGTGTAGGAAGGAGGTGATCCCATGCTACCCATATTGGATGAAGGCTGAGACTTTTCCTCACCCACCCACACAAAAATGTTCACTTTTCAATGAGTGATATAAATTAACAGATCCTCTGCACCATTCCAAGAGAAACATTAGAGGTTCATCCGAGGCTCTAATCTTGCTACATTTCAGTTTGATGAATTTTTTTTCATTCCTCACCTTGAAAATCATATTTCATTGTAATACTTCAGGGTACTATATAGGATTGAATCCACTGCCCTTTATAATGTTAAGCAGAGATCCTTCTCCTTTAAGTCTGGGAGATCTTTTTCTTCATGGAGAGCTAGATTTAAAGAAGACAACACATCTTTATCTTTTGAATGTCCTTTTCCCCCCTATATCTAAACGCTCTCTCTCCTTTACTGTAGATGTTCTTTAGTAAACAGACAAATTTTTCCCCAATCTCTTAAAAGGGTCTTTACCCTCCTGTGTACCTATGGTGGAACACATCCTCATTCCTTGTATACTTAGTATCTTCCTCTGTATGAAACAGAGGATTTTGGAGAGGTTTGGTTGTTTGGAGATGTTTTCAATTGAAGTTACTAGTTTAAATATGTCAATGTCTGGTAAACAAGAACACGCATGTTTTGGAATACGTATTTTAAGAGGCAAAGACTTGAGTTGATTTGAGCTAGTTTGCTGCTGCACAGACCTTTTTGGCATCACATCTGCTCTTATCTGAGCCAGAGCAAACCTTCATCAGCTTGCTTTTCTCCCCTTTCATTTTCTGTGCTTCCATTGAGAGTTATTGCAAAGTGAGAAAGATATTTTTTACATTAACTGTTCCACTTTGATTCAGAACCAGTGAAAGATTTACAGGTTCCAAGATTCCCGCTCTACTATTGTGTCCTGTAAGCATGGAAACTGATAATACTATAGAAACCATGCCAGCTTTGGCTTCCACCATGACCTGCTTTCCACCAATTTAAAAGCAGCCAGTCCCATTATCTTACTTTTATAAGCACACTCTTCTAAGGAATATTGTCATCATACTCAGATTATTTGATTTTTTATTACTTCCAACCAAATTTAAACTCAAAACAACTCAACACTTGATTTCAGTTTCTGCCTAAAACCTCCCTCTCTGCCCTTTAAATTGTAACAAAAACATCATCCAACTGTGGCTCAGATAATAAAAGAACATCTCTCACTCTGGTGGGTTTATTTTCCTTTTTATCACATACTTTCTGGAACAAAATATTTCTCCAGTGGGGAAACACTCTCTTCATCCCTGGCTTGTCTAACTCCCAGTTGAAAAATGGAGCACCTGAGTTTGTGGAAAGCCCAGCTCTCCTAAGGTGAGCTGGCTGTAGCAGCACCATGAAAACAAGCAAATGAGACCGAAGAACTCACACTGCTTGTACTTTAAAACATTGCTTTTAAATACTTCTGTGGTCAGATCTCTAATTATTCCTACTTCAGTGGGAAATGAAACACATAAAACTTCTCAGCATGAAGTACAACAGTGAAAATGCTCTAGGAAAAGCTGTGATCAAACTGTGAACAACCTCTGAGTGCAGACATTCCAATTACATAAAACCATAAAAAAATAATCAGTTTTATAAAAGTTGTACCTCCTGCAATTTTGCCCAAAATAAAATGCAGTGTCTCTGAAGAAGAGCTCAAGCACTGCTGCAGAGCACTACTTCAGAAGGGTCTGGAAATGAAGATTGCACTCAAATTCAAATATTTCCAGAGAGCTGAGGATTTCTTCGACCTAAAAGTTAACTGTAAAGACATTGTTCATCTAATGCCTTATTTTTTATTAAACTTCACTGACACATGAGAGAAGGAAACTGTAATTCACCCTCATAAATTATCTTCCACTTTCCCTCACATGAAACAGTGGGAAGTAATCGCCCTATTTTGCTATCTTGATGTATCTTTAAAGGCAGTCATTAAAAGAAACGTACATCCAGCAGGTGAACAGAGATAACTGGTCATAAGCAATGACAGGCAAAAATACACAAGTATCTGATCTGAAAAGGGGCCAAGTTGGAAGCCAGATGCACACTGAACTATCCACTTTCCTGGCTGTTTATTCAGCTCATGTCAGGATGATTCAACGCATCTTTACAAGCAGCTCACTATTCATACACCATCTTCTAGTCACAAAACCAGGCATTTTCCACTTCTTTCTCTGAACAAAGGCTAGAACAGTGGAATGGGAACTTGCCATTCAGCAGCGGAAACTATTTGTAAAGCTGGGAAGCTGGAGACACTGGGAAGAAAAGGCTTTAATGAAACTGGCCACTGTGCGTGCCAACTGTCAAGACTTTATATATTCTTCCAAGGAACCCTGACTGAGGCTTTTTCTGTATTTACTCTTTACATCCCAGTTATTATAATACTTTGCATGATGCAAAAGAACAGAATTCATGAGAAATGCCGTATTAGAAACAGGCGGCTTTTTATTTTTTTCCCCTGCAACCGGTCTGTAGCTACACTCAATGACCCATTAACTTATTTTTGGTTCTGTACAAAGCCAGCACCAAGACATTTGTGACTCATTATCAACCAGGCAGTGGAATTCAGCACTAGCTTTTCAGCTGATCCAGATCCAAAGGAAATCCCCATATGCTTGGAATTTCTAAAATACAAGCACCGCAGTTGTTGCCTGGTAAGGCGACAGTTGCCATATGCAACAGAGGATATATTTATATTTATGTTTTCGGAGGCTTGTAACTTAGCCAGAGACAGATAAATTTTCCCAAGTTGTGTCACTGTCCCCCAAATATAAACACAACACTGTTTCAGGTCACTGCTCCAAAACATGGAGGCAGTAGAGCTGTGACAGTCTTCCAGACTAACACTTAAGCCTGAAATCCTTTTTATTGTTGTCCTTTTTTTTCATTGTGAGAACCCACATTCCAGGCAGAAAGAAGTGCCACACAAACCAGCTCTGCTCACTACATGGCTTCCATTCATTCATTCATTCATTTATTCCCAGAGTGCACAGAGTTCCCCTGTGCTGTGGAGGAGGAAAACTCTCGTGGGTTTGGCTTTGGTGTCTGCTGTGGCACAGCTTCCAAAAATGACCCCACAGCACACATGGCAGTGTCCTCACCAGCCAGGCATTATTAGTAGGCAGCACAGCATTTTACAGCCTACCAGCATCTAAGTGACAGCTAAATGAGGAGAAACTTTGCCTGCGAGCACCATCAGTGCTTTGAGAAGAGCCTTCAGCAATCACACAAATCCTCCACAATCACCCAAGACAAAAGTTGAGCCTATTTGCCTGCCCATGTAAACAGCACACAGAGAGATGGGGAGCCAAGGCAAGCACATCACATTTTCCACTCTGCTATGGAAAAAGCAGAAGGTGACTGTGTAATTAGATGGTGTGATAATGCAGACACTAGGGCTGGCTACAGCAAGGTGGAAATTCTGGTATTTCATACCTTTCAAGAACTCAACTTGGCAACCTTATTAACATTCTTTGAATTTTTCCATTAATATAATTACTCTCAATTAATTAAAATGAGGAAAGAATAAAATATCCTTTCAGGAGACACTGACATGAATAATATTCAGGGAGCACAATGGTGACCACTAATGTACTGATACTTATTATAACTGCCAGGCAGCAGCATCTGACAAAGTTTCTCCTTCTACCCAGGACAGGAAATAATTGTCTGACATCCACTGTCAGAAGCTTCATAATAGCAACCAGCTATAACAATAAGTGCTGCTGTGAGGTCTTGATTATACGGAATAGGAAAATACAAGCTTGAAAGTGACTCCTTTGCAATTCCCCTGCAGTGTTCCTAACTCTGTCTCTCCTCCTGAGGCTCTCAGTCACAATCCTACACTCAAAAGATTCCCGGAGATGTGGGGGAATTGTCTGGGAGAACTTGTCTCCACCTCCCTCCACTGCTGGCAGCACATCCTTAATGAGGCTGCCTGCAATTGCATGAAGGCTCACCCTGAAAGAGACCCTTCCTCTGGAACCACTCCTCTGATGGGTACCTTGAAGTTAAAAAGCCCCAGACTGCAAAAACCCAGGAGTATCTGAAATATTCCCTTTCATAATTCCCACCAGCACTTTGAGAAAGCTCAAGGGGTATTTAAAATCAACTTTAAACACCATTTGTGCATCAACTCCAGGAAGTATTACCTCTGCTCCTGAGTACTTCTGTGTGTGCTCCACGAGCTCAATCAAGCAGACTTCATCACTGACTGGCATGGACTGGAAATGGAGCTTGAAGATTTCCCTGCGAGTGGCTGCGTCTGGCAGTGGCACGTAGATAATTCTGTCTATTCGCCCTGGCCTCAACAAAGCCTGCAGTGGAAACATCACAGCAGAAGTTACAGCACATCAAGGAAGTAAAAAACCACAACTTAAAAACACCACCACCACCAAATAACCAATAATTTCAGCAAAAGCAAAACCCTGCACAAGAAAAAACAGAAAGGCTACTCAGCTTGCAAAGTAGCAGTTTATGGAAACAAGGAATCATAAAGGAACCATAGTCATTGCCCTAAAATAATACCTCTAGACTTGTTGCAAGTGTGTTGGAATGTTAGGACTTGGCAGAAGCACAGGTGCCAATGGACACATCCCAAGTTTAGATCTTCCACCAAGACAACAAGCGGAGAAAAGAAGGGTTTTGTTGGAGTGACTCTTACACTGTGGATCCACATTGCTTTATCCTGCATTATTAAAGCTGCACATGCTGACAGATGAGCAGGTTACTCTCACGGGGCTTTTTATGCAAAATAATGTAACAACAGAGAGAGGCCAGTGATGCTCAGCTTCATACATGTGTTTGGCCTTGCACTTTGTGTGTTCAGAGTTACTCAGATTATACCAGATGTGGGAAGATAGGAGAACAAACAGAGACAGACAATGTAAGATGGGACAATGCCCACGAAAGACAGCATGGAGGGTTCAGACTGGGTGGGAGGAAAAAATTTCTAGAAGAGAAGCACAGCTTCAGGGCAGGTTATTGCAGAGGCTGTGGAAATTCTGCCCTTGGGGGTTTAATGGCCCAGCAGAGGAAGCCAAGCTCTCCCTGATCTGGTCTGGTGAAAGCCCTGTGTGTGCAGGAGGGCCTCTGGAAGCTCTCTTCAAACAGCTTTCTGGACAAGGTCAAAAAGTAAACTTTATCTATATAAAAAACAATTATATCCGATACAGAGGAGAAACCAAGCTCTTAAATTTATGAAAAGGGAGGAAGCTCATTTTCCTGTGTTTATAAAAAAATCTCCAAGATTTCTGAAAACCATCTACAGTAAAAAAAAAAAGTAAAAACTATCTCAGCATTTCTTACTTGACATTTGGAGAAAAGAAAAGCAAAATACAATAATCCTATGCACACCAAATGCATATAAATAGTATTTATTTTTTAAAAAATTCAACAATGTTTATAAGAACCAGCATGTAACCTAAACTGTTTTTATGTTATGGTTCTCCCTTGGGTAGACTAGTTTGAGTTCCAGATGACTGGAGATATTGCATGGCTGTCCTGGGCTGTCAGCCAATAAGTCTTTTCCCAGCCTGATCATGTCAGTGAAAGTCATGCTGAAAAAATAGTAGGAAAGAGCTTTCCTTCCTGCACAGCATTGATCAAGTTAACACCCTTCCTAGAGTTTCTTTAAAAAGACTGTTGTGGTGCTTCAAAGTGGAAAATGTATCCTGAATGTTAAGAGCTGTCCTGTTATTTTTAAAACAGAACATGAAAATGCTCAGCAGAGAAAGCGCACTGAGGTGAAAGGCCCTGTGGTGCTGCACGGAGCTGTGCAAGGACAGAGCAAGGCTGAAGAAGAAGAGCACAGGTCCATACCCAGCCCAGCACCCTGTCCCTGCAGCAGCCAGGGCTGGATCCCTACCAAAGGCAGCAAAGAAACAAGCTGTCCACTGATACCTGCTCAGCAGACTGGGCTGTTTTCTGCAGCACTCCTGATTAACCCACCCAGAATCTCAGCTCACTGACAAGATCTCCACCAGCATATAATTCAGTGTCTACATCGTGTGTGTGTGTGTCAGATGTTGCCATTTTTTGCCAACACACTTGAAAGAGAAATTTACATGTTTCAAGACTAGGCTTGGAGGGAGAGGAATTAGACTGCAATTGTGTTCTGTGTGCTCTTAAGGAAATGCCCATAGGTAATTGTATTACTTAGGAGAAACAAGAAATGTTCACATGAGTACAGTGGTGCCTCTTTCAAACCAAGGCAAGTTTTATCAGGACACCCAGATAATCAGAACATTTTCTAGAGCCAGCTTAGCTTCCCACTGCTGAATGACCAGGGCTGTGGTGGAGGTGGGACAGGGAAAATGCTCAGTGCCGATCAGCTGGGAGCAAGCGCTCCATTGCCTGGCTCTCAGTTCCAAGACACAAAAAACACAACTGTAGATATAACACAGTGAACATACTTTTTTCTGGCCAGTGACTAAAATCTGTGTTTCCTCCAGTTTGTCCCCAGTGTTTTGCGTTTTACAGATGGTGTAGTTGAAGGCCCAAGTTTTAAGCATGCTATCATTACTTTTTTGCTACAATAAGGCCCAGGGACCTTATCCAAGGTGACCAGATGTGCTGGGAACTGTACAAAAAAAGCACAAGTCAGTTGTAGCAGTGCACACAAGCTATATCAACACAGACAAAAAGGAGAGAAAATATTCTATAACCTCAGCTTGAGACAAGAGTCAGACTCCCTCCAGCCCCTGGAGACAAAAGCAGATTGAACTGAGAGCTGGTCTCTACCAGCCCTCCCGATGTGGTGACCCTGGGCACAGCCTGACTGCTCCTGGCTCTGCTGCTGTCACCTTGGCCCCTTGGTAAGCCACCAGTCTCCCCCTCTCCATGTTCCTGAGAAGCTAAAATCAGCAGGAGAGGGTGAGTAAAGGGCCTGTCTTGACCCATCCAGTGTTCCTGGAGGAAAAAGGCCTGGTGAGGGCCATGGGTGGGCTGCAGAGCTGCTCTGCTGCTGGCTGCTCAGAACACAACAGCAAGTCAAGGCCTCTCTTGTTTGCAGGACATCTCGCTGCCCCCCCAGGCCTTCGATCTCTGCACACCTCTCACAGAGATGCTTTTCCTTTCTGGCCAAAATAATTTAGAATTCAGAACCAAGCTGCACGCAGAGGCTGGCAGTAAGGGAACAAGACATCCCTCATGATGTTTTTGCTCACGGGAGAGAAGTGAAATCTTCTGGGTTGCTTAGAGAAGCCTGCTGAGGCACATGATGTGGGCACCTGCAGCACTTGAAGCCCAAGGCCCTGGTCATGCTAACCAGCAGGGCTGAGTTGGATGAGTGCTGGCACCACCCTTCTCCTCAACACCATTGTTTGTACAGACCTAGAAGCTACTGCTCTTCTCAGTGGGATATTGTGTGATCCAGCCTTCACCACAGGCAGGGCTTTGGAGGTGGCTGCCCCAAGCACACCACGACTTTCAATTTTGCAATGTGCACTTTGAAAATGAGGAGGAGAAGCGATAAGGACACCCAGGTCACCCCTGGGCCAGCCCCACTGCGATTAGGTGGTGACCCGCTGGGAAGGCACCAGGATGGATCCAGAGTGAGAGGAGGAGGGATTGAGCAGGAGCAGGTGGTGGCTGGGCCGAGCAGAGCAGAGGCAGGAGGGGGAGGGTGAGGAGCTGAAGCGGCGCTGCAGGCCCGGGCAGATGCGGCTGCCGGGATGAAGCGCTCGCGGCGGGAGATGCAAACCCCATCTGGGGCCAGCAGCACACAGGAGGTGGGAAGTTGATGGGGCCAAAATTAATTGATGTGTGCTCAGAGCTACATAACTCACTGATGTCGAGATGCGAGGGCTGCATAATTTATGTCGGCCAGGAAGGGCACAAAATTAAGTAACTGGGGTTTTGGAACCCAGACTATTTCAAGCCCAGAATGCTTTGTACCACTGAGCAATTCTCCTGCAGGTTTATGTGATTTTTTTTGTTGTTACCACAACAGTTACGAAAGGGGTGTAAGTGCTCATGCATTGGAAGGTTATGAGTGGTACACAGATAGAGTGCTCCTCAGGGGAACACCAGGGAAGCGGGATAATTGTCATGTAATACAGAGTATCATCAACAGCAAAACCAGAGTTTTTTAAGGAGAAATTGCTCCCCTTTCAAAAAGAAAAGTCTCATTTTTTTGTGACTTAAAATAGGGTATTTCTTAAAAGTATGTAATTGGAAAAGATAGCGAGGTCAAAAATGTGTATTTTGTGTGCAGTTATGAAGACAATTATTTCAGGAAAGAAAACATTGATAGGTAAAGCCTGGGAAATATTTGTGGTTCCTGTTAAGAATGGACCAGCTTTAACCTTAGGGCTTTGCTAATTTTCCTCCTCCTCTTTCCCTTTTTTCTTTTTTATAAAGCATCTTCCTTTAGTTAGCTTTGTCAGAGGATACTTGGCCATTTCAAAAATCACATTGTCAAAGAATGCAGAACTGCAACAGTGGCAGAAGCATAACCAGCTGATGAACTCTCAACAGGACAGAAAAAAAATTGTTTTCCTACTGTTATATCTCCACAGGCACGTTTAATTCATCAAAAGCATTCTTAATCACATCTTACAAGAAAAACTCAGACATGAACTGTGAGATAGGGCAACCTAACTTTAGCAAAAAATCATACAACTTAAAAACTCCCAAGCAGTAAGTGGCATATTGAAGTAAGAGAAAGCAAACCAATTCAGGAGGTAGAGAAACTCATCTAGAGAGTCAATGTTGCTGCAGGTTCTCTGCTGCAATCAATCTCCACAAGAAGGAACAGATTTTTATGGCAAATTTGTTTCCTTTCAAGCAAATTCATTGCTTTTAATGCAAAACCTAAAAAATACAACTAGAAGTTTAATTTTGCCTTTGGAGTCCATTGGGATTAGACCACTGATGAAAATGAGAGGACTGGGAATAGTTCCTTTGTTACTAAATCCCTCCAATTTAGATTAACAATTGCTATTTATGAACTGTGGTTGTGGCTCTTACTTACATGGGCTCCTCAATACAAGAGATGCTCTATATATCTTGTAATACCAATGTATACCTCACTGGGTAATGCAATTGGGTTTTTTTTTACTTTCACCATTACAGTATTTGAACACTTCTAAGTCATTTTAAAGAAACAGAATCACAGAATCAGAGAATGGCCTGGGTTGGAAGGGACCTTAAAGATCATCCAGTTCTAAGACCCTGCCATGGGCAGGGACACTATCCACGAGACCAGGTTGCTCCAAGCCTCATCCAGCCTGGCTTGGAACACTTCCAGGGATGGGAATCCACAGCTTCTCCAGGATACCTGTGCCAGGGCCTCAGCATCCTGTCACAGCCCTCCTGCAGCCTGTGCAAGCAGCAGCTGTTTGTGAGATGCTTTCCATGGTTTTGCCCACATGTCAGGACAGATGCATTGCAAGTGTGGGAATTGTTCAGGCCTTCTTGTGCCATCATTTATCTCTGGCAGGAGTGAAGGCAGCTCCCATCAAGGTGCTTCTCCTACGCTTTTGAGGCTCACCTCGGTGCCTGATGTTTTTATTCTCGCCCTGTGCCAGAGCAGGTCATGCTCCCAGCCCAACAGATCAGGAAGTGTCTGGCATTTTAGGATCTTTGAAAGTTTCAAGTACAGGAAGCTCATCCATCCTGTTTGCTAGAGAGATTAGTGGAGGCTTTTTTGCAACCATGGGTAAATTACCAAAATTAACTGAAGGTGCTGAGGGGAAAAGACACTCCAAGAGTAATTGGAGGATTACTATTAAGGACTTAAAAACATAGTCCAGTAGAGAGCTAAATTTTTTTTCTCCGATAGGGTTTTTACTCTCTCTCCATCTGGCACGAGCTGCCTTGGGAGGCAACCCCAAATTCCTCTGTTCCAGGTGACACGCTTATTCATTGTGTCACAAGGCTGGAGTCTTGTAATTACAGGCTCCCGAGACAAGCAATACTGCTTTATTCCTGCCAAGAGCCCCTTTCCTCACGCCCTTCCACCTCCCCACCTTCTTCCTTCTGGGCCAATGTCTGTCACCATCAGCAGCACATGCCAACATCTCTAACCAGTTCCCCTCTTTGATGACTTTTTTTGCTGGTCACCACCCTTGTATGTCTCCCAAGATCTGTGCAGATTACTCTCTGCTGTCATTACACAACATCTACGATTCCTCTCAGGGTGTAGCCTTTTGGTTCCATAACCTACGGTGCATCCACTACTTCATAAAAAGCATTTGCTAACAGAATTTTATCAAATATTATTAGCAACCAGCTCCAAGAAAATGCTGCAGTCTCCTATGCAAAGGCTTTGCTTTCCACACAGATTTATAAAAGCCAGCCCTTCTGTGTGTCAGTCTTGCTCAAGACCTGGAGCGTTGTGCAAGTTGACAAGAAAGGACATGATAGTTTGACAGCAGGTGTTCAGCAGGAACGCGCTACCGAGTGGCAGCAGCGCAGCAGGAACCCTCTGCTCAGGCATTCAGCAGCAGCATCAGTTAAAGGCAGGGAGCAAACATGTGTTTTGATACACTGGCAAACAGCAAACCAGTTCCAACTGGGAGACAGCTGAGATGATCCCAGTCCAAAGCAAGATGAAGAGATATGGAACCATCTCCAAAGTAAGAACATGATCTGTCCCTCAGGTGACCCCCTGCCTGTGTAGCAGCTACTCCCTCTGCTTATCCTCCAGGTATACAACTTCAGTTAATCTTTTCCCTTCAACCATTCATTCATACATGTTTCCAGTTTGTCACATCAACAGTGGGAAACTTCTCTGTGTAATTCCATGTGTCCTCTGGAACTGCTCTCTTTGCTGGCTACTCACAGGAACTAACACCATCAGCCAAGACAGATCAGTCTCTTACCTATTACAGCAGAACAGTTTACCCTACAGAGTGCCAGTGTGCAGGAAAACAGCAAATTCATCTTTCCTTACAAAATGAAACCTGGGGAAAGAACTGCCTTGAATTAATTGAAACCACTGTCATCGCCTGCTGGAACAACATGCCCTGCTTCTGCATGTTTCACAGCAAACCACAAAGGGTGGTGATTTAAAACAGATACAAGCATAACTTCAATAACTACAAATAGGCAGTGCTTGAAGTGCTTCAAGATAGCAAAAATGTCCAGAGTTGATGTGAAAGCATATTGAGCCCCAAAAGCCTCTAAAGGAAGGCCAGGTTTGGCTTTCCAAAGCTGCACAAAGCTGGATGCCACAAAGCATTCGCATCTTTTCAATCAGACTAACAGCAGTGCCCTGACCACTGCACACCACCATCCTGCCACTGGCAGAATGCGACTGATACAGCCAATTCATGGGGAATTGTGGAGAAAGGAGACTTGAGGAGACTTGTTCTGTTGCAATGAGACCGTGCAAACACAACTATGAGGAACAATGTGCTCCTTGGCCCATGCAGACAATATCAGGGCACGTTTTTATGTAGTTTTGTTCAGATAGGATTAAAATATCTCAAGAAACCAAGTTTCAACCACTTCTCTTGACAGACACATCTGCAGGCAGATACTCCACAGCTGCAGAACCAGTATCTCCATGCTTTTTTCCCCATCTGACATTTCAAACAGTTAAATTGGCTGGCTGGCACAAATCACTGCAGTACTCATTGGGAGCCAAGCTTTGCCCAGGCCACCATCTATAAAAGTCTAAACCTGTCAGAAACACGGCCCATTTTCAATGCACTAAAAGCAATCCAAACCCAAGCAACCATGCTGATACAATTCCAGTTTGGCACCATAGAAATTCAGCTCCAAATTACATGTGTTCAAACACACTAAGGCACTGCCAGGGAATCAGGCTCTCAATCCCTCCTGCTTTGTCAATACGGCCTCAGAAAAGCAATTTATTCCTCACAATCTGCCTGTACCTTCAGGACACTCAACCACATGTTTAAAAGCCACTTATCTCCTTTGCAAAGGGGGTGTCAGACACAAGGTTTTGTCCTCTCCCCATGTCCAGTCTGAGTAGTCTTACCGCAAAGGCACAGAGGATGTCCCAGGTTTCAGCTGTTTTCCCACAATTTCAGCAAGCAGCAGCAGCGATCCAGTGCTTTGCAACTTGCTGGGTCTCACAGTGGGGTTTTAATGTGGAGAAGACACTGGAAGATACCCACTCCATGCAGCCTTTTCTCCCCCATATGATAATAAAATCATTTTTAGTAAAGTTAAAATTAAGTGAAGGAAAAAAAACCCTATCATCAGCTAATAAACAACATAACACACCCTCTTCAGTGGATGTTTACATAAGAAACTCCTCCATGCTCCTGTGTAAGAGGTGCAAAACCTCAGGAATGTCAGTTCTTTTTTTCCTTTTTTTTTTCTTTTTTTTTTTTTTTTTTTTTTTTTTTTTTTTTTTTTTTTTGGGGGGGGGGTGGNTTTTTCTTTTTTTTTTCTTTTTTTTTTGAGTTGGAGGGGGGAGTGGGGGTTTAATGAAAGAACCCCTTTAGAAAAAGATAACAATTACATGTAATGGAACCTGGAACCAGAATCTTTTGGCAATTAATCACCCAGGAGCCGTTGCAATCCTGCAGGCTGTTTCTGACAGATTTTGAGAGCTTTACAGGAATCACTGGGATAAGATGTGCCTGGGCTGGCTTCTGACAGGGACCAATCATGTACAAAGTGTATTGCTGGTTTTGAGTTTTGAACTTTTTTTTTTTTCATTTGTATATTCATACACACACACCAATATATATATATTTATCTACACACTACACACACACCCATATATACATATGCACCCATATATACATTTCCACAGGAGTCTTTCTTTACATACATGGAACAACTGCAGAACTCATTTTGCCAGAGGCAAAAAAAAAAGAAAGAAAAAAAGCCTTTTCTTCCTCTCAGCAAAGTAGAGCTATCCATCACTTAACAGAGATACTTCCTGTTTTCAAGCAGTTGGGAAGGCATGACTTCCAACCCAAATACTTGGCTTGGCAAACCATTCCTGTGTTGACAGATGCTTTTATAACCACTTCATTCCACCTGAAGTTTCAGTATAAAAGGAGGTGGTTTTCGTTGTTGGGTTTTTTTACCTTTTTTTCTTTTTTTTTTCTGAAGGGGGAGAAAGGGAGAGCAGAAAGGAGAGGAAAGAGAAGAAAAAGGAAGGAAAATACCACAATTATAACAGCTGGATGACAGAGGTTAGCATAGCTCTGACAGATGTTACCATGTAACCTCAAAATGACGTGTTAGAGAAAAAACAAACCACCGAACCTGTTCCTTGTAGGAAAGAGTATTTTGAACTCCTGCCAAAATAGCACAATTCTCCTCAAAAGCTTTTTAACACTGCCACAATGATCTACCACATTATACATTATTTTCTATAAATAAGCTTTACTTTTATATTACCAGTGCTCTGACTGATTAAATTACCAACATAGGATGAGATGTTTTTCTGAGAGACAACTTAGCCTCAAATGACAAAAACTGACAGCAGGTCAGCTCCATCAGGAGCTGCCTTGTAATAGCTTTTCATCTCCTACTTTCTGTTTTCCTAGGATTCATCCACAGGACATGCTCTGAACGCTTCTCAGGGCTGCATACTTCAGTGTGTGACAAGAAGAAGTTAAACTGTGCTGCAGACAAGAAGATGTATTTCTAAAGCTGCATGATGCATTTTATATAACCTTGTGTCATACCATTTTCTGTATTCCTTACACCTGGTTATTTCAGTGGCTACCCTGCCACAAAATTCTTCATGACTTTTCCTGGCTTGTGACCAAACTTTACAGACCTGTCTGACAAACTACAGATAAACAAAGTGCAAAAGAAATATTCCTGGAACAAACCAGGTATGTGAAGGCAGCTGCTTCTAAAGAAAGCAAGCAGAGAGGCAGGCAACATCAAGGAAACAGTTCAGAAACAGTTTCAAAAGGAAATCAATGACTTTCCGTCATTACTGCCAGAGCTGCGGCTGAAAAAAAAGTAAATTTCTGGTTTTCATTATTTGAAAGATCTTATTTTACTACTGTGGTTCTGGAAGACGATTTTAAGCAATAAAGTAGATACTGGTCACAATAACTTAAGCTAAAGGAAAAGTCATTCAACTCAGAGAGAGAATAAAGACACCATACAATAAATATCACTCATTTGTACTTGAAATTGGAAACCAAGGTGATTTTGCCTTTTCAAACCCATCCAGAGGCTTATATTCCAAACAGACAGGGAGTGAAAGAAACCAAATCTTGGTTTAAACCCCTCTCTTTGGGAGACAAAGCCCTCCTGCCCTTTCACAGCTAACACATACCAGGTACAATGCAGGTGCCAAGCCCCTTTGAGACCCACTAAGGCAAACTTGGGAACACCTAGCAGTCCTGGGGAGAGATCCAAGGGATCTTTCTCCCTGCCAAGGACAGAGCTGGTGGCCAGGCAGGAGCCTGCTGAGAACAAACAGCACAGGATGCCTCTGTTCACTGGATACCAACCAAGCTTTTGATAAAGGAACAACCAGAAGACACACTATGGGTTTTAACTCACACCCTGGTAGTGGGAAGAACAGAACAATGGTTGGGTTGGAAAGGACCTTAAAGATCATCTCGTTCCAACTCCTCTGCTATGGGTGCATGCCTGAACACCAGTGAAGCCCTTTCCTCCTTTCAAAAGGTGTATCTTAACCCATCTTTAAGCTATAAATTGAGGACAAAAAGAGAAACAGGAGGGTAAGAAGCCTCTAACCAGCACCTGCAAAGTGATGCTCAAACAGCAAAGTACTGTTTGACATAGAACATCTGGCAGCAGATATGCAGCATGAGTCTTTAAGCAGTTAAAGAACTTCCTCAGGTCTCAAGAAGCAAAAAGACTTTGGGAACAGCCAGATGTGGTTGCTGAGGCTGGTGCTGGTGCCACAAAGCAGGTGAGATGGTTCCAGTGACCGAGAAAGAGCGGGTAACACTGAAGAAGTGCACGCCTGACTCCAGGATCCCAGCTAGCTGCATGCCAGGATATTAATGCAGTCAAGACACGGCTAATTAAGAACAGCGGTGCTCTGGCTGGGTCAGAAGCCAAGACACTGCCTGGAGAAAAGGCCCCACAGACATGCCTCCTCTTATTAGTGCAAGCAGACAATCACTGACTTCCTCCACCCGGATGCAGGAAGACAACCTGGTGGTTTTCTCCCTCATACCAGCAGAAACCACTTTGTGTGTTGATCTTAGAGTCTTGTGGGTGGTGCAGAGTTTACATAAATTACAGAGCTCACTGCAGCTGCCAGTTGCAAGCGACAAAGAGAACTGGAACTCTGGGGTTAAAATACATCCTTTCTGCTCATCAGGACTGCAGAGGTGCCGATAAAAGTCCTAAAATCATTCTGCAGGTCTGCCAAGTGTCCCCTAACAGACATGAAATATCAGAGGAAAACATTTGGTGCCACTGAACTCACATTTTTCCCTATGCTGCCAAGAGCTCCCTCAAACAAATGCAGGTCCCTGCTGATTGTTGTCCATCTGGCTTTCTCCTTGACTGTCCTCCACTTTGTGAAGCCACCTGTGATGCTTCTGGCTCTAAGGACTTTCCAATGGAGGAATTATTTTGGTCAGCCCCTGTTACATGTCCTGTAGTCAGCCTGAGGGCATTCCTGCCATGGCAGACAGTCTGGCATCAGATCTGGCTTCATTCTTACCACATATCCTAGATATTTCCAGCTTCATTTCTGGATAATTTAGGAGATTAAGTCTTGTTCAGCTCCCTGACGAATCTCAGTATTTGTTATAAATTCATTCCATTTAATACCTACTATTTCCCCAAGGCATTTAATTTCAAAAGCTTTCAGACGTCTGTCTGTACCTTTGGTGGATTTCCAGCTTTCCCATCCAACTGTTAAGGTGGAAATAGAATTTCAGTGGAAGACTCCTATATTGGTTTTAAATTGTGGATTATAAACACCTACATCTTCTTCATGCTGGCCAAATGCAGCTGCTGCCTCATTGATGTATTGCACTATTTCCTTCTGGACATCCTGTTCATCCCCATCTTACTGTGGTGCAAAATGAAGATGCCTGAAGGTTTGCATCTTGCTTATTTTTGCATTGCATTATCAGGACTGAAAATTACTGTGGTTCTCATTAAGTCTATTTGATTTTTAACTCACCTTTTCTTTTTTCTTTTCTTCCCTCCCCCTTTTTTTCGCCCATGAGTGTCTGCTGGAAAACAACCCAGATGTGGTTTTTGTAAAGTAACACAATGTATGTTCTATCTGAGTTACCTTTTTTATCTCCCACTTTTTCCCACTTAAATGAACAGTGGCTCCAAACAGCAGGGGTGAAAGATTGCACCTCTACTTGTCTGCATGAATGAGTATTCATCCAGTAAAGATGTACTTCAATCAACAAAGCTTTGCACCTTGACCTAAAGCCTAAATGAACCTCTCTTAACATCCCCTGTCTTTTCAAGATGCTACAGTACCAGTCCAGATGGACAGATTCAAATATCTCTAAATCTGTGAGTACAACCTAGATTATAAAACACTGGGGGAGGTGTTTCAAATAAGGGATGACCTTCTCTTCTACTGAACTTCAACTCATCCCTTTATCCTGCCTGAAACACCACAGGAGAAGACATTTCCATCAACAAAAAAAAAAAAGCACAGAATCATATTAATTACTATAGTCATTCAGGCCATCTTTAATTTCTGCTTTTTTTTTTGTCCTTTTTTTTTTCTCCTTAATTACACTTTTCTAACAACTCCACACTAAAAATTCAGTTACCTTTGCCAATTTTTCTTTTTTGTCATTTTCTGGATCCATATTCATTTACAGCTCTCCCTTCATGTTGCTTTTCCCGCTCTGCTGTGAACTTTATGATGCTCTACTTATAGACTATTTATCTGCCAAGATTTAGAGATCATAGCTCTACTAAGCTGTTTAATATTATCATTGCTTATTTCCTTCTCTTCTTGTTAAAATATTTAGTTTATTTCTTCAGGAAGCCTCCTGAGGTGTAAGCTGGTAAAGTGTTTTCTTATCACCTTTTTAACACTTGCTCATGCTCCTTTGATACAGTCGGCAATGTATCTCATTTCAGACTGCATGTACTTGTAGTATAATTCACAGAAATTGGGTTTTCCCCGTGAAAGGGTCTGTTTGAACACTTAATTTGCATAATTTCAACACCTTTTACATATATAAACCCACTATGATTTATTAATACTTGGCTGTCTGGAAAGCTGCATTCATGTGCCAGCCATGAAGCTGTCGGGCAGAACGGCCCAAAAGAAGCCACGTTGAGCTCCTGAGGTGAATTTTTCCTTTCAGCTAAACTTTCTTGTGAAGTGTTGAGGGAGGTTTATTCCCCTTCAGTTTACAGGTGTCCAAATAAGTGTGAGCTTCCTAAGTGAACAAGCTTCTTCTCCTTATGGCATGCAGAGTTTGGAAACCATAAGCAATTCCAAAGCATAAAGAAGTTCCTGCCATAACCTGAGCTGTACATTTTGTCAGCTAATGGAGTAAAAAGTAAAAGCTTGTTCCATTCCCATCCTGTTGCCAATGCCACAGAATCCCCCTCTTCAACACCTGGGGACTGCAATGTATTAGATAAAATACTCGAATGCCCTATTATTTAAAAGAAATGTTGTGCTTTTCCGACCAAACTCCAGTGGTGAGTTATTGCTCACTTGCAACATGGAAACAGGAAATATCTTCAGTGTTCATGCTAAGGTCTTCCCGGAATTTAGCAGCGTTTGATCCTGAAAGCCTAAGTGATTTGCTAGGGAGTCACTTTGAACCAGGAGCTTTATCTTGGGCTCTAATCACTGTTCAGAGGGAGATTCAAACCGTAGTCAACTTAACATAACTATCTGATTACTCCTCCTGACGTACCATTTAGGACAGACAATAGCCCAGTTCAGGATGCAGCTCAGGAATGGTGTGACCAGAGCCTGATGTTGCCCAGGGGCGATGTGGCTTGTAAGGAGACACCCACCTCGATTTTCTATTGGTCTGGAACTTCGAAGTATTTGCAAATTGCAGGAACCGCACTGAGACATTTAAAATTTAAATTACTCTAACTTACTTCAGAGGGCTATCAGTACTCAAAGCTGCCCTCTAACCAAGAGGAAATACGAATTGCCCTTTGAATAGAGACAACTCTTGGGCTCTAGGGTTAGGATTTATCAAAGGAATTTAAGGAAAAAAAATCCTACTTCACGTAGTTACATTTCTAACACAAGAACCTCACAAATACCGACATTTCCTCCCACATATTATTTAGCTTTCAAAATTATACTCATTCTTCAAGTTTCTTAATTCATAAAGCCATGCTTTGGCTGAAGGCCAGAATATACAGAGGAAACAGAGAATTTCATTTTACTCAAGATGTTCGGATGGAACAATCAGAGTTTTAGATTCTTTCTGTTGATGCAAAGATAGAATCGTTTTGTCCCAATAGCACATGCACGCAAATATTATTCTGTGGGAAATCTGTGCCAGGAAATTGAGCTCTCCTCATGATGAGCACCATCAAAATGGTCACAAACGGTGCTGACAATGAATCAAACCCCCTTTGAAATACAAAAATGAAGACAATTAAAATGTAAGTGGAAATAACTTGCTCCCTGGACGGAGTTGGGGATTATGACTGTCAGATTTTGATGAAACTCTGACTTTTCATCTGCTTAAGGCAAGTTATAATTCAGTTAATGCACAATTCAAACCCCCCCTTTGCAAACACACTTAACATCTCTTTTTCACAGGCTGATATTTCAAAACCAACACTTGTACAACAGAGAACACAGTTTAAAAGCTCAGAAACCTTCCATTCCTAAACTGTAACTTCAGAATTGCCAGTATTCAAAGGTAAGTGAATCAAAAAAAGCCAGATCACAATAATCAACACAGATGGGTGATGGGGTCTGCGCTGGAGACCCCCTCAGCAGCACAGAGTCTCCAAGAGCAACACTCAGAATCTCTGCAGGTTTTACACTCACTTCTGGCACACCTGCATACAGCCCAACAGGAGTGTTCCATAACTCACAAATTCCTGGAAGATTAATTAGCCAATGTGACAGCTTTTGGCCCCTCTGAGAGTGCAAACATCCACAATCAAAAACTTCAGCGGGGCTGAGAGGGTGGAAATGAATCTCCCAGTTAACATTGCTTTTTCATCCTACTCTGCTCATATGAAAAATCCCCCCAATCCTTGCACACGGTACAGAGTTGCACAGTCCTTGATATTTTATTTCCTTACATCACTGCAGTCCCAGGATGGATAAAAGCCTGTTTGGCCACAGCTGGGCACAGCTGCAGGGCGCTGCTGGGCGAGCATCCCTGGTCTGCTGCTGCCAAAAATGCCAACCACTGACAAGGAAATACTCGATCTGCAGAAATTCAGGGAGCTCCAAGAGTTCTCTCAAGCATTAGGCTGCACCTGTCTACAAATTCCTGGGATTTTGTCAGGAAGTGTCCATTTCCCTCCTCTAAGTTGTGTATCCACAAACCAGCTCAGCCAGGCTGACAGAAACAAGCCACATCCCTGCCTTCCCTGTCTGGGCCAATGAGACAGGAAAGTGACTGGAGAAGACCAAAGATAAAAGAAAAAAAAAATCCCATCACCTTTACAATAATCACTGCAAACTGTACTGAATTTATATTTAAAAAAAAGGATGATTTCTCACTCATTTTTTACATTATAATTTGGCAAGCCTGGAATTAAAAAAGTCTTCTAAATTTCAGTTTATTACTGTGGATGTTAAATTATCATAATGCAGTTGATGTTACTATTCATACTGCTGAAATGAAACTTGACACATCCAAGTTGTATTAGAGATAGTTCCTTTAACTTCCTATTTGTATTTTTTTTTAATTAAGTCAGACTTTTTTCAATTATGTATTTCCTGCTGGTTTTTTTCTCCAGGTTTTCTTTCTTATTAATTTCAGTGAAGCAGCTGTAAGAGGTAACAATTACAGCAAAAATGTTTAATTACCCAACTAGCTTTTAAACAGTACCTGTGGGCACATACACTCCTCATAAGAAGTTACTTAAAAGTAAACCCACAGGAATCATTGTTAAATAATGGTATGATTATCAAAGAAAATTATTCTCTGAGTCATTTTACATTAATTACAATGTATTATTTGCAGGGCAATGTACATGCAGTTCATTCTGCAGTGTTCCTAGGGGAGTTTAATGAGGAGTTGGTCTCATCAGGAACCAGAGGCAGGAACTGGACTGACAAGGCCCTTGTACAGAATCTCTGCCTGCAAATCCCCCCCCCCCCAACATCAGAGTCTGCAGCAAACTTGGCAGGAATGGACTGGAGCAATAAAATTAATGAAAATCAGTTAGAAGAGGCTACAAACAGCTGTAAAATATTTAGAAAAAAGCATGGAATTGAAGACCTGATCAGATTTCCAAAACCTGCTTTCTAACACTCTTAAAATACCCACTCTGCTTGTGAAAAATCTCTCCAAATGAGTCTGAATTAACAGCTCTAAAAATCTGACAATTAATTCAGGAATAAGCTACTCAAATACCATTTATAAATGATGAGAGAATATAATTCAGGTGGCATTTATAAAGGTATAAAGTAGAAAAGGAGCTGGTAATCTCTATAATTTTCATTCTTCTAATAGGAAACTGCATTGTGCATGGGGTTTTTCTTTTGGAAGACAAAATCTCTTCTACAGCAGCAATCATTTTAATGAGATATAATAATACACATAGTTTACATATCACACATACTGTGTTTTTATGCATCAAGCTCAGCTGGAGTGCTCAGTCAGTTCTATAAAATAGACCAGAAATATCTTTTTTGAGAGCCTGCATTATTATTCACAGTACCCTTCCATTACCCTTCCAAATTCTTCACTGGTGGGTCCAGCAAAGGGAGAACCACTGTAACAAGGCACACTTACATTTATGAAGGAAGATATTAGAGCCCAGCCTGCTGCTGTAAATCACTGCAGCTCCTCTCTCCTGGCACTCTGTTAATATTTACAGCATCAGAGGCTGATCCCAGAAATTAAACAGTGGCCAATGGCTTTCTCATCATATGAATCAGCAAGTTTATATAACCTCAAAATCCTAAAACTTGGGTGATTGAATCTTACTCATTATCCCATCACTGAGTCCTCCTGGCCAACAGGGAATTCCAGACTTTGGAAATTCTCTCTAACTCACTGTGATCAACACCCAAGGACTCCAGATGGATCCACCCTGCTCCAGGGAATTACAGCCCAGGTTAGAGGAGCTTCCTTACTCAGGAACTGCAGCTAAAAACTAAACCACACTAATTGTTTCAGCACAGAGGAAAAGCACCTGGAACCAGAGCCAAACCACAGAGGAAGGAATGAGAGGAAAGTGGGAGTAACAAAGGAGGAAGAAGATAATAGAAGAAGTCAGGAAGAAGAAAGAGAGGGTATTTTCATTAAGATAAGTGAAGAGAGTCACACACAGAAGCAGTTCCAGGAAAGATCTACTCCAATTAGCACTGCAGCTTGACAGTGAATTGGAATGAACACTGGCAGCCAGAGCCACACAGGTTTTGCAACCCTTCATTTTCTGGGAAAAACTTTAGGCTGAAAACTTTTGGGCCAGAAAAGCAAGTTACCGACTCAGAAACGGTCATATGGTATCTCCTGAGGGCTCTGCCTGGATGCCATAAACCTTGGTGGAAACATGTTCTGCAAGCACAAGAGCATTTCCCAACCAAAGTATGTCCTCCCATGACAAAATCCCCAAGTGGTTACCTGTCTTGGGTTGAAAAATGTAACCAAAAATATGTATTCTATTTTCATCTGTTGAAACCAGTTGGGAGATATTGTTCTTTATCTCTTGTAATCCTAGCAGGGGAAGAGGGCGATGCCTCCTGTTAATGGACACCTGATAACACCAGATAAGGCAGGGCCTCCTTATCTCTTCCTCCACCCATCCTCCTCTGAGGGACATCCCCTGTGAATGGGCCATTGAAGGCTCTCACAGGACTGATGCTGTTACTTCATTCCATTGGGAGAGGCTCCACCCAGAGGGAGGAGCCAAAGCCTTTCCATGGGATAAACCAGCAATCCCAAACACCAAGGGAGCTGGGTTTCCACTGAATTCTTGGAGGAAGACTGGACCCATCTCACCAGCCCTGGACTCTTTTTTTCTACAGGATCATCTCCACTTCACAGAACAACAACTGTTACTCCAGGAGGATTTATTTGGACTGCCTCCAACACCCTGACAACAGGGTGTCAGATTGTACCTCTGACTCTGTCAGGGTTTTCTAGGACTTTTGTTTGTTTGCTTGTTTGGTTTTTTGTACTACTGCATTTATTTTTAACAGAATTTTTAATAAAATAATTTTTAGTATTTTTAATATTCCTAGTAAAGAACTGTTACTCCTATTCCCATATTTTAGCCTGAAAGCTCCTAATTGCAAAGTTATAATAATTTGGAAGGAGGGGGTTTTTACATTCTCCATTCCAAGAGAAACTCCAGTTTTACGTAACAGATACCTGTTTTTCCAAACCAAGACATTACCAAAGAAAACACTAATTTCTTTTAAAAGAAATCAGTCAGAAACACTGTTTATTCATAGAAAAAGCTGAATTGTTTTGTTTGTTTTTGTTTAACTACAACAGCATATTCAAAAAGCTATCTTTTTCAATCCAGGCTAGCCAAGGTCAAACAATATCAGAAATTATTCTTGATTTATTTTTTGAGCATGAAAACTATTTGCTAATATTTTATTGAAAATTAATCTGAAATACTGAACACAGTAAGGGTGCCTATTCTTTAAATTCCATGGATAAGCACATCCCAGAGCTCCTCCATGGAATATACCCAACCTTCCCTACTGCCTGAACAAGTCACCCTGAAGTCTCTGCTATCATCCACACACAGCACACAGGGACAGGTTATCCTTGCATGGTTTGACATTGAAGTAGAAGCAGGACATGGGAGGGCAGCCAAACACCTGAGGCTAAATTCCTGGTGCATTAAAAGCCTATTTACTACTGCCTATAATGCTATTTCATATATAAAAATACAAAAGGAGATCCATGTGGAATTAACTGTATTGTTCATTTCTGTGGTTTTCCCTTTGCCTTTTTATTTTTTTTTATATGAAAGAACTAGGTCAATATTTTCCAACTTGTTGTACATGACGAGAAAGGAAAAACATTCCTACTATGAACATTGTTTGGGTGAAAACAACATTATTTATGGGAATTTTTCCCATGTGACATTTTAAAAAAGGAAGCATAGTATAAAACCCCTTTCACCATATGAAATAACACAGTTTTTCATGTGAAATATCAGTACAGACATCTACCACTGGAACTAATAAAGCAGTAGCAGTCTGTTAGGTGGGCCACTCAGCAGAGGAAAATGAAGATTATACTGTGCCTTTGGCTTTCACAGCTCTGTTTTGATTTCATAAGTGTGCAGAGTAATCTAGATTCTCTGTGACATTTAAGGTGCTTCTTACAAGATCCATCTGCTTGATTTTCCAGGTTTTGACTTCTACATCAGTTGGCTCAATTTGTTCAGCCACCTGATACCCAGCTACAGAGATGCTGTCACTCTCCAAGCTTCCCCTACACCTCAAGGTGACCCACTCTCAACTTTCACACCTCTGAGTCACAGGGGTGAGAAAACCAAAGTGTCAGCCATGCCAGAATGGATCACACCCAATGTCAGTGGTTTAATTTAGCTGCCAGACTCTGTCATGTGTAGAAAAGAAGGTTTACTAGAAGTAAAATCTACCCAAATCTGGACATAACTTTCAAAAAGATAAGAAAAAGTGCACACATAACAAAAGTTTGAAGTCTCTCCTCTACTGTGCAAGGGGTGAGAGTTTCTAAACTCAGCCACAGTGAAAAAACCCCAACAATATCAGTATGGGCAAAACCATGGTAAGAGATAATCGCCTGTTAGTTTTTTCCTGAGAAGAACAAAAGTGGTTTTTGTTGACATGAAGAAAGGCTGAAGCAGACAATGGTGCCAATGGTCAAAGAATCATCATTATACAAGATTCCCAGAACCAATCCATTTGACAAAGAGTTGGACAAATTTAAGTACAGACAGCACTACCTAGATCACCTATAATAATTCTAAAAAGCTTGTAGGACTTCAGTTTCACTAAGGCAGGTTGCATGAGTGTGCCATTCTACCTTATCAGCAAAGAAAATAAATTTCAGAATCAACTGTGGCTTCTTTTAAGGTATACTTGATTTCTTTTCCCAGAAAACTGACATTCCAGCTGATAGCTCCAGAAGCGTGTTCACATTCCACCATCTCTACTTAAAATATTTAAGAGGGGAAAGGTAGCAGATACAAGTAAATGTGGTGAGTCACATACTCACCCCAGGGAGAAGTATTGCTTACCTTTGATGAGGGAAGTAAATAATTAGCTATACTTAGGGCACTTCTCTTCCAGTCTCAGAACAACATTACACAGGCAAAAGCTTCTGAAGGCTTTAAAAAGGGCAACACTCAAAATTCATAATCTCCCAGTGAAGGCAAAATGTTGTCCCTGCCAAACGGAGCATCTAGACACTTGTTCTTGAAATACAAAACTGATTATTGATGATAATGATTTACCTCCATAGACTGACTCAGAAATAAAATCAATAATTTTGCTACACCCAAAAAATACTCCTCAGGAATGTACTCACTTTGATGAAAGACTTCTAAAAATGTTTAGAGTCTTTGTCTCTGTTGGTAAGAAGCAATGGCATTGTTATGTGAGACAAGGGCCTAAATAAACCTCTCTTTAGAACATCCCAGTGTTTTCTTTTCTTCCTTCTTGTTTAAGAGGAGGGGAAATCAGACTTGTGTCATGACCATGAATATTTTAAGTGTCTGACAATGAACCTCAGTGAATTTGGATTCCACACAGATACTTGTCTTGAAGCAGACACCACTGATAGTCAGGGGAGCTCAAGCTCCAATTCTTTTTCATTAAAAGAGATATCTAAATAAAATCATTTTTGCCTTTAAACTTCCAATTGACTATAAAAGTGCAAAAGACTATAAAGGAAATAACAGAATTATAGTTTGAGTTGGAAGGTACCTAAAAGACCATTTAGTTCTAACCCCCCTGCCACGGGCAGGGAAACCTTCCTCAGAACAGGTTGCTCCAAGGGCCATCCAACCTGGCCTTGCACACTTCCAGGGATGGAGCATCCCAAAGTTCCCTGGCCCACCTGTTCCAACCTCACAGTAAATAAAAAGCCAGTTTGGTTAGCTTAGATGAATCCTTTTCTGCTCTTCACTGCTGGAACATTAACTTCATCAACACCATTACAAGCCCAAGGTAAATATGTAAGAAAACCCAGAACCATTTAGCATGGTGTGCTTTAACACATTTTAAAATTATCATCTTATTTGTGTATCCCTTAATTTACCCTACAAAATTATTGTGGACTTTGGATATTGAATTATAATATATAATCAACAGCATAACTAAGAACAAACACTATTTAAAAGGTGTGACTAGCTGCAAAATGCTAATATAACAACAGACATTAAACAGGTGCAACATTTGAAATGATTTGGTATGTTCTACATGAAAACAGAGATGGTGATAATCCAGAAGTACAATGAATACAATTTTATTTTTTGTAGTCATAAAATAAATGTATATCATTAGGCTGTCATAAGGGGTTTTATTCTCATTTTATTCAAGTTATTACTGTCCAATCCTCTGGAATGACCATTCTTCTTTGCTTAAAGGTCATTCTCTATAGTGGCTTATTTAGAGTAATTCTGCTGAACACAAATGCTCCTTATAAGGCTACACAGAGTCTAAAACTCTGTGAAAACAAAGAGTGCTCCGAGGATGGGGAAAAATTTGCATCAAGAAAGAAATAATGAAAGATTCAGAATAAACCCAAGTTACTGAACACAGATATTTGCTGGTAGGGCTTTACAAACCCTGTGCCACCTCTTAACCTTTTGCCTTGGGTGGCTCCTGGCTCTCCAGGAGCTACTGAAAGAACTTTCAGCTCCTATCAAAATTCGATTCCAACTCCAGACCCTAAAGGTGCTAAAGAATTTGTACTGTTATTAGTTCTGCCTGTTACTGACTGACTTTTTGTGTAAAACTCTGCTTTCCACAGAGCCTCTTGAAACCTCAAGTAGCATCTCACCAGTATTCAATATTTTGGTGTAGGCAAAGAAAAATATTTCATATATACTCGAATCATTAAATGATTAAAAAACCCCAAACCCACCCCACCAAACTAATTAACATCAGAGCCTGATTTAAGACCAAGGGAGAGACATCAAAAGACATTACAGCATTGTTTGATGCTCCTCTCTTGGCAATAATTTCACAAACAGCAGGAAAACAAATGTTTCCAGTTACACTTAGGCTCTCACACTCATGCCTAAGCGAGGCCACAGCTCTCTCTGCTGTGTTGGGGTGCCTCAGTTGCCAAATTTCTCAGAAACACGAGGTTCCTCCTGCAGCCTGGATAATGAGGGACAATTATGAGATGAAAATGCTGACTTCTAAAGGAGAAAAAATGGATATGACTACAGTGCAACAGAGCATGAAATGATTTTATTGCCATGAAGGCAATCATATAGCATAAAATTAAGGTATTACATAAAATTAAGGATAGTTGAAAATCTGAGCTTCATTCAGAGAAAGGAAAACTAAGGATTGCCTCCTGCCATCATTCATATAAAACTATCAATAAAATGAGAGCCTGCTCTGTAGAGCATCCTGTCCCTCTTGCCATCCACTCCCAGCAGTGTCACCTCCAGAAGGAAGTCAGGGAGCTGTTGGAATGCAGGAGCAGGGCCCTTTTTGTGCTGTTGCTTCTGAGATAATGAGAAGGAGTTGATATCATGTAAAGGAGAAGAAGCAGGACTGTGCTGACAAAATTGTTTCAACAAACAGGGAGAGATCTCAACATTTTATGCTTCGCTGCATCAAGTCAAAGTCTCACACACATCAAATACTTTGGAATTGCTTCCTAAACTGTCTTTGAAAATTATTTCTGGCTATAGAAGTGTGCCTAAATGAAGTGAAAAAAAAAATAAAGCAATATAGATATTTGCAAACAAATCAGATGTAAATACATCTCTGTGGCAAAAGAAACGCATGCAGAAAAAAATTCTGCAACATTTTCTTCACTGAAATGGAAAAAAAAATAGAAAAAAAGAGAAATAAAGTACTTCCTGGTAATTACCAATGATGTCCCTTCACATCAGCTGACACAGCACAGCAGTTCCTTCTCCTGGTTTTGTACCTATGATGAACTTCAGTAATCACCTGTCTCTGTGCACGTCTTAAGGGAACATCTTAAGGTGCCTGGAAGCCACAAAAGTTTGGCAAAAAAGAGTTGGCTCTGTTTTAAATACTATGTAGATTATAGAGGACAGAACAAGTTCTACTTTGTAAAAACAATTAACAACTGTTACATCTTTACCTTTGCACTCAGGTTTCTCATTTTAACAGTTTCATCTCTGAGCCATAAAAGGGTGTCCTCATTTTATTTGCCAGACACAAAAACACGCACTCTGTTCCCCAAAATGTCTGGATTCCCAGCAGTGGGCAAGACACTCACTTGCCATTCTGGTTTCCATAATAAATCAGCAGATGGAGCACAGGGAAGCTACTGCCTGCTGTTAACTAAGGAAACAGAACTGTTACTCTTTCAGTACATTTTTAAAAGCCAGTGAATAACCACCTTTAAAATAAAGGACTTAAAACACTTTACTTAAACACTTTGGATAACCAAGGCTTAAGACTTTAGATTGTAACTTTGAAAACCTTTTGTTGGGGGTTAGTTCTTCTTCTTTTGTTTCTTTCTGTCACAGAATTTTGTCCCATTTGTTGCTGAGACAGTAGCGACTGGCCCTTAACAGAGAAAAGAAACGGCCAAGGAAAGGGGTGGAAAGGAGGAAAGGGGGCAGCTGGCTCCTCTCTTACCTGGAGGGTGGTTTCTTTTTGGAAGGGCAAAGATACCACAAGATTTGGCCAGGTGGTGAGGGCTCAGCTCCTCACCCTCTCTCACAATCAGCATGGGATGGGAGACAGGCTGCAATTGCTGCTGTCCTCTCCTACCCTGAGTGGAGCTTTGCTCATTAGAGCAGCTGCTGAACTGGGACTTTATTATTAAAATCCAGTCAGACTGGAGAGGCCCCTCACCATGGATTGGGGTGCCTCAGCAGACAACCCGGGACGCCAACCCCTTCCCTTTGGCTGGGGGACACCTGCCCTGGCTGTGCATGGCACCTGCTACAGGAAAGCTGCCTGCCACTGCCTTGGGCTGTGTGTGCACCCAACCCCGTGGCTCCTGCTAAGGCTGTGGACTTTTCTGTGACACTTTGTTTGTCACCGCGGGGAGGTGCCTGCCTGTGCCACCCTGGCCGCTGGTCTGAGGTTCCTGCTGCAGCCCCCTTTGCCCGCCATTGCTGCATGAGGGAGGCGCGCTGAGCACAGCGCCCCCTAGAGGTGTGGAGGAATCACCACACCCGCCCTGCCCAGCTGGGAGCCACCAGCGCCCCCGCTGGCTGTGACCTGAACTGCACCACAACAACACCCCAGAAACACAACAAAACACAACAAAACTAAACAAAACAAAACAAATCAAACCAAAACAAAACAAAAACAAAACAAATCAAATCAAAACAAAACTAAACAAAACAAATCAAATCAAAACTAAACTAAACAAAAGTAAACAAAACTGAACTAAACTAAGCTAAACTGAACATGAAAAAAAGACATTTCAGAGAAGCGGAGAGACACTGCAACAGGCAATGTCAGAAGAAAAAGGCTCTCAAATGCATCTGATCAGAGGTGGAAGCATATGTTTCAAATTAAGTAATTGGCCTGTTTTGCCACTAATCATAGTAACAATTAATTATTGATAACTTCAGAGAATTAATAGGTTGCTTGAAAAAAATGCTCTTCGATCAAAATCAAGTGCAATTGCTTCTAGATCTTTCCATGCCCTTTTATGTCTTTGGAGAAAGGAGGAAAAGTATAAGCAGCTTTTTAAGGACCCTGTGGATGTTGGTGCCTTTATTTGCTTTCTAATTAAAAAAAATCTGTTGACATATTAAAATAACAACTTGTTAATCATTTAAATTCAAGTGAATATTTGATACGACATGCAGGAAATGTTCTACATAGTCTTGTCAAAGAAAATGAACTTCTCACCTGGAACAAGGCAAAGGCGGGGGAAAAATATGACAACCAATAGTATTTTCTGCTACTTAATATCTGTTTTCTCTAAAGCATTCCACCAAAAAGCCAGCAGGGATCTTTGGAATCATGACTATGGTTTGCTTAACTAGAATAAATCATAAAACATGAATAGTTAAGTCAGTTAGGGAAGGTGTATTTGAATTTCAGATTGCATTGCAAGATTTTTCAAGGTGCTTTAGAAGTGTGAGTCCCAAATACGTGATTCTTTCATATTTCCAGTGACAAGTCAGGCCCTCCACTCCAAAAAAGACTGAGCCAAGTACTTTTGAGAGTTTCACCTATAGTGAGGTCACATCGTACTGAATTAATGATATAATATTATATAAAATATCTTTATTACCTAGAGAAATGACTACAGCTCAGGCAATTTTCTGAGACACCTCCAGAACAGTTGCTAATAAAGTTTCATCAGCTGGAGGGCAAGGGGGAAGAAAGAAGAAGAAGAGTCCTCTCAGGAAAAGCAATTTTCAAAAAATTGTTTCAGGAATAACTCACTCTTGAGTGCCTGCAATCCAGGATGTGCCACACATGATCTTGTGCTTGAAGTGCAAATGAACTCCAAAGAGGAGATGGACACAGGCTGGAGATTTATGTGACTACAGACTTGTTGATTTTACTGTCGGGTAGTGTGCAGCTCTGATTTAGGAGGTGCTGAGCAGGTCTTTATATAAAAGAATAATAATAAATTAGTGATACACATGTAGATTTATGTGTCCTGAGTCTAGAGTGCAGAATGCACTCTTAATGAGTTTTAGAAATCTGTATAAATAAATACAAAGGAAATCACACCGTGGATGTCCCTGTCTTGTGTCTCTCGATAAGATCTAAATTAGATACAGTCTGTTTTCAATACATATATAAATATGCTCACAGAAACACACTAATTATCAGCCTGCAAAATCAGCTTAGGTTTTGAGAGCCAGTAAAGATCCCTGTGGGTTCATTTTTTGTCAGGAAAGTCAGCAGAGACAACTCAAAACATACACAGGAAGTCTATCTGCTGCCTAAGATGAGATTTGTACAATTGCTTTTCTGACCCTAACTATGCTTACTTCATTTCTTTTTGCTAACTTTACATTTCCCATATATGATTCATGGTGTTATGCCAAGGTCACCCAGGTCCCTGGTATTAAAAGGTTATACAAACACATCCCTGGAGGAACTAAAATGAATCAGATACGCAGCGGACAGACTGCAGGCCTGGACTTGGAGAGGGAGGGAGTGTGAAAGCCAGACCTCTGACAAAAAAACCAAAATAAAACCTAAAAAACCCCAAAAAAAAACCCTTCACTTTCATTTGCAACTTCACACAAAATGCACAGAAATGCATCATTACTGGGAAGGAAAATCAGCAGAATGTGTTTCTTCTTTGGGGAGGAACAGGAAGGCAAAAAGGTAAAACCCCCAACATTTGCACTTCTACAAACCATCTAGGGAGCTCTCAGGTGCTCTGCTTTCTCTGCTTTTGCTGCCCCCAAACCCAGCACCCACACAGATCCCTGCCCTCAACTGAGCACTGACAAGGACTCGAAGCTACAGCCTTTCTTAACCTGCTGATATACAGGTGGTATTCACAGAATCAGAGAAAGCCTCAAGCTAAAGATCCCCTAGTTCCAACCTCTGCCATGGGAAAGGATAACATTCACTAGATCAGGCTGCTCAGAGCTCCATCCAGCCTGGCCTTGGACATTTCCAGGGATGGGACATCCACAGCTTCTCTGATTTTCTGTCAGCAAGCACTATCAGATGTTAAAGCTAAAAATTTATCACTCTGTATCTTCAAAATATTGTAATAATAACAGCAACAGCTTATATTTGTTACATTGCTGTGAAACAAGGAACATCAGAGTTTTACAGGAGTGGATATTGGGGAGAACAGACTTGGAGTGGTTTATCAGAAGCATCACAGCAATTTGGTGTTCAAATTAGAATTAATATATAGTTTTTGTAAGACATTTAGTCTTACATTTGTGCAGCTTTTTAACCCTCACAGGTCTCAACGAATTCCTGAATTCTTAAAAACTTGTATATCACTGTCACAGAGCAATCATAAGCAACTCTGACAGCTCTATGATAAAGACAGGTAGTTTGGACTTCAGAAGTAGACTGGACTAGAGAAATCCCAACAATACTTTTCCTGATTTTGTTGGTTTATGCAATGGCAAGGTTTTGAGCACAACTCCTTGAACTCTATTAACCTGCATTTCTTCTCGCCCCAGTACAATCCTGCTGAAAATTCTAAAAATCTCTCTCCCTCAATCCTGCTTCACTTCCAATGCCTGTTATTTCTATTACTCATCAAGTAAGATTTAAAACATAAAGGGAACAAGGTGGCAGAAACTTGCTTCCAGCTCTAAATTCCTGACAGTACAACCCAAAGTCTGTAATTTATAGTTGAAAAAAGAAACAATAAGGCAATGACTTCTTGTTATTGTTACCTTTACTTGAGAGGTTACAGCCAAAAACTGTCCAAATTCCAGACAGTGCAGGAACAGTCACACCTTCTCCTGCCAACTTAGAGCATGTTAGGACAGGAATAACTTTTGTAAGAGGACAACATGGTTGAGGCTTTTTCAGAGCAACAATTTTCCAAACAATGACTTAAGAAAAACTATCTATATTCACTGACACACTGATAACCAAACACCTGGCATGAGACCTGCATGTTCCCAATAAACCAACATGAATTTCCTCTGCTCCTGTTCTTGTCCTGTGGATCATCTGGGCTGGAAGTCTCAAGATGTGGCTGATGCCCTCCACTGCAAGTTCATCTTCCCTGTTAGTTCTGTCACAACCCTAGCTAAGTCAGCTCTGGTTACCCACTTAAGTAAAAAGAACTTCCAAAATTCTAAGTCTGTCTTACCAACTTTTCATATGCTGCTCTTCCTTGCCTCTCCTTCCTTCCTACCTATAACCTGGAATTTTTCTTCCCATAGAAAAGATAAATATATAATACTTTCAGCTTTCCATTTTCCATCAACATTTATATCTCCAAGTCTTTCCTCTTATATTTCTGTCCCAGCTGCAGTTTCCCTTTGCTCATCCAGCCTCTCCCTCCTCCTTTCAGTTTTCTTCTTGTCCTTCTGAACTCATCCAACTCATCTGCTCACGTTCTTCAAATCTACATCCATGTTTCCTTCTATTGTACTCTCTAACCTCATATTCCTTGAAATACAACCCTACTTTCTACTATCCTAAAAATCTCACTCTTCACTCCCTCCAGCCCAATCCCAGCTCTCCAGGGATACGTGTGACATCCTGATCGTCCTGTCTTCACTGACATTTTTCATCAGTCTCCTTCACACAAATTATCTTCTGTTCCTCACCAAAATTCAAATTATTTTTCCCCATTTTCCAATGACATTGTCAGACATACATATAGGTATGCATATTTGTCTTCACAAAACATAGGTGGAAATTCTTTATCAAGTAATACTGGCGAAATTAATTTTATTCTAAAACTAAGTTATTGAGAATAAAATCCACAGTACTGAGAATATTTTCAAAGAAGTTAGAGGGAAATTAAAAACTTTGGGTTTTAAGGGCAGGCTTATCACTAAGAATTCAACATTACAAGTTGTGCTTGTGCTTTTCCATCTACCAGAAAAAAATGGGCCTTGTGGAAATAACTGCACAGCACCCAAGAAAAGGACTCCTAAAGCATGAGTAACTGCATCACTGCATCCAGTATTAAATCCCAGTCACCTCCAGGGTGGAACCTATGTCAACACAGTCTTTTGCACAGATAATATAAATTAATGCTTCCCAGTGAAAGGAGTCACCTTCCAAGAGCAGTCCAGGTGAGACTGTCTGGGGTTCACATCACTGGATACACACACCTTTAGGCACAGACGTGTCTCTCCAATCAGCTCAAGGAAGGAGCTCAGCTTCTCCCAGGGACCCACCGGGCACCTTCCAAGCTGTCCCCTGATCTGTGCCTAAAGAAAAGCCTCGAAGCCCCTGATCCGTGCCCCAAAGAAAAGCCTCGAAGCCCCTGATCCGTGCCCCAAAGAAAAGCCTCGAAGCCCCTGATCCGTGCCCCAAAGAAAAGCCTCGAAGCCCGTCCCTTCCTGAGGCACACGGAGCACGGCGAGCACTGAGCTGAGCAGAGCCAGCCACAGGCACGGCTGTGGAAAAGCCTCCGGCGCTGCCCCTGACAGTGCCATCAGGTGAAGCTGGCTCTGGCGCCCTGAATAAACACAGCGGGATGAGGGAGGGAATTCCTGACATTTCCGGGTCTGAGGGGAGATCTCCGGAGCCTCGGCTCCTTTCCAGGTCAGACTGGCTGCCGCCAGCAGCGCTGATGGCGAGAGGAGAGCAGGGCTGCGGTCCTTAGGGTGAGAGAGGGCTGCGGAGACAGGAACAAGGAAAGATCTTTGCAACACCTCACAGACTTCTGGGGCAGAGAAATCTCTCAGCCCAGCTTCCCCTTTCCTTGTCTCCTTTTTTGTTGTTGTTGTTATTTTATTGACAGGATTCAGATTCTTATCTCAGTAAGCTATTTTCTTATAAAGCTGAAAAATCAAGAAATGGACTGCAAAGCTCACAGTTGTTTGCACGCCCAGGATACCAGAGCAGAGATGTTCTGGTGAGGTGGGGGAATCTCCTCTGCAGGCAACTATCAGCTTAGATCAAGTCATTCAGAAAAACTAATGAATGAATAGAAGGTCCTATTTTACCCCAATCCAATTTCTGTACCCCAAGAATGTACTTTGGGTACAGAAATTGTACTTTACTTTAAAGAAAAATTGTACTTTTACTTTAAAGAAAAAGGGCAGACAGACTGAAATGGAGGAAAATCAAACAGTTCAGGGTTGTCAGAATCCCCCCTCCAATCTATAACATAATTTATTTTAATAGCACTTTCAGGCCATGAAGACCATGGTATCCAAAGGCTTTTCAGCGTTCCTGGGAACCTTCAAACTGTACTGCCCTCATTCCTCTGCCTCTAAGCCTTAGCATGAAGTTGGAGAAGAATAATCCCAGGAAAATATTAGCGGTTCTTAAATGCAGAGATACATCCCCGCAGTCCTGAAGTCCTAGAATTCCAGCACAATTTACTCAGAGATGCAAAATTTCATCAAGCGATAGAGGATTAAATGGAGATAAATTCACCTTTCCAAAATGCCCTTTTCTCCCTGTATTATCTGTGATGTCTCTCAGACTGCTCCTTACCCTGAGGACCTGAACACAAACTGTGCTTGGGATGCTGGGCACATCATGCCCTGGGCTCTCTCCTTGCTCATAAAAATTGTTTAGCAGGAATCTTTGGCCAACTTAAGGTCCTTAAAGAACAACTATAACCTCTCATTTTTTCAGAGAGGTTACCAAACTCAAAATGCACAAAGCATCAAAAAACACTTTCGATATATTGAACTACTGAGGTGTGCAGATGTCATTGAAAACAGCCTGATTAATAATCAACAAGTAAGCAAGAGGCAGCTGTCAGACTCTGCAGAGCTTGTCACAGGCAACAAGGTGTGTTAATTAACTGTGCTTAATTAATTCCTTGAACTGCAGTTTCAGCTGGGTACTTCCCTTAAATTCAGATTCTGTTTACATCACCCTAGTTGTTACAGCTTTAAGTAATGGTCAGGATAGAAACTGTGTGCACATCTCTGTATAATAATGACTCTTTTTTTGGTCATATTACAGGAGTGGAACCAATTCTTTTGTTTGGTTTTGTGCTGTTTTTAACATACCATCACTCATCTATGGTTTTCCCCTCAGAGCTGTCTTGACTTGACAGCAAAAGTAACACTGCAATTTTTTTCAACAACAAAAAAATCCAATCTCCCATACTCTTTCTCTGACCCAGTGAACCTCTTCTGTAACTTTACACCAGAGAACAGCCCTGCTCTGTGTTTCAATCTTATTAAATGCTTTTAAGATTTTAATCATTCATTCATTGGCTGCTAAGTGAATATTATATCCCTTTCCTGTAGGCAATCAGATACCATAATGCTTTAATGTTAAAACTTGTTGCTGCTGCAAACAAAAAGGTAACAAATAGTTTCTTATTCAGTGCTGAATCAGTACCCAGAACACATCTCACTAGCTGCAAATACCCCGAGGGCACCTTTATTAATAGAGTTGATCCAACATTATTTGAAAACAAAATAGCCAAAGACACTGTTCAAAATGAAAAAACAGGCAGAGTTGTAAAACAATAACTTAGGGTTGTGACTTAGCATTTTTATGGGCAAATGCTAAAATTTTACCACTGCTGTCCAATGATATTTTAAAGTCTTAGTGAAAAGCTTCGTTTGGATCTTTTTTTACTTGTTTGTTTTGCAGTTCTCTTGGTCAAGAAACCCTTCAGTTGTGTGTATTTTGTCAAATTACTTGAATACACAGGATAGAAAAAGCCATGATATCCCTGATAGATGTTCTGGTGCTCTGTACCTTCAAGGAGGAGCAAACTGGGAACAGAAGTCATTCTCTGTTCTTTCTTAGGCATCTAATTTTTGGCAACTGCTAGAGACTGGAAATTGGACTAAATGAATCCTTAGTCTGGCTACTTTGCTGTTCCTGAGATAATTTTAAAACAAGCTGATAAAATTGGTAGAGCATCTGAGCATGACACAAAGTTTTTCACACCACAGTTATACAGCAAAGCTTTCTTTTATGAAAAATGTCAAAATTATTTGTCTTTACTCAGGGCTAAAATGCTTGCTCCGGACTAACCTATAGTTTCACACAGCAATCAAATGACAGAGATTTTTTTCAAGTCTCTGGTATTTTTCTCCTTTCCTGTATTTCTTTTTTCAAACTCCAAGGATCTGACCTCAAGCATAATAAAGTCAACAAAAATCTTTGCAATATCTTCATCAGATTCTGGGTCATGACCAAAGCTGACTTCCTCCCTTTCCCTGTTCCTTCCGTAGCAGTTCCAGGCCGAACAGACAGAATAACAACCTGTTGACAGGTAATTCTAATTTACAGTCATGTGAGAGGCAGAAGCATCACACACAGCTCTGCTGTAAACTGAGCTCGGTGCTGTTTGCAGCTTATATAACTTCATGGCTCCGGTTTCTCCACAATCGTAACAACTTTTTTCTTTAAAGGCCAAGTATTCCTCCAAATGGATACGTCCTTTATATCACTGGGTACCTCCTGGTCTGTCATCAAATAATAAAAATCTCAATAGATGTATAAAAAGTCAGAAATGAATCCTTTAATGGGCTTTTACCAAGATGGTTCTGTCAGTTTTGCAGCTCAGATTGTGCACTAAAAGTTACGAGGCACATGACACTTTTTGAATTACAATATCTTAAAAAAATTATTTGAAAAACCTTCTTGCTACAAAGCCACCTGAGTTAGAAAACATGGAGGTTGCGGGACAGGGAACAATTCTTGCCCTACCAGCAGTTCTAGTGAAGGTTTTTCTTTCAACACTTCCCCAAGCCTGTTAGCTCCCACACCATTCAATATTCCATGAAAACAAACAAAATAATGCATTAGCTGATTGGGAAGTCTCACATATTTGTTGGCTATACTGCACACCCCCAACTTCCATTCCTAAATTTCAGTATGCACTACCAAATTACAAAGGAGGTACTGCTATTTATCATTTTACACTCAAAGACCATGCCAATCATATTAGATGTACCTTTTTTCTCGTAGTGGAGCCCTATTATCCTTCAATAAGATGTTAAATTATTACAACCAGAAAGGCAGCCATAACTTCTGGGAAGTTTCCCTTACAAACAGACACCATCAGGCTTCTTCCTTACACAATTATATTATTTAATATGTGTGTGTGTGTGTATGACACACAGTTCTGCTACTTGGAAAGCTGTATATAGATGGAAATCAGGCTTTATGGCTACCAAGATCAGTCTGCTTAACAGGAAAAAATGGCAGGGAGGGTAAGGAGGAAAGCTGAAATACCTGTAAACTCAAATGTAAACAACTTTGTGTCACTGAGAGTCACAAGGCTTTTCTTTTACACCAGGACATTGCATTAATGTATTGATTTGCATTAATGATCAGAGAACCCTGAACAGGTTCACAAGCTGTATAATGAAACAACCTATTGGAACTACATGAAAAATCCAAAGTCAAAAAGCAGCAATATGGAACTAAATCTCACCTCTCAAGAAAAACAGGAAAAGAAGACACTTCTTCAAGGCCACTTGCCATAAAAAAAATTCTCATTTGCTTTCACTGAGAGAGTTTGAATAAACATTCTCAGCATAGTGTTTGCCTTTCTGACATAGCGACTGCAATATTTTGAACTTAAACATCCAAACATACAAGTATATTTCAGTTAATCAGGAATCATATAAAATCAAAATGAAAATAAATTTGGTGAAATAATAAGATGGGAGCTCTCACCAACAACTACACCCAGCCCGCAAGATACACCAGTGCAGAATTCCAGGCAGAGTTATTATTTATAACTGAAACTCACCTTGAAACAATGCAAGGGAAAGATGCAAACCTAACCTGAAAAACAGACTTTTACTGAGGCACACACTCCACCTCTTAGCAAGCTGCTTTTGCAGGACATCCTTCTGTAAAAACTACACCAAACAATTGCAGCCAAAGGGGGCTCAGGAGAATTCTGTGGCTTAATTTTTCTACCTGTAGTTGTCATACTGCCAAAGCAATGGGAAAGGTATGAGCAATTCCTGAAACAGTTGTGTTTTAATTTTGATGCCAAATCTTTTGGTTATGAAGAATTCTTTCTGACTGAGTTGAAAGTCTATCACAAGTACACAGAAAGTCCTAGGGCAAGAACAAAGGTGCAGGGCAGAAGCTAGTTTATTCAGGCTTGTCAAGTTAAATCTTGTAAAATATGTACACATTTAATTGTTTTCATCATTTATATATGTTTCAAGTGTGGAGAGGGCCTCCTGAATCTTTTAAGTAGAAGGCAAGCACCAATTCTGGAAGTCCTGTTGGATCAGAAAAGAAGTCACTCATTTCTGAAGCTTTAAAAGATTGGGTTGGCTTAGGGGTTTTTTTTTTTGTCACACCAAACACACAGGAGACAATTTGGAACCATTTCACTTATTTCAAGCAAAAACATCTCAAGAGCAGCCTGACCTTTGCAAGCAACCCTAACAGTGGGTTAGACACATTATAAAGGATTAAACAAAGCAATAAAGTAATGAGGAAGAAAATGAGGGGCAATGAGTGTGTGGGAGACCCTGTAATTGAAAAAGCATTATAAAATGAGGTACCACTTGCAGTAAAACACTTAATGAAAGCCCAGCACAAGCCTGGCTTCTCTCTCTTCTTGTCACTTAGCTCTCTGAATGACTGGATGTGCTGCCTCTTCTAAGAAAACAGTGAGGTATTACAAAAGAGACACCTGGAAAAACACGGATGTGGTCATTTTAGCTCCAACCTACCTTCCTCACCCCCACGCACACTCACCCCTGGCCAGGCTCCTCCCCAGCTCCTTTCTTTCCTCAAAAGCAGCTCCCCTCAGCTGCAGGAATGCCAAGCCATTCTTTCAGGTAGCTCAGCCCCACTGCTTCTCCTTTCACATGTCAGGATGTGCCATTCAGCAGAGCTTTGTAGGTACATGTTGGGAGGGGTTTTTCAGGATCAGGACCAGGAGTGCACACAAATGCATTAAGAACAAAATGGGGAGATCTCTGTACCAGTTCACCAGGTCACCTCAGACCTTCCTATCACTTCTGCAAGTGTTGACAAATCTTAATACTGTGAAAAGTAGGTGGAAAAAAAGGCACAACACATCCAGTATGTCCCTTCTACCAATTTTTTTTCCAAGACTGTTTTTTACATCAGCCAAAATTCTGCAACACCTTCACTGGCAACTGAATGCATTTTAGAAGTGATTTCTCCTATTAGGGAGAAAAACAGTGGCCTGATTGAGAATTATTCTGAGACAAGAGAAGCTTCTGTACAACCTTCTGCTCTAACAAAAAAATTACAGATGTTTTGGGAGGTCTGATTTGGTGATGATTGTGAAGTAGCAATTAGGAAAGCATCAAAACTTTGCAGGATATTCTCAAGAGTACACTGAAGATGGTCCTGGGAGAGGTGTTTGAAACAAACCATTCAAAAGAGTTCTGGCTTTTTCTAGGAATTCCAAGGAGAACTGAAGTCCTCTGAGTCTTTTCCCAAAAACACAACTCATAGGATTATCAGCATGCCATGTTTCCCAATAATCAATATCACATGGCAAGCACCAACAGCAGCAGCATTCTCCTGTTAACTGCTCACCTCACAAAGAAAAAGAATGAGTCCATTTTCTTTTCCAATTTTAACAAAAGAAGACTAAAAGAGGATCCTTGTATCACGTCCCTCCTCCAAAATTCAAAACAATTGCCAAAAATAAAATCTGCATATCATTAGTGAGGAAAAAACTTCCTGGGGGAGAAGGGTAGTGGGCATGGAGTTTCCTCTATCTGCCACATGGAATATTTAGGCAACAAACATTCTTTTTGCTGTAATGACAAAACAAGTTAGGTGAGCAAAAGATGAAATGATCCACAAGCTTGGGCTTTACTCCAAACCCCCTATACATGAAATCCAGCCATCAGCTGGATCATCCTGCCTGTTTTCTGAAGAATATAATAGATGGAAATCTGCTCCTTAACTGCTTTCATACAACAGGAAACCAACAAAGCAGCATCACAACAGCAGCGCTCACAGGGGCTACACAAATCCTGATCCCGGGATCAGAGCCCTTTCTTGCTGAATATTTGTCCCTTTAACAAACACTGGAAGTATCTATAAATTAAAGAGAAAATCTTCACAACCTGCTACACAAGGCTTTTAAACTGGTCTAAATACACACAGACAGTGCACCTATGTGCAGGAGCACAGACACACACACAAGGCTTAAAGTTTTAGGATGTTCTAAAATACATTTTTAAGAACAGTAGTTGCTGCAATTTATGATGGAGAAATAGAAATCATTCCTGTATGATCCCCCGGTTTTTCCATGATTTAAAACTAATTTCAGAGAAGTCAGAACTTTGACATGTAGCAAAAATTGTTTTCCCCCAGAAATTTCATTATAATGGAATCAGGTGATCAAAACACACCTATCACTGAAAAACACAGATCCACTTGTCCCGAAATAAAAGCTTTGCAGTGGACAAAGAGCAATGAACCTATCAAACACAATCTGATAACTTCTTAGCCTCAACATTTAAGCTACCAACACTATTACCCTGTTGAACAAACAGAGCTTTTGGAAAGGTTAAACCTGTGAGGTCCTCATCGGAAAGTCCCTGAGTAAATTATAACATGTGATGATGACATTCCTGTGTCTTTTGGAAGCAGCAAGGGGAAATAAGGGGAGGTCATTATAAGCCACTTGCCTTTACAACCGGCTGTAAAAGACAATGAGGACAGGAAGCTTCCCACCGAGATCAAGGTGCACAATCCCCAGCTAAAAATAAACAAGCCCCGAGAGTCACATCTGCTGGAAAATATCATTGGAGCCTGAATTCCCAGGTGCCGAAGCAACGGGAAGAGAATGCCTTGGTACAGCAGGTTCCCAAAGGATCACAGAATAATAATTGCAGGGATTGGCAACGATTACAGTTCGTGCTAAAGCTGTAGATAAAAATATCAGAGTGTGCTAACTTATTAAACCATGGGAAAAAAAGGAAATTAAAATAAAAAATCAGATTAAAATAACTTAAATTTACTTTAAATTTATCCTTGCCATCCTTTACCCCCTAGATCATAAGGCCTGGAGTTATTCTGTCACAAAACTTTCCTATCAGAAACAACTGGAGCAGTAGAAAAAAACCTAATTTCCATCCTTTCTCACCAGGCCTCACCCATTAGACATCACCACCTCCTGCACATGTTCCCCACTCCCAAAGGCTCCCAAGCCAATCCCAGTTGCTCTGGGGATCAACAGCCATGCCTGTGCCAAGGGATATGTATTCTGCAGAGGGAATTGGGTTGCTGGAGCTACTGGGATCTCTCCCCATTAAAACAGCCACAGGCAAGTACCCAGGATGAGCTGGCAGTTCCAGCATAGCTGATCAGCAGTGGGAAAACAAATGGACAGCCTCATTCCTTAGGGATAGAGAAGCTCTCTGTGCTGGCACAGCCATGTTTTGGTGCAGGAATGGAGGAATTTTCTGCCTTCAATATTTTTTTTCTCCCACAGGCAGGCTCCCGTGAACAATGTGATGACAACTTGAGTCATGTAATTCCTTCCTATTCTGATTTTTTGGCAGCTCCGTGTGCACAGAAAAGCCTGTGAGAGACCACAGTCTGGAGACTGCAGTGGGAATAATGGAAACCCAAAAAGCACCAAAATCTAATACTGATAACATTAATGAGTAAACTTATTGGACCTGAGGCAGTTTCATTTCATTTATAGATAGCCCAGAAAACTTTTAAAAACTGTGGATTGGAAATAATTTCTGGCTGTCAGTACTAGGAAAAACTATGCAAAGGAACATACCCTGCAATCTGATACAAAGATTACTTAAACAAAAACAAGACCTGGGACTACAGCACAAAATAAAAAATATTCCAGTTGCAGGAGGGCAGGAGGAGCATCTTGTTTCAGGCCTTTATAATACTTCAATTCCTTACATTTCTTACTGCATGAAGCCTCCTGCACTAAAGAAGAGCTTTTCACACTCCCTGTGCTTCTTCCCTGCACACTTGGTGGCTTCACCATTTCTTTCACCACTCTGTTTTTCAGTGGCATCCAAGGACAGCTACACCTGGTGTGGAAGAACTAGAATTGCATAATTATACAGATAAGCTTTTCTTTAAAGCAGAGTTCTCACATTCTAAGAACCAGCAGGAAGGGGTGAAAAATAGAACTGGTGAAGAAAAATAATTAGCCTTCTTTTTTTACTCTTTCTAGTCAATAACTATTTTTGCAGGACTCATTTCTGCAAAGTGTTAATGGGTAATACATGTTCCTCTCCTGTGGACTCCACTGCTCTCTGTAACCCGAGAGCTATCACACACTCATTCTCTTGGACACATTTTCCACATTATTTAAACATATCCTTCCCTTAAAACTGCTTTGGCATGACATTAAGGAAGTTGTGGCTCAGGTGGTAAATCCAGGACCATCTTGAAAGGCAAGCTGGTGAATTAAGCTATATTCAAATTAAATGGGAAACCACTGGTTGTTAAGATTTTATAAAAATATCCCTAAGAACAAAAGCCATTTAAACTTTTGTTGACTGCCTAATAGAAGGAGTTATATTCTGGTTCCAAAGCATTCCTACTGTAATAGAAGCAGCCCTCACATATTCCTATCTGAGACACAGCTCAAGCTGGAGCAGCTCTAATGTCCAAACCACCTCAATCCAGTCCACTAAAAATAAAGTATTCCAGGTATTGACCCAAAATGAACTTCACTAGCTGAATCCTGCCTTGGGTTTGCTTTTCCCCCAGTAACTTTTCTTTTGCAGGATTCAATTCTGCTACATATAAACTGCACAGAGCATCACAGGAATGCTCAGACCATCACAGCCTGAACCACTGGTGAGGAAAAACAGAGGGAAAGTTTCATGGCCTCTACAAACCAAGATCATCCAAAAAACAAAAAAAGTCTGTTGTGAAAATGCAAATATGGAAAAACAGTTGAGTTCTTTCTCTAACACTTCAGATTTTTGCAGCAAAAATATCTGTTGAATAACTTTATGCATGACAACTCCCATCCCAGAGGTTTTACAGAAAAACCATCAGAATTTATTAAAACAGTAATTCATTCCAGTATTTTCATGCAAATCAGTTTGGTTGCCTTCACATCCCAGTTATCTTCTCAGCTGCTTTCCCCACTTCTTTTTTACCCCTAATTTGAAAACAGATTGATATTAATACATAATAATTAATATTAATACAGATTAACACAAAGCATGGGCCAGATGCAGGAAGAAACTTCCCTAAACCAGAATGATTTGGAGGACAGGCCCTTGAGTGGGATTGCTGCAGTGATGCAGATCAGACATACAGCTTTGGGGGAAACATCTAATTTCACATTTTAAACACCTGCAGAAAAAAAAATCTCACTGTGATCAGAGGAATCAGGGGACTGGGATTTATGAGTAAGACTGTCAAGATTGTAAGAAACAGAATACTGTGCTTCCAGCTCCCTTGCCAAATATGTATTATGAGTTCAGTTCATTTTACATAGATTCAAGCAAGCAACAAAAAAGGAAAAAAAGAGAGAAATAAAGAAAAAAAAAGTTCTTTCAGCCTACAGAAACATCAGGGATTAAATGTCAATAGCAAATCTCTCAGTACTTCCTGCCACCACGCCAAATAAAGCCTGCTTCCAAGCCAAACATCTGCTTTGTCTGTCCCAAACAGGAACTCAGGAGAAGGAAATGTAGCACCCAGTACACTGTGGTCAAATGCAACATTTTAACAATTCTACTCTATTTAAAGATTTACCTGTTAAATCTCTAGAAGAGTAAGCATTAAAAAAAAAAAAAAAAATCTGCTTTTTGCACTCTGTTCCTCAAGGGTTTCATGACCAAAGCATCATTCATCAATCACACAAATGTGGCACTGGCAAGAATATTCACCGTGCTAATGCCTTTTACAGAAGTTCCAGTTCCACATATATTAATTCTGAAGGAATAAACCAGACTGACATTTATTATGTGCACATGTATAGAGCACCCTCTCTCTCTTCTGCTCTCCAAAATAGGAGATTATACAAAAATCAGGTGTTTCAATGATATTAACACACTTTGGGAGTAAAGTTTTCTCTGTGTCCAGTGCTATCAAATCTCCACAAAAGCTACAGAGGTTTTATACAACTGTCATATTTTCCTGGTCTTGGCTCCAGCTAACAAATGATATTATTGTAAACTGGAGTACCTACAGAAAATTGAGGTGGAAAATTAAAATACACAAACATTTTTCCAGGCCAGGGTTTCCAGCTGATGGCATCAGAGCCTTTGGAGGTCTCAGGCAGTGGAGGCTGTTGGGAACTGCATTCAAAACTCCCTGCTGAAGGCTGGTGACACATTTTGCTGATAGAGAAAAGGCACCAATCACTATTTTTACAATTCCAGGTAACAAACTGCATTCTTACCTTTTAGAAAGATAATCCTAGTTGGATTGAATGCCAAAACAGATGCAGGCAAATTTTAAAATCTGGTGTTTATTTTGAACAGTAAGATACAAGTGAAATTGTTCCTCTGCATTTTACAAGGCTAAAAACATTTCAGATCTATTCCCATCAGACAATTACATATTTTGTGTAACAAAGTGCAAGTTTCTGTTTAGTCCAGCTGAAAATCTTGGTGAAACATTGCCCAGCACACATGCAACAATTCTTGTCTGCAGTAAATTAATCCTCACCCTACCCCTCTGATAAATAAACCCAGGTCAGCTCTCTCCTTTCACAGCTACAGAGGCAGGAAGGGGTAAAACCCAGATCTGCACTTCTTGTTCCTCAGACCTGTGATGGGTCCTACAGATCACAGAGCACTTAAAAGCCTCAGAGAGGAAGGACACAGGAACTCTGCACTGTTCAGAAGAGAATTAATATTCAGAACAGTGTTCCTTGGCTAGGAACTCTAAACAGAATTCCAAATGGCAGTGAAAACACTGCCATGGCATGAACATTGATACAAGGGAGGGAAACAACACAAAACTGAGATAATACACACATGCACACAACCACACACACAAACCCCTCTACAATAAATAAATCCATTTATAAATCCAAACAAATCCAGAATATTATTAGCAAGTGAACTAAAAATGACAGTAAATTTGGCATCTGTTATGACTGTGAGATCTCTTTTAAAAGCAGATAGTGAGTTCACAACCATGAAGGCAAGGGACCAGAAGTTCATCACATCATCATGGATGTGTCTGTAATTCAGTTTCTTTCAGTTTGGATAAATCATCAATGAAAAAAGAAACTTTGAATTTTTAAGAGAGATATAAAACTCAGATTTTTTTTTTGTCTCTTAGAAAATAGTACTGGCATTATTATTCAGATCATAGAGAAGTAAACAGCAAAACAGACTCTAATAGGGAAAGGGTTTCCAATAAACAATAATATTTACTTAGTATGCATTACTTAAAGAGAGTATTTTGTTAGGACTTGCTGGAGTTTTCAGGGTTTTTATCTTGTAAATCTCTTGTATCAGTTTCAAGCCAAAGTCATGTTTCCACATGAAATCCTGATACTCTCACTTTACACTAGTGGGCATAGTGCATTTCAACAAGCTACAACTTGCTGTCACATGGAGCTCAGATTGTGGGGAAATGTTACATTTTTAGGTCAACACTTCAAAGAAAAACTGAGCATCTCTGTGCCAAACAGGATCAGCAGACAGTCAACTTCCCTTAAAACACAGCCCTATACTTGTTAATCTTTATACAGACTGAGAATTCCAGGATTACTGGGAGATACTCCTTCTTAATAAGGAATTCCTAATAATTCCTTCTTAATAATTCTCTGAGTTCTTTGCTCTTTATCTAGATAACAAAGAAACAGGTAGGAAATAGAAGCTGAGATTTGTACAAGAGCTGTTAAATGATGAAACACAGAGAAAAAAATTTAAATCCTTCAAGCAGTCAGTCCTGTTTCCTCAAATTTGCTGCTACCATGGACATTGGAACATGGGGAACTTAACTCCAAGTCAGACCACCTGGAAGGCTGCTGAAAAGCCAGGAAAGCCTGGGAACTTTTGTATCTCAGTGAAATGAAAGCTCTTTTCCCATCCAGCCACCCTTAATTGCTCAGTGCATTTCCTGGTGATCGCAGAGGAAATGAGTTGTTGCTCAATTCACTAGAGCCCTGTTCTATAGCTGACTTAAAAAAAAAAAATCAACAGGGAGGGGAAAAACCATAAAAGAGTAGTTAAGCAAAATTGGTTACTGGACTTGAAGAAACTTGGATGTAATTCTTAGCTCACTGAGTTTCCTGCACAGTTCAACCTGTGCTGCCACAGCTGCTCACTGCTTCACCTGTTTCTGAGATGTACAAACTCCATCTGTGACTGTCTGAACAGGAGCTCCTGAGCTATTTTATTTATAACCACCTGTATTTTTAGTTTTTGCTCACAGGCTTTCCATTAATGGTTTGTATCTTTTAAATTTTTTTTTTCACATAGGTGTATTCCAGAATACAGCCCCACTGTTAAGACTGCAAGTATAACAAAAACCACCTGCAATCTCTTTAAAACCTGCAGGAGAAGTGCACAACACCAACCTGGCATGTGCTGGAATTAAATCAGGGGTGTATTTGGTTTTAGAACCCAAATAAAGTTTCCAAGGCCCAAGGGAACAGTAGATCTCAAGAAAAATCAAGCAGTTAATAACTTACTTTCTGATGTGAGAGTAATTTTTATCAGGTTACCTTGCCATCAGTCAGTTCCCATATTTATGGGACCTTTTTTATCAAAGGTATTTTTAATCTGCTTTTTGGAATATTTCTCAAGAGTGGTCCCTTGTAATTAAAAGAAAAAAAAAAAGAAATTAAAAAAACAAAACAAAAAAATAAACAAACCAAAAAAAAAAAAAACCCACCAAAAATTTTGGCCAAATTGGAAATTAATGAGACACCATGTATCAGTTCACTGCAAGTGAGAACTACATTTGCAAATGTGAATAATTAGGAAATTTGTACATCCAAAATGAAATTAATTTCTGTGCACTTTTTCACATGGCATATTTTAGATGTGCTAAACTCACAGAGATGTGCTAAACTCACGAACCAAATAAAGAATTTAAAGTGATACATGGTTAATCCTCTGAAGTATCTTCACATGATAGGCAGGTAGGAAGAGTCTATTATTTTCTACTTAATGTAATTATAAGTTAATTTATTGAATCTGTTTGTAGCAGATAATTTCAGAGGAGCAAATCTTTCAATAGGCCCTTGGCACCATTCATTTGATATTTCCTCAAGTGTTTGAGTAAAGTATCAACTATGAAACTGTTAAATCAAGATCTGCCCTGTTGGTGAGGGGAGTCATGAGAGGAAGAGAAAGAGGGAGACAGTGGAAGAACATTAGGGATGAGGAGACAGTGGTAACTTAGAAAGCAGATTATATAAAGCATGAAAATATTCATAAAAGGGAAAAAACTCCTAGAAAATGTGAATGTGTTTAGTTAAAGCTAACAAGTAACTTAAACCATGTCCCCAATCATATCCCATCCTTTTCAGCAACAGCAGTAGATTCTGATGTTTATTTTTGGAAGAAGGGTTTTCTCAAACTGCTATGAAAACCTGCAACAAATTTAATTTGAGGAACACATGATCCTTTTGCAGCTGGAGTATCAAGAATGCCATCCACTGACTCCATACACGAGGAAGCTGCCATGGCAGAGCATGGGTGACACTGAGGTGCAATAATTAGTTAAATATTAGGGTTTGATTCCTCCTCCCCTGGTGAGGGGACTGTTTCACTCTCTCAGTTAAACCACCCAGGGCTGAGGGAAAGGGCAGCTTCACATCCTGCACTGTTTAATGACAAATAATACACATGCAACCCAGGATCCTGCAGTGAAGAACACCCTTGCATGGCTGTCTACAAGTTCTGGATCTGCCTCATTGTCTAAAGGAAAAAGGAAATAGCTTTATTTTATTTGTATCTGTTATTTTTCAGTTAACTGATTGATGAAATCAGAACTAGACATTTTAACAGTTGGAAAGATTTCCAGCAGAAAACTCTGATTTCTCTTGGGCTGCCTCTGTGGTCTCTGTACTGCTGTCAGGAGCAAAAAAAGAGATTTTCAAGCCACTCTACAGCTAAGAACAGACCTGTCCTGTGTGATCCTCTAGTTACAGTAATTTCTGAAATACAAATAGAACTAATCCAGCAAAACATTAGCAGCTGCTTCCATGCATCCTTCTCTCATGCAGAGTTAGGATTACGTCAATTTGTTCAAGTATTTTTAGTTCCCATAGAATATTTCATATTTACTTTAGTCATTTAATACTGACTATGATCTAATGATAGTGCTACTGGATTCAATCCCTGAGCCAGTTTGCCTACATAATAAATTAAAAATCCCAACACAAGGGATGGGTACATGAAGTTATCCACTCTCTCCAACTCCCCTGCTCATACACAGACTCGAGGAACTCACAGGACAATCAGAAAAAAGTCAACAAAATTGTGACTACAGCATATGGAGCAGGGAAGGAGGAATGCTTATTTTATACTTCAGCAATCTTTTAGTCTTCATTTTCTTACAGATAAGCCCACCATGGCTGGACAAGCATCTCTCCCATACAACCACCAAGTGGATGCTTCTACACTTGGCTACCTGCAGTATCACCACAAGGGTAGTCCAAGCTTATCCCACCCATTTATCAGTATTAATTCTGTCATGCCAAAACGAGGAGAGCTCTTTTCTTGGGGCAAGACGCTTGCCTATGCTTGTACTGATAAGAATCTAGCTTTAGTTCTAGGCTTTAACAAAACAGGGAAAAAATACAGCAACAACACAAAAATACACACTAAAAACCTAAATTCCATTCATTTACAAGGACTGAAGTGTGTGTCATATTTTTTCCTACAGTACCAGACAGACAATAACATGAAAAAGACATATTTGTAAAGATTTAGTTAGTATTTCAGAATAATTAAGATTAATGGAAAACTTCCAAAGTGGCTCACTAATGTATCATGCACAGCCTATCAAGCTTGACACAGCAAGCTTTTTCTCATGGCCTCAACTGCAGTGACTATTTAATGTATCTGCTGTGTGCTGTCCCCTAGGACCACAAAATGGACTTTATAAACTGTTAGGACAAACACTGACGTGCATCTAAACTTTGTTTATCGCTGAAGCCGGGCCAAACAGTGCTAATTGGAGTTCTTCTGCTAAACAATGTTTGTGTGCTAATTAGTCCACTTCCTAAACTGAATGTTCCAAGAAAAACTAAGAAAATATTGGCAAACTGCCACTGGGTTGCAGTCTCATCAAGAAGTTACTTCACAGACAAACAAGGACAGGTAATGGTAAACTGGAAAAGTAAATTCAAAGGGATGAACCAACATAAGTGGCTAAACTTCAAAAGGGACTCCACTGTCTGAGAGGGAAAGTTGTTCTATGCTTTTTAATTCAGATGGAACCAAAACATTGAAATGTGGAGAAAAATACAGTATTGTACACAACGAGACAGAATGGCAGCAGTGGGAGTGGCTCCAAGAAAATAACATGCTGTACTTTGATTTCAAATCCATCTTACAACTATTATTTATAATTTGGACTGCTAGCAAAAATCTGAAGAGGACACTGTCAGCCACATGATTGATTCAGAAATGATTCAGAAAGCCACATCATTCAGGCCTTTGAAGCCAGTAAACTGAACCATTCAAGAAACAACCAAAATCTGGTGGGGTTTTACAGACCAGCAGCAAGTCCATTTTGCAGGGCAGTCAGGAAAAGAGCCTAAAAAGAGGATTGAAACCCCAACAAGGGCAAACACACATGTCCTTGAGGTAGTTCCTGAGTGAGGAGAGGACAGGAGGTGAAGAAGAGAAGCCACTGAGAGGAAGACAAGTCTAGAAGAGCACAGTAAAGAGGGAGAAAGATTATGGTCTCAAGGAGAGCATTCCCCTTTGCTTTCCAGGATGCCTTTGGTTATGAGACACAGGGCCCTGGAACATAGAGGGCTTTGTTCACCATGCATACGATCAAGCAATTTTTATTAGGTACAATACAGTAATTTTAAAAGAGCAAAAACATGGCAATTATGGTTTTCAGTACTTTTTTTGCTTCAAAACATGCCAGTTTTCTTGCACAAAACCCCAGGGAATATTGCTTTCATGCACCAGTCTCAATCTCAAGTAAGTTCTTCAGACCACAAAAGGATCTGGATCTCTAGAATACTGCATTATCAGTATCCCTCGTAATCAGAAATGCCTTTTGCTGTGTTTAAGGAAAGGAGGAAAAACTTTTGACCTGGAATTTCAAGCTAACTTAGCAATTTCTGTCTCCTGACCCCACAGTCTGTGACCTGCGTTTCATTTCACTGTGATGCCGAAGGACTTCCTCGCACAGCTCCAGCCCAGTGCCAGACATGCAGTCTGATGGGGCCGGATTTTGGGAGCCTTATCTCCAGCCACCAACTTCCTCTGCAGCTACAAAGGGGACCTGGGCCACGCTGGCTCCCTGCTGCACCTCCATAGGGGACTGCAAGAAACAAACCCATGGGCCTGCCTAAGCTGTGCCAGATGGCTCAGGGGTGCCACAGCTTCCTCCACCTGCAGGGTGGCCTCTGCCTCACACACCTGGGGCTGAAGGGGCTCCCTCCTGCCACCCATGACTTCAGAGCCTGTGGCCATGCCTAGGAAATACTTAGCAGAGTCCCAAGAGGGTCCTTTCTCCTTCCTACTCACAACTTCAAAGGTTTTCCCTGTCTGCTGCCAGGTGCTGTGTGAATTTCTGGTAAGAGCAGCTGGCTCTGAACTGCCCCTCTCCTAAAAAGGGAGATGAGGACAAGAGGAAAGGGAAAATGCACATTTCCCCTGAGGAGCCATGGGGGAGAAACACCTATGCAACAGGAGATAAAGCAGCATGCAGTGAGATAAAACTCCCTTCAAGCTATGACAGAGCACAGGGTGGCAAAGGATAAGCACAGTACTCAGGACTGAGACAGACATAAGGTCCATTAGCCAATACCTGAGTATTTCTAGGATGTTGGGAGCTGTGTTTGGTTTCCCTATTTAAATTTTCGTGTGGCTGTATGCCTAACTCGGCTAAGGAGGCTCACATACATGGCTGCAAAACATCTCTCCTGCAGTGAACCTTTTTACACCACTCTAGAAAAAATGGGTGGTTTCTTCTCCTCACAGCTTGCTCTTTTCTAAACCACAGGATCTTCACATGATCTTTCCTAACTCACACACTTCCACTTCTGGAGCTGCTTACTTTTTTAGTTCAGTGGTTTCTCAGTTATGAAAAACTAAGGGCACAGTATTCTTTAGAGGTTATAACTGTAAAAAAAAAATCACTCACAACTCAGCACTGCCAAAACAAAGCCAACACCTCATCAGCTATTAAAACTGAAAAGAACAGTAATTTAACTTATTTATTAACTGGTTTTTGTATCAACCCACACTTTCCCTTTAATTCAATCCTTAATCTCCGGTCTCATTAAAGGAATAAATTGCCTTTCCAACAGTGGGGAAACCCAAGTAGAACCCAAGGCTACTTGGTTAATTCACAAACACATCATGCTGCTGGGAGAGGAAAACACAGTGTCTGCAGCTTTGTTTATGCTCCTGCATGCCAGAGGATAGACTCAAAAGGTAAATGCAATCAACAACCTGCAGAGTGTAATAAAGAATAAAGGACAGCACTCTGCACATGGTATATGGATTACAAACAAAATCAGCTTCAGAAGATGCCTTAAAACATGAAAGCCTGGAAAAAATTCACATCCTCAATATAACTGAATTTGTCACACAGGTTTTCAGAATGCTCCCATGATTGACAATTGAGGTCTATTTTATCAATTATTTATAAAGCAGGGATATCGTTTTGCCTGTATGGCAGTTTGGAAAAATAATTTAAATTCAAGCTGTTACTGCTAAAAACCCAGTATTCCTAAAAAACTAGTACTTGTGCACAAATTAGAATGTCAACTATGAAGCAGAGTGGGGACTACTTCAGAATAATAAATGCTCAAAAAGTGAACAGTAAACTCTCCATTAGCAAAACTCTGGGAGGGAAAAAAATAAATAAGAAAGATTTACTAATAAAATACAGCACCTTTTTAACACTCAGGTTATGATTTTCAGAATACCACTGATTTCCAAAGAACTACTTCTGGAAAAGCCACACTGCTCACAGAGAATAACAGCAATTAAAAACGAGCAGTAAAGCTGTCAGCAGCTTCCTTCTTATTCAGGCCACTGCAATTCCTGTCCCTAAGAACACATCTGCACTGATGAGCAAAGAAAGCAAATTGAGAATGACTGTCCATGCTACATCCTGAGCTCTGGAAGTGAGGCAGGACAGATCTGTTCTTATCCCACCTGAGAGCAAACCCTCCCTTCTGGCAGAGTCTGGCTGGGACAGGGAGCAGCCTGCTGCAGATTTGGGTGTGACACCTCTCTGTGACACAAAGGGGCAACTGGCAGGTACTGAAAAACACTCACAGTGAAGCATCCCTCAGCACTGAACTTAGCCTCAGGCATGGCAGCGAGTGTTTTAAGCTTTAAAAAGAAACTCAAGAGAATACAGACTGCTTTTACTCTCTCTCTCCTCTCAGGCTTGTCTACAGAGACATTAATGGCTACACTAATCCTGTTGGGACACTTGTATTTCAGGATTAGTGCTCCCTACCCTCTTCTGCTTGTGTTTTGTACACAGAAAAAAGGGGAATTTTCAGCCTGGAATACAAGTGTCCTCGTAAGCAGTTACACTGGGATAGCTACCACAGGATCAAAGCACTTCCTTGGAGGATAAAGCCTTTATCTCCACACATTTGTTCTTTTTCCTGTTAACTTGAAGTGAAAAGGAAAGCCAAGACCAGCAGCTCTCCTGTCTGCTGCTTTGGGAACCGCTGGACAGCTCAGGGACTATTCCATCTCTCATGAAAATTTTCTGTCTCATAAGATAACACAACTTTTTATGATCAGGTAATGAAGTTTCTGGGCCAAATTCACTCACAATTTTCAGTGTAGACCCAGTAAATCCAAAACATCTGAGTGCATAAAACAAAGACTTGGAATTTGCCTTCTGAGTCTGAGAAACACAATGTTCATCTCCTTGTGCTTATGGATCTAAACACTTTATATAAAATTTTGTAACAACCACAACTTATTTTACAAATTCAGATTGTGGGAACGAGTTGATATTTTCCCATTAATTAAAAAAAATCACAAAAAACCTCAACCCAAAAATGTAAAAAAACCAAGTAAAAATGTATCTCTTACTTGCAGCAGGAAACAGCTACTGTTTCATTCCACTAAAAGAGAGGTTTGATTCTACCATAAACTGACAAGATATAGATTATTTCTCACCATTGCAGCTCTAATGCTGTAAATGTCATATCCATCAGATTCCTGCAGCATCTGTCAGGAACTAAGACTTTTACTAACACAGAACAGGATTTGCTGGGCCTTAAGCTAATAGAATACTGAATTGTAAACAGACAGTGCTTTAGGACAATACATGTCAAAAGAGCAGAATTTCAACAATGACAGGTAAAGAAAAATGAAAAACCAATCACTTGCAATTAGACTCAAAACATGTTTAGTCCCTACTGCCCCCCACTATCAGCTACAATAAACATGAGGCATAAAATCAATCGTAAAAAGTCACATTTAAAAGAAGGGGAAGCCTCATTTGATACAATCAGTACAAGCAAAGCAAGGGACAAAAATGTCCAGGACCTAAATCACCTAAGTTATTTTCTCAACTGCCAGTGAAATTTCAAATGTTTAAACATTATTTATTTCCATAGGAAACTTGCTCATGGTTCCAAGCTGCCTGTGATTTTGTTTATGTGGCTGTGGTTGCAGGTTTACATGAAAACTCTTATGTTGGTATTCCCTGATACTGGTGCAAGCCAAATAACAATTAATAAGCTTTGTCTAAACTCACACTTTCTTCAACCATTCAGCTCAAGTTTTAACTTTTTTACTTCAATGAGCAACAGTAGAAGTCAGCTGGGATCCAATTTTCTTTCTTTGTTCTTTTTTTTTTTTAATTAAGTATGGCAAATGCTGCAGAATCTAGCAGAAAAATATCAGGGCTTTAAAAAAAATTAAATATTTAATATTCTGACTTGTAAGCACAGAAGTAAAAACAAAGAAGTATTCACAAACTGAAAATGCTCCTTCCATTCACATTACCTTCTGAGTGGATTAGATTAGAAAAATCAATGCTTACTTTAATTTTATTATGTTATGACAATATCCAGAAATGCTTCCTCTGCTAGCAAAAGCATTGAGTGTAAACAAAAGCAATACAGCTCAGTATCTATAGAAGGAATATTGCCATGAAGAAAAGAAAAATCACATTCTGAGAGGATGCACCCTCAGGTACATCTGCAAACAGCACCAAATGTCCCCATCAACAAAAAAAATGCATTTCAGATGTCATCCTAGCAAATTAATAGCCATTATCTCTGCCATGGAATACATCCATAATATTTTTACCAGGTTTTAAAATAGCTGAATATCTCAAGTATGAGAAATTCTGCAAAAGCAACAGCAGCCAGAAATAAGAAGTAATGCAGTAAGTAAGAAATGAGATGCTTTACAATGTGATTTTCATTCTGTGGTTTATTTTTGAAGAAAGGAGATAGCTGTCATTTTTAAAATTGATAAAATGAAAACTGTTTTTTTATTCTTCTCCAAGTATATGTACCCTACAGACCAGGATGGAATCCATATAACTAATAACACAGTTTTCCTCATATTAACTTTTTCATATCTCTTTTTTCTCCTTTCAGTGAGAGTCTGTGCTTACTCTCTACACAGGAATAGCTGTATTTTCCTCTCCTGACAAACACATTAATTCCATTAACACTCACAGAGCAAGCACAGCAGTCTCCTGTGCACCTTTATAATATGCATTGTCCATAAGCACTTGTGGAATTAAACACTGAACTTTACCCTCAGGGCTGTCTCTGACTAGAAGGCAGTCACCAGATACAGAATGTTTTTGCAAACAGGTCAATCAGGAAGGTTAAGAGAGCAGCCAAAAATCCCTCAGATAGCTGAGAATAACCCTGCAGCCCTGCTGCCAGCTTGCAGGAAACCCACACTGTATTTTAATGGATGCCATTACTTAAATCTCTTGATGCTCACATGCCAAAATGGGCAACTTCACTGCTGTGGCAACCAAAGAAACGCTGCTGCCCACTTGGGCCATCACAAGTCCCTTTCCTTGTCTCCCTTTGTTATAACTTTAATTCACTGGGTATTGCAAGGAGGGGGAAGGAGACTTGGGCTGGCATCACTGCTTTTGTTACTGAAGAAACCACTTGTCCATTTCAGAAAATCTGAACAGTCAAAAGACAGTGATAATGTGAATTCAAATCGTGATGAGTTTGTTTTAGTTAGCAATGGGGAGAAATAAGAAAGAAGAGTAGAAATTGTAACATAAGAAAAAAAAAACCCTCACCAGAAGAGTGTCAGAAAAAAACCAGAAATGTTTGTTATATATAACACAGCAACCATCAGTTCAATGCAAGAAATACCAGGAAAGGGAAATCTGGGAAAGAAGTGCAGAGGTGAGGAATGGACAAAAGTCAGTAAATAAAGAAATGCAACTGAAAAAAATTCACAAGTGAGTAAAAGGAATCAGAGGAAAATAAAGCTTAGAAAAATACCTAAAAGCTTTTACACTGGGAACAAGATACTAAAAAACAAAACCAAAACCAAGCAACTACACATCCAACATATATTAGTCTTCAACTTTCTGATTTTTTTTTTGCCACATCTGAGAGCACTGACACATTTTGGTCTGTTTTCACCAGGAAATCAGGTCTGTGCCAGCACATCATGTCCAAGGCTAACAGAGCCAGTATCATCCTCATGTGAATTATCCAGCACTCACAATAACTCCAGTTAAGGTTTCAGCCCTTGCTTGCTGGGCACAATATTCCTTTCCATGGTAGGTTCTATGGTGTTTAATACACCAGAAGTTCAGCTACAGCCCTCCTAAAATTCAGCAGAAACCAGTCAACAATCAGACACAGAAATTCATCAGAAGTTTCATTATTTTTGCAGCTTGTGGAAGCTCCTGTTTTAGCTCTGAGAGGAAAGGATGTTGATGTGAAAAAGCTGATTCTTTTGCCATGGATAATTTTCAGGACGTATTTTTTCAGTTTATGATACATTTTCACTTTTTTGAGAATAAAGACTCTTTTGACTCAGTACATATCTTTTCACTAATCAATTTGTAAAACGTGGGATAGTAAATGACTACTGGAAAAGGGAGAGAATCAGAGAAACATTTACAAAGCAAAGAATTGAAAAGGAAAATACAATATAATTGGGAATTTCCTTACCCAAGGTGATTGATATCGCCAGAAGTGACAAAATGAGAGGCAGCCAATATGAACAGGAAGGGTGGGACACACTAAGATGGAGAAATACAGTGCCAGGGAAAAGACAAAAGAAGAACAAAAAGAGAGGGAGGAAAAGCAGACAAAATTTGAAAGCATGAAGTCAACAAAATGAAGAAAGGTCAAGCTGGGAGCAATGAGAAATTCAGCCTTGAATAGACCAGTGTTCACAAAAGGAGCAAGTCAGGAAAAAAAGCATCATTAGTGGTGGAAAAGGGCAAGTTGTGGTTCAGAGAAAAACAATTGAGAAAGATTGGGAGGCGGAGGGGGGGAAACCCACACAGAGTTTGGTAAAGACTAACTCAAGTGAATGAACTGAATGAGTGAACAGGAGATGCCATCCAGGGAACAGCAAGATGGCTCCAAAAGGGAAAAAAGCTTCCAGAGTCACTGCAATCTAGCTGGTTTTGACCTTGGAAATGGAGAATTTGTTGGGCATATTTAAGAATCTCAGATAACTTTTCGGCATTAAGAGTACAACTTGACCTCCTTTAATGGGATGCAATGACATAATTCAATCTTTCTTTTTTCAAAATTACAAGAAGGCTGTGAAAGAAATTAGTTTTGAAATAAATAAAAATATTTATGAACTTTGTATCATCATGGTTATGGTTGGCACCTCTAATGTTTCTAAGAGAATTCTGCCACTCCACTGCTTTTAGCTTTGCAAGAAAACATAATGAAACAGACCATAAACAGAAAAACAAATAAATTTTGAGTATGTGGGGAAAAGGTGAGCACCATGACAATTATATAATGTAATTACATTCACACATACATAAAAATGTAGTATCTGAATTTCAGCATTCTGAGAAATGAAAGGACATGTCCTTCCACCAGTGACTGGGATCTGACAGGATGGTTCTGAAAGGACAGTGCAATACCAACACCAGTTCTTCACTACCTCAGACTGCTGCAGTCATCCAAAATGCAGTTTGCAACTCTCTCTCCAAGAAGATACAGGAAAAACACTATCTTGTATGAATCAGCTGACAAAGCCTGGCAAACACACCACTCTCCAGATCATGATCACCCATGCCTGAAATTTCTTCCATTTCTTCATGTATTTCTCTACAAGCCTGGCTTCTCTTACAGACCCAGACCACGATGACCATAACAACATGATTACAGAACAGGATATTATACAGTATAGATAACAGTAATTAATCTGCTCCCATAAACTGCCCCCGTCTTCTATTCTGTATTTGGTAATATAACAATTCTTTGGCTTATCACTGGAAACTGCTATCTTCTGGAAGAAAACAAAGTAGTAAGACTAGCTCACAGCTGTCCTTAAAACATGAGCAATATTTTAGGATGAGAAACTGCACTTAAGCACTACTGAGTCTTTTGAGTGTGTCACCTTAGCCCTGTTCCACAGAAACCTGATGAACTACACAAACAGGCTCTGGAGACAGACAAGACTGAGAAAATGAGTTATTCCCCAGAACAAAATGCTTAGTTAGCTGTAAAAGAGGCAATTGCAAAATTCTAACCCAACTGCTTCAAATGTATCTTTTACTCTACTTCAGAAACATTTACTGATGTATATTGAATACATATATTTAAGATAACCAAAAAGAGAAATAGCAGATAACAAAATAACAGATGAGTAAAAGGTGGAGCAGTTGAGGAAATTCCTAAAACAGAGCTGCAGCAAGAAGTTTGCAGCTGATATCTAATTAATACTTCTACACTTCTACCTTTTTTTTTTTTCTTGTGAATTCAACATGGCACCAAAGTGTGTTTGAATTACAACCTGCTGCCATTTAGGTGGGCTCTCATCCTGGTGAGCTGCACAGCAGACACACAGCCCTTGTGAGGATTTCACTTCATTATGAATTAGTGTCTAACACCGAGAGCGCCTTTCATCATCAGCTTGTATTGCCTTCAGGTGCCTATAAATTCCTCTCAGTCTTTATGTAGCACTTGTCTATCAGACCGTGTCATCAATTTTACTGCAGGCAAGAGGCAGACACACCTCTTCCTGAGACACAGACAACACAACAATTACCACAGCCACTCTTGCATTATCATTTCATATCAGCTCATTGCCAACTGCTAATCACCCACGACTGCTGTGGAAAACACATCAAACTTTCCAGGCTCTCCTCACCTCACTGGGGCTGAGAGCTGCAAGGTTAAGATGGTCTCATCATTGACTATGCCAAGCCTCCATGAAAAAACTCCAGGCATGGAATACTATCTGAATAGAAATGAATAGCTAACAAATACTGATAAAAATCAATAGGGACTTTCAACTTTTTTAACCAAGTCTGTGCTGCACTTGTGTGTAACTTATTTTGTTAAAGAAGAGGTGGGGTGAAATTATGTCTTCTCTACTGAATTTTAAAAAAAATACACATTAGCATACCTATCCCTCCAGGAACCAGGCAACTCAAGAGGTGGGGTAAGGAGTGCAGAATGTTGAGGATCAGCAATTTATTCTTACCTGTGGTTAAGAGAAATCTGAAGTTGCACCCTTCCCTCACAGCTGTTTGGTTAAACATGATGGTGCTGAGCTAACATGAGGGGTTGTTCATTCACACCACCCCTGCCATCAACCCACTGTGAGATTCCTCACTGAGACATAACAGTCAAAGGAGAGGAACCAGCCAAAGCGCTGTCTACCTGAAGGTTAAAATCCTTCACCTAAATTCACATTTTCAGGCCTTAGTTCTGAGCCCAGTTCAAGTCTGCATGTTGAAACAATGAGTAAAATGAGTTCAGGTAAATCACCTTCACGACTCAAGTTAAGTTGTTTGGCACAGGAGAACCACTCACTTGGAATTCAGTTATTCCTCAGCAGCAACTCCTGTCTCAGGGGTAGGAAAGTTACACAACCTGGGAACTCTGCAGCTTGTGACTGCTGACCCACACTTTCATCACACTGCTGTAGCTACAAGATGCAGCTAATTCATGCTGCCAAGCACTGTTTTTAAAATGGCATCACAAAGCATTTCAAGAAGCTGAATTCAATGCAATTTCTCACATCTTAGTAGTGACTGTGTCCCCTGCAGAGATAGAGCATCCTGCTGCTTTCCCATTTCCTGAAGAGCACACCCCAGCAGACATTCCCCTCTGGGTTCCCACTGCACCAGGGAACAAATGCACACCATCAAATTACTCTTATAAAACACTTCAAACTGCAAAATCTCACCCAAATGTGTATTTTGCTTGTCACTCCTTTTATTCTGTTTTCATAGGAAGGAAGTAATAATAAACAAATTACTGCACAAAAGCATGCAAGCTCTGGCAAGCAGTTTTGAAGCTATTGACAAAAACCAGTCTATTCTCCGCGAGTGTCCTAATTTTACAATCTCTCTGATCAGGATGCAGAGGACTAATTCAATGGTTCCTAATGGAAAAAATACCTAATGGATGTGTTCCATTTCTGGAGACAATGGCTTGCAATGCAGAGCTTTTCTCTTCCCACATCACTCTAGACCTTTGCCTTTGGTTTTCTTTTCTTTTTTTAAGATCTGAGGATTCTGTTCTGAAATACCACAGTAATAGTTCACTTCCACAGAACTTACTTAAAAAAAAAAAGAAAAAAAAAAAGAAGAAAAACTAAAAAGGCACGGGAAGGGGAGAAGCTTCTCAGGAAGGCTTGGACCTTACTATTTAGTCATGGACTACATATGGTAGTGAATGTCAGAAAGAATTATGTTAATCAGTTCAAAGAGAATCAGGTCTAACATTGAACTCTAGGAATTTCAGATTTCATTTTGGAGTAACAGGCTAAACCCAGCAGACTGAGCAATAAATGCTGCTGAGTCCACAGCCATTCAGATGCCAACTGAGGGCTGACTCTGGCATTAGCAAGTTCATTTGCTGCCTGCTCTACCAGCTATGACAGGGTTTATATACATGAGCCACCAGGCACATAAAACCAACATGTGAAAACTCATAGCACAGATCACATCTTCCAGTGTTTGCACTGCACGACAGCCCTGGCCACAATTACAGTATCAGTACCATTCACAGGCCTCTGACAAAGCAAAATTTCCATGTTTTACACAAAGCTATTCCAGTCACGGATTAGAATCTCATTAAAACAACACCCTCATTGTCCTCTTCAACAGCATTGTTTGTAAGGAATGGAAGAACTATCCACTGCAGTTTATTGATCTGTATTTCTCTTTGGCTCCCAAAGACATGCGTCTCCCTTTGCAACTGAACTTAATTGACAAAGTAGTCTGAGATTTAAGACATATTCCAGGTCTGTACCCAAATTAGAAGACCTCTCTCATATTTCCAAAAGCTGTTCAGTTAATTTGTTTGGTTTGGGGTGTTTTTTTGGTTGTTTTTTTCTCTCTTCCTCCTTTTCTATGGCACTTTAATGCTCTTCCAATAAAGTGTGTATCCAGCCATAGTCTGTCCTCTCCTTGGCTCTCCAGGACACGTCCTCTGAATGGTGTTCCCAAGCCCTTTTGCAGTGACAAAGGGCTGCACCTGGTGAGCCTCACCTCTTTGCAGAAATGTTTGCAACCACAGCATCTACATACTCAACCATGGGGGTGGGCAGGCAGAAAATGCTGAAAAGGTAGCAACAAAGAAAAGAAAGAATTCTACCAGTACAAGGCTATGACAGTCCAATTATCCAGGCAACCTTCCTAGCATGTCAGAGTTAGAAACACTGAAGACATAAAAAAGCATTCTCTAAACTGTTGTGTGTGATTTTGAGATTGTCTTCTTTCCCACTATCCTCACAGATCACCAGTGAGAACCTAACACAGTGGAGTGGTGGTCATGCAGGTATTTCCATAGTATTACTTGTGGGATTTTAGTCAATTTTATGTGGGTGCAAACCTGCTTTGGCTGTTTGGCCGTTTCAGGAAATGGGTCTAAAAAACGGCCCTTATTCATCCATATATGTAGTGATTCTAAAGAGGGAAAGGCCTGTCTTTTTATTTAAGATTACAGTAATTGGAGCTGGAAAATTTATGTTTCTAATGACCTGTGACACAGAAGGAGAAGTATGTCACATGGCAAAATTATATTATAATAAGTCACCTGCCATTTTGAACTTTATCCTTCCCCCAGTTTGGAAACCTGTGGGGACACCCCGACATATGGCATCACCATCAACTCTTCACATTAGCTAAATCACACCTGTGACTTCATTACCAAAAGAAAACTAATTTATGCCATGCCACACTATTTTCAGATTGATTTTTACATCCACTGTGCAGGAAAATCCAAAGTTCAGAGCTTTCACACTCCCTTCTCTGCCCTCCAAACATGCACATGTATGAGAGGACTTTTTCCACTGTTGCAGCTTTTCTTTGTTTCAACAACAAACTGGATGGAGAAATAACAAACCTCACTCCTCCCTCCCAAAATGATCTGCTTTTAATCACAAGTAACATTTGAAACAGACATTAGAAGGGAGAGGCTACCCCTTTATAATTATGGAGCTTGATAATTACCTGGTGACTTGTAACAGACCCGTTCTCAATGCATCTTCCTTCCTCTCTCCCTTGATAATGTAATCTAATCTCTTGGCTATGCTTTCATCTGGCATCCAGTGCTGCACATTGTTTATCAAACAACAATCTTTTCTTAGGTAATGACAGAACAAAGGCAAGGAAGAGCAACTATGGTAATACTACAGCACTTACCACTTCAAAAGTAACTGAATCAGTATAATTTACACTGTCTCTGTGCTTTTTCTCCTCTTTTCATCCAGTATTATCTCCACTGTGCAATACCTGCCTTCACCCTTTGCTGGGCACTTTCTATATTTACACCTTACAGAAGCTAATGTGTAAAATGCCAACAGTGGAAGCCAAAACTAAAAACACACACAGGAAGCTGAGAGATTCCCTATCTGTCTTCATACCCAAAAGCACAGTCATTTTTTATGATAAGAAAATCATGTGCCTCAAGTTCCTTTCCTAACACAAGGAATAGCAAGTCTTAGCAGTAACATGCAATGACTATTTAAACACAGATTTTAGTCTCTCAATTGACATTCCAAAATCCTGACAAGACTCTGAACAGAAATTTCTCAAATTTCTTTTATACCTCAACACTGACAAGAAGTCAGGCTGCAGAAACTTTTGCTTTGGATTTTCTGGGGCCAATGATCCATGTTTTTCTAAAGATGCCTATACTTCATATTCCCTATGTGCCTTAACTTCAGTAATTCATCATATCCACAAACCAAGACAGGATGATCCCTGCAACATCCCACCTGTGCAAGGTTCAAACAATTGTGATATAATGAATAATGAGGGCCCCAAAATCCCAATATTTTGACAGTTCAGAACTATAAGGACAATCAAGGGCAGCATAATAATAAAAAAAAAAATGTCAACAGCAATTTGCAGCTTAGAATCAAAATCAGGCAGAAACAGCTGGGTCCATCTGTATAAGTGGTATCTGCAGACCTAAAATAGCACTAATCACTGAATCCCAAGCCTGATCACTCTCATCAGGTGTCTTTTACCACAGAAAAATGTAAAAAAAATTATAAAATAGATCTGAGTACAGGAAGAAGTGGATGACTATAAGGTATGCAGATATTTAGTACAATATTAAACTAAGCTTTAAGATTTTTATACCAAAAGAAACTGACTACATGCATTACTATAAAAGAAAGCCCTCAAGTACCATTCTCAGAGTCACACCCTTGTATTTATAACTCATCAAAGCATAATAGCTTTATGGTGCATGACAGTGACCCAAACTAATACTAAGATCATGACAATGCACTTCCCCTGCTCACTTCCCCTGTGATTTGAACAGGCTCAGGGAGAAACTCCATCTTCCCTAAGCATAATTTGAAGCACACAGCTCTGGTGATGCTTTCTGAAAACCCAGCACAACCACCTACTTAAATAGGTAAGTATGAAAGGAACCAGTGAAGCACTGAGGTTAGCAAGTCAAAAACCACAGAAAAATGTGGCTGTGTGGGTGTGAGGATGCTGCCAAGATGTGATGCTGTTACAGTTTCTGACTGAAAACACGAATCTGTAACAGGCAAATTCCGTCAAGGCCACAAGCTAAAGGAAGGGTAAATGGGGTAATAGCATGGCAAGTTAATTGTGGGGTTGGTATATTCGTCCAGAATACATTAGAAAATCCCCACAATTCTTTTCATGCTTACTTTGTGAAGTGATAAAATAAATAAATAAAGTTGTGAAGAAAGTAATTATTACCCTTCATCCCAATATGATGTCAGAGGTCTTTGCAGACATGCACAAGGTTACATGCAAGTTTAGGAGGACAAGCCAAAAAGATTTAGGCAAAAGCTTTGCTGATAGAACAGAAATTAAGACCTAAATAAATAACTCACAGAACTCTCCCCATGTGCAGGGGAAGTTGCTGTGACACAGAACAGGTGTAGAGCTTCAGCTCTACAGCCATGCACACTTCCCATCCCAGACCTATCACTTCTGGGACCACTCAGACTGTCCTCTGCCACGAGGGTCAGGCTGGAGGGGAGGGCAGCTGTGCCACATCCCATCAATCCCACACACAAAACCTGTCTGTGTGCATTTGCTGCAGGAAGAGACCCCACACGTGCTGTCCTTCCCATGCTTTCCTGCTCTGGCCTCTTCTGCTTAATGCAGGGAGGAAAAAAGAATGGGTCACTCTGAGAAGCTTTAAAATACACAAGATAGATCCTAAGCCAAGGATGCTAATCATTCAATTTCTCCCCAATCACTTGCATAACAGCAGTGAATAATTAGATGGACTAGGCTGTTCCTAAAGGTATTTATTTTTAAGCAGCTACACCACCCAGCCAGGATGGCAACAACAGGGCTGTAAATTTGCCTTAACATCCTTGCACCTGAACCTTGCAGCACCATCCTCTCATTCCTCCCATTCCAAGTACATCCCCCCTGGCAAAACAGTGGCTCATGACAAGGAACCCACGATGATTCAAAACCAATTAATTCCTGTACCAGCTCAATTAATGCAGCCCTCAGACTAAATACATTTCTCCACACCCCATGGGAAGCAGCTCTGCTGTTTTGGCCACTGTACTGTTTATCAAAGAAAAAATAAAAGTTGCTCATAGCAATCACAGCCATACAGTGTCACTGTATGTGTGCCTCACTCAGATCCAGTTTAGCTCATGGCAACCCCGTGCCAGAGCAGACAAACACAGGGATTGTCCTGCTTTGAAGTCAGCTGCCTCTCCAGTTGAACTCTAGCTTCTCACACTACTGCAGATAAAATAGTTGATACAAGAAGCACTGCCAAACCATCTGTCAATCAAAAATGCCACAATTCTTACTAACTACCCACCCTTGTCCAGTGTGCTGGTTGCTATCAATAATAAGCTCAATTTTGGAGCTGTTGCAAGTGTTAAAGTAATTCTGCACCTGTTTTTGCATCTAAATCCATGGCATTTTAGCAGCTCCAGCTTCAGGTCAGTCTAGGGCAGAGCTGACAGTGTGGGAAGGCAGCAGACACTCTACAAGGGTTCTACAGCTGCAGAGGAAAAGGGGATGGAGGTGAGGTACCAGGGCACATCTTCAACTCCCTTTCATAATTTCATAATTTAAAAAGTCTCTTAGTGATTAAACAATTTCCACAAACATCACCTATTCAGCAAATCACCACTATTCGTTTGCAGCCTATACCACTGCCAATAATTCCTGGTAAGCCCAAAGGTTAATAAATCTGCAATATTATTGGATAGCTCTTGTAAAAAAAGACAAACCAGGAATAAATCACAGCTTTATCAGCAACTGATCACCCCAAACTGTAAGAAAACTGCATTAATTAACATTTTCATTGCTGTTTTGCACCTTTCTTACCTTCTGTAATGAAATCTTAGCACAATCACTACCTCTATTTTATTATAGAAGTCACACTATGATTTCACAACAAGAGAAGGTTTATCAGTTAAAGTGTGTGGTTTTAAAAAATTAAAATTGCTGTTATTTTCTCAGTTGTCTAAGAAAGTACTGTAACAGCTGAATAAGGAAAGGTTATTTTAACCTCCAAAGGCTGTTGTTCCCTTTTTTCTCTCAAAAATTGTCTGGAGCCAGACAACACAAGGCTGCTGTGCCCTGGGCAAGAATGGAAGGCAGAGGAATGATAGGAGGGGGGTGCCTGTTTACAATTACTCCATTCCTGTTTTTAATGAATCTTTCTGAATGACCACTAAGTGCTGGTTTTGTTCTTTGGAACAAGGGAGCTATTACTGGAGGACTAAAAAAAGGAAGGAAAAGGGAAAGCAAACGGAAAGCTGCCAAACTCCAGGGAGTTTCAAACACTTCAGCTGCATGTCCTGGAGGTAATCTGCTCCACAGGCACAAGGCTGTCCCCACACATTTGCAGCCTCTTTTCCTCTTCTCCCTTGACATGCCAAAATGAAACAGCTGAGATAAGGGGGCAGGAGATAGAGCTAAAGTAAGAATCAATAGATAGGTACTAAAATATGAAGAATTACGTTATTCAAGTTTGAATAACTAGAACTTAATCACTGTCTACATTTGGCTGCTACTGACACTTGCAACCCAGAATTCCAGAAGCACATAAGGGGATGGGTCACTCCTGCACCATCATCTGCCTCCCCTGCACAGCATTTGATAGTTACCTTCCTCAAGAATCTGCCAGTCCAGACAGCTACCACTAAGCTAAAAAAAAAAAAAAATAAATTCACCATGAAACCTGAATTTTTTGGGTTTTTTTCCTAGGCGATGCATCAGACCTTCTTCTTCAAGAGCAGGCTGGGTGGGACTCTGAGCAACCTAGTGAAGTGGTTGGTGTCCCTGCCTTGGAACTAGATGATCTTTAAGGTCTTTCCAATCCAAACCAGGCCACAATTCTATGATTATTTTAGATATTATTAATCACATATTTTAGATTTACTTCTTACCATATCTTAATTAAATAATGTAATTTCTTACAAGCACAAGGAGGAGTCAATCTCATGATTAACCAAAAAGTGTCATAAGGACAGCCAGCACATTTTCATTCAACAAAGCTTTTTCAAAAAAATTATATGGCACAGACATATCAAAATGGCATTACATGGGGGGTTTTTGTGTGGTGTGGTTTAAATACTGTATTGACACAGATTTAAAGAAAGCTCCTTACAGCCACAGTTCAAGTAATGCAACTACATCAAACTTAGGCCAGCAAAATCATCATGTACCTTAGTAATATTACCAAGTTCTTCTACATGCATTACTGAACCTGACATCAATCCACTTTATTGAAAATGTTGTCTAGAAGAAAATAGTTTTCATCTAATTATCAGAAAAAAAATGTGCAGCCCTCTCTGACTTGCTGCATGGCAGTCCATTTATAAAGCTGCCTAGGGGGTGGAGAGTTGTCTTGGGTTATGTAACCAAAAAATGTGTATTCTATCTGTTGAAAGCAGTTGAGGAGATGTTTTTTCTTTATCTCTTGTAACTCCAGGAAGGAGGGGGGCAGATGCCTTCTGATAATAGGCCAGCTGTCAAAACCAGGTAGGGCAGTGTTTCTTATCTCTTTCACTACTGTCCACCCTGGGGAAGGGGATCTCTTCTGTTCATGGGCCATTAAGGCTCACCAGTGACATCACACATTCCATCATCCCACTGAGAGATGCTCCACCCAGTGCAGGGGGAGCCAACCACTCCTACCTAGATAAAAACTGAGATGTAGCAACACCAGGCAGGAAAACCAGAACACCAGTTTTCCACTGGATTCCCAGAGGAAGACCAGACCCATGTCACCACCACTGGACCCTTTCTACAGACCATCTGTACTCCAACAGAACCACATCTCTCTCACCAGGAGGATTTATTTGGACTGCTTCCAACACCCTGACCAACAGGATGTCAGGCTGTATTTCTGACTCTATCAGGGTTTCAAGGTTTGTTTGTTTTTGTACTGCTACATTTGTATTTTTAATATTCCTAGTAAAGAACTGTTATTCCATTTCCCAAAACTTTGCCTGAAAGCCTTTAACTGCAAAATTATAATAATCTGGATGGAGAGGGTTTTACATTTGCCATTCCAAGAGAAACTCCAGTTTTCCCTGGCAGACACCTGTCTTCTCAAACCAAGACAGATTTTGGCACCCAACATGCAGCCCAAGGACATTGAGAGAAAAAGGAGTAACAGTTCTTAAGTGGCCTATGTGTACTGGATATAGAAACCTCATTAAGTGGCATCCCATGGTCTAGCTTACCCTGGTTTGGGTGGCACGTGGCTGTGGCTGTATTTCTCCCATTTGCAGGCCCTTATCTAAATATGGGCCCTATAACTAAGGCTACTGTGGCTGTCAATCAGTTTGCTATATGGGTTAACAAGGTGAGGAATACATGGATTTTTAACTTCCTCTGGAAGGCAGGCACATGGATTCAGAGCTATCATACACTGTGTGGTTTTGGGGTTACTTTAACAATGGTACCTACTGTGAGGAAAGGACACCAGGGGAAATTTTTTCCCAACCCCTCACTCAGCTCTTTTGGTCTATCCCACCAGTTTTTGAGGGGTTCAAATCTCCTCTGAATGCTAATGATACCATACAGTGGCTAGTGTTGCTTATAAGCCTGTTCTACCTAGCATTCAGAGATAAGGGGAGATTGACCTGGACAGCCACCCTGATACCTACCCCAGGATACTGGGGATACTGCCCCAGAGCCTGACCCTGCCCCACAGCCTACCTCAGAGACAAACCACCCGGACTGGATGAAGGAGATACGTGAGATGGGCCAGATCCTGAGGGAGTAAACTTTCCCTGTGGCAGCCTCATTAGCCCCAGCTTGTGGGAAACCCTCCCCCTGCCCTGAAGAGGCAGAGTCTGAAGGTGCAGCAGTGGAACCCACAGACGTCACAACCATCCAGGTTCCAGTTCCACAGGAGCAGTCACAGCCAACAGCAGTCGCCCCGTTGGAAACAAAGAAGTCTAAGGTGAAATCGGTGAATCCAGGTAATAAGGACAAGAAAAGAGGGCCCTCACAACCTGCAGGGGAGTGTCAGGTTGAGATCATCACTGAGTCCCTGTTTTATGAAAGTCTATGTAATCTGCAAAAAGATATTGTGTAACGGGGACGTGAAGCTTACACAGCCTGGTTACTTCAGGTCTGGGACCCAATGGGTACAGGGGTGCAACTAGCCAGTGGTGAGGCAAGGAATTTGGGACCTTTGACCCAGGACTCAGGTGTAAATCAGGTATTTGTAAGAGAGCCAGGGCTCCTTTCCCTTTGGGAGCAGCTTTTGATGAGTGTAAGGGAGAGGTTTGTCCACAGAGACAGAATGCAGGAGAGCCACCATAGAATGTGCTGGAAGACCCTTGAGGAAGGGGTCCAACAGCTGAAGGAAGTAGCAATATTTGAGGTACTTTTTGAGAGGAACAGACAGCATGATAATGACCCCAACAAGTTTAGATGCACAAGGTAAATGTTGTAGAATCTGGCAACTCTAGGATCATCTCAATTCGCCACATTCATTGCAAAAATTGATGCTGAGGACAACCAAGAAACAGTGGGCTCTGTAACCAACAAGTTTAGAAATTATGCGAGTATGATCAGTGGCCTGATGCAGGCTCATGTCTCTGCCTCAGTTAAAGAACTCAAAGGGGAGATGAGGGAGGAAATGAGGAGAAATAGTTCCCATAGGCACCAGTGCAAGTTACAGGCCCCCAAGTCAGAGCCCAACGTCCCCCAGCTAGAGAGAGAGGGTTCACCCCATGAGCTGACTGACCTGTGGTTTTTTGTGCATGACCATGGGGAAGACATGGGAAGATGGGATGGGAAACCCACTTCTGTTCTAGCAGCACGGGTGTGTGAGCTCAAGGAGAGAAACACTAACCGAGGGGGTTCCACTAGAATGAAGGTAGCCTCAGCCTCCCATGACCAAGTCACCAGCTATTACAGAAGTCAGGATGCTGTGTCGGATCCCCTTGAAGGAAGCTCTACTATGTACACACAGGAAGGGAATAGCAACCAGTGCTAGAGGGGCCCTGCCTCTAGCCAGGAAGAGGCATGGGAAAGCCAAGTCATTTGGACTGTGGGGATTTGATGGCCTGGCACATCAGAGCCACAGAAATATGAAGCTTTGGTTGACACTGGTGTGCAGTGTACCCTAATGCCATCGGGACATGTGGGTACAGAACCTATTTCCATTGCTGGGGTGATGGGAGGATCACAAGAATTGACTCTGTTAGAAGCTGAGGTGAGCCTAACCAGGAGGGAGTGGCAGAAACATCCGATTGTGACTGGCCCAAAGGCTCCGAGTATTTTGGGCATAGACTTTCTCAGGAATGGCTATTATAAAGACCCTAAGGGACTCAGGTGGGCTTTTGGAATAGCTGCTGTGAAGGCAGAGGGCATTAAGAAATTGAACACCTTGCCTGGACTGTCAGAGAGCCCATCTGCAGTAGGACTCCTGAAGGAAGAAGAGCAAAAAGTACCAACTACCACCTCGACAGTGTACTGCCAGCAGTATCGGACAAATCGAGATGCTGTGATCCCCATCCACAAGATGATCTGAGAGCTGGAGAGCCAAGGGGTGGTTAGTAAAACACACTCACCTTTCAACAGCCCCATTTGGCCTGTGCACAAGTCTGGCAGAGAATGGAGATTGACTGGATTATCATGCCTTGAATGAAGTGACTCCACCGTATAACCAACCAGCAGAGGAAACTCGCTATGCTCTTTTCACTGACATTTCCTGTCGCATCGTAGAGATGAACAGAAAGCAGAAAGTAGCCATATGGAGCCCCACATGACAGGCTGCAAAAACCACTGAAAGAGAAAGTAGGTCAAGCCAACTCGCTGAAATCAAAGCTGTTCAATTAGCCCTAGAATCATTGCATTGAGTGAGAGAAGTGGCCAAAGCTCTGCCTTAACACTGATTCATGGATAGTAGCTAATGCTCTGTGAGGCTGGCAGGAAAAGTAGAAAAAAGCCAACTGACAACATAAGAGAAAGCCAGTCTGGGCTGCTGATGAATGGAAAGACATTGCCACTCAGGTAGAGAAGCTACCTGTAAAAATCCACCATGTAAACACCCATGTCCCCAAGAGATGGGCTAATGAGGAGCACTGAAACAACGAAACTATCCAAGCTGCACAGAGATGTTTGCAATCATGGCTGGGATCTCACCTGTCTGTAGTACTGTTCCTTACAGCATTTTTGTATCTTCTGAAGCTGTCAAATAGATGTGAGCATGTAAAAATGTAACTTGTACATGCCTATACTCTGTAGAGGTATTTGCACTACAAATACACGTTAATATTCACCTGCTGCATACAGCGTTAAAGAGGGCAGCAGTTCTGCATTGCTTTTCTGCTTGCCTATTCACACCATACAGAAGGAGTTTTTATTTTTGTTCCAGTTAACTGACAGCATGGTGACAAATCAACCCAAAAAGATTCCAGTTTACCTTCAGAGTTGGATTTTTTAAAAATGCAACTATAATATTATTTCTACTTCTTTGATAAGTAGTAGTGCAAGAGAAAGTTTTCCTTGAACAAAATTAACTGGCATGTACACATGGGATTCCTGCCCTATAAAAGTGAAATAATATATATTATTTTGCATTTTGATTAATCCCATGTGCTTTTGTACAGTTCACCATGAAGGATTTGGCAATATTTCCACTGCCAACACGATAAAACCAATAATAAAAATAAAATAATAATAAAAAAGATTGCAACAACATATTCCCTCATAAAGAACTGTATAAAGCAGAAAACTGCTCCAAACTAGAAAATGAACAACCATTATTATACAAAAATTACCTATTTTAACAAGTCATTTCACACACACCTTTGTCAGAGAAGAAATATGACTTGTGTACTCTCCATCCTTCAAGCTGAGCATGTACTTACAGACTTGGAACCACCATGACTCATCTGATGACAAGAAGTTGCATTATTTACACTTTTATATGTGGCAACCACATTTTATCTTTCAGGTTCCCTGCCATGGCGGCTGGAACAGACATTTTCCTTGAGAGGCAGTGTATGACTCAAATCCAGATGGGTAAATTACCACACATTTGCTGCAGCAAATAAAGAATGTGCTGTGCAAAGGAGGAGTTACCACAACTTTGCTGCTGTTTGTGTGTCAAAACCTTCAGCCTCCACTTGCTGAGGACCTTCCAAACTCCAGGAAGCAGAGTGTGAGTAATATAATTAACTTTAAGGACTTAGATTAATTTTGAAACACAGATGTGACAAAACACATTTATATAATATTTCTTCTTAAAATCTGGATAATTTTATTACCTGAGCAAAGAGAAAATCCCTTGTGCAATCTGGCTAAGATGCTTACCTCAGTGACACTGCATGGCAGTGATTGCTGTAGGCTATTTTTCTCTTTGATAGCTTTTTGAAGTTGATTCTTTCATTAGCCATCAGTCCCCATTAGTCACCAGGCAGTGGCTTATCCACTCAATGTAATTATCTCCTTCAACTTACAAGGAATACAAATAGATATTTTTATTCCATCTTTGCTCCCCGTTCACTTTTGCCTTCTTTTTAATTAGCCAAGTTTAAAATTGTAACAATAAAAGCCATGGTCCCTTATCTGAGAGTGTCTGAACTCCCTGAAGGGCTGATGCCGATCTCTGAGCCTCCTCCACAGCACCCTGTGGGCACTGGCCACGTTGTTCCATCCCACAGCAAAACATCAAACTATTTTTATATCATCCCCATACTGCTCAGCATATATCTTAAAATGTTTTGTTTGGGTTTTGATTGTTGCTGTACTCAGAGCAGATATTTTCACTGGCACTGGGCCATCCATAAGCAAATCTCTCAAACAAATACTCTGCACTTGGGAAATCTCCGGCAGGACCCTGTAACACACACTCCCCACACAAAAGAGAACAAAACCAAGCTGCAGCTGCCCATGCAGCTTCTCCCAGCATCTGCCTTTACAACCTTACAGTGTCTTTTTTTATCAGATTCTGTGTAGGTTTTATTTCTGAAGCCTAAAGGAAGAGCCACCTGCAAGGAAAGGCAGAGCCTATATGATGCCACACTGCTGACAGAAGGGCAGCTGGGGGTCCTCTCCTCTTGGGACTGGCAGGGACAGGTTTTTTCCTGTTCAGTGCCCAACGTGGTGCTGGTCCATCACCAGTAGCCTTCCTGAATTTACTAACATAAATAGCCAATCCACAGCCCAGGCACTCTCCATCTGGATGATGAGAACAATTTGTGGTAGCAGGAGGATGTTATTCTGTGCAGGGACCAGCCACCCAAAAACCCTACCACAGATACAGAGCCTGTGGATTGCACTACTATTTGCAAGGCAGCAGAGAAATTATTTCTTTTAAGACTTGGCTTCCTTTTCTGCCCCTAAGGAGGAATGTGGTGCAGTGGTTACCAGCATCACAACCAAACACAGACTTCTCTCAAAGTCTGGGTGACTAAATGGATGCTATTTAAGGGCTCTGGTGCAGCTACAATTAGACCTCTGCTTCTCCACAAGCATCCAATATGACCACAAGCAACATCTCAATCATGTCATTCACTAACAGTGTGAGCGCTCCCTGCTTGCCTTCTGTCTGCAGCACTGTGCCATGACCACCATAAAATCCAGAGAATTAACACCCACTCAAGAAACTAAGATTTTTTCTGGATCCTTCTGCCCTTTTCTTTGCCACATAGGACAGTAGGGGGATCTCAGAATTTTCAGCTCTTTTCTTTCCCCAAGCCCGAAGCCCAGCTTTGTGTTTTGCAAACAAGATATCACGCAGGATGGGGCTGTAGCTACTCAGAAAGCAGTATGCTGTCCAGACTACCCAAAATACAGAGAAGATGCTTGCAGAACTTTGTGATAAGCTGATTAAATTTGCTGAGCAAATATATTTTCCATGGCCAAATCTAGGTGAATCCTTCCAGGGAAAGCAATCCTCCTGTTTGGATCATCACCAATGCTCCAAAGATAAAGAGCCTGGAGTTTTTCAGAGACTTGATTTAATCTAGACAAATTATGCCTTTCTTTTTTCTTTTTTTTTAATTCTCAGAATCATCTGCAACACTGTTGTGAAAACTTAAAGAGACAAGTCAGCCCAGAACTAAGAGCAAGCCCAGAATGTCTCAGTCAGAGTGCTTAATGCTGGACATTATTTCTTTAGGGGTATATAGGTTTGGTACCACAGCAGTCAAAGAATTGGAAAGAATTGAGAGGTTTTTTTGTGGGGGTTTTCTTTCTTTTTTTCTTTTTTTCTTTTTTTCTTTTTTTCTTTTTTTGGCCTTGCTTGGCTCACATCATTCAGGGAAAAGCTACAGCTACATCAGCAGAAAGTCTCCACCAGAGCCTTCTGCCAACTTAGCCAGAGAAATGCAGCTCTTGGACATTCAGCTACACCAGCACTGTCACAAATGTGCAATCCTTGGCAGCAGACCAGGCACAAGCAGAGCTTCAGGCAGGCAAATCAAAACTCATGCACAGGGGAGATGTATTGCCAAGTTAGTTAAATTTGTGTGAATATGTGTCATTTGATTGAATTTCTTTTCAGTTGAGGGCCTGCACACGCAGCATTGCTGCTGCTGCAATTGCCAGCTGACACTTCTCCGGGGAGCCTATCTTGTGTGAAGATTAAAGAGAAGGCAGGAAATGAGGGTATCTTAAAAGGAAATTCCCCACATTTTTTCCCCTCTCAGACTATAAAACAGGACAAAGATGATTTCAGGATTAAACACATGACATCTTTGCGATGTCACTTACAGACCAGGTGAAAACTGGAGTGAAACTGAGAGCACAAAAACACAGGATTGAGGCTTTTCCTACAGTATTTTCATCAGAGATTTTAACTGGAAAATATGTAAAGCTGCACCTAGCAGTGTTAATTTGAAGGAGGAACAAACATCCTGCCATTTCTTACTTTTTCTACATATTTTGGAATGTAAGAAACCACTTCACACATCCTGGAGAGCAGTGATGTGCCTACATAACATGGTAAATAGACAAATAAACAATAAATCTAAACCTTATCAGAGGGCTTACAACCCCTTAACAGAGGCTAAATATCTTCTATTATTTCAACATTAAAAAAGTCTCTATTACTGTTATCTCTAATCTTTTTCTCCTCCTCTAGAGACTCAAAATAAATTTCAGAACTAACCAGATGGTCAGTAAGCATTAGCAAATGACTTTTGATAATAAAACCTAATTAGTTTGGACCTGATCTCCATCATGCATTATCAGCTTTGGCCATCGTAAGAACTTTGCAGTTCCACAACCACTACAGACAAAACTTGGACACAAAGTCTGGTGGAAACCTTCACTCCCTGGGCTCCCCGCAGCCCCCTGATTTTTTGCAAGTGACTTTAAATAAGACTAAGAGACATATAGGGAAATTAGTATTTGCATTAATAGCTCATTTGTTATTAAGTTTTCACTTCCTTTTAACATGAACACATTCTGCAGATATGCTATTCCATGTGACAGTATTTCAGGCTTCCTGGCAGAGCACTCCAGGTGCACAGAAGATTCCTTGCTGAAGCCACAATTTTCCCTTTATGCTTTACTAGAGCCAATTCAATCCAGAATAACACAAAGCAAAGAAACAAAACCATTGCAGAGCTGTCATTTAAAAACACAGATTTTTAAAAGGCTTTAGGGGTATCATTTATGAAACACAAAGAGATTTCCTTCTTTAGCAGTGTTCCAACACATGACTCTTTCGTGCTTACTCCAAGACAAGAATACACTTGCCTAAAATGTCAGTGAGGTATTTATACAAAGGCAACTCTTCAGAAACCTATTATTGTGAATACAAAACAGGAAATACAGTAATTCCACCAGTATATGTTAAATAATGCTCACTATAAGCTGTGCTCTTCAATTAATAAGCAGTGTTAATCCCTCCAGCGGAAAGGGAGATGTGAAGTGTGAATTGAAAATACTGACTCATGATAAAACCTGGGAGTATTTTTCCCACAAAGTTTTTTGTTTTGTTGGCTTGTTTTCCATTAGGGGGATTTTCTCCTGCTTCCATGCTAACAGCAGACAGAAGAAAACAGGAGATAAAATTTGAAATATATTTAAAAAAAAAAAAAAAAGCGCAAAGGTTGAAGTTCAATGACATTGTAAAGTGAAAATCATGAAAATATAATAAAAAAATAGTACAATAAATGCATAATGATACTTCACACCCTACAACTGCTTTCAGTTCTCATGCTTTCAGTAACTAAGTTTTGGAATAACTGTGTTACATGGAAGGTGCAGCTCTAGGAAACTACTCCACCAACAACTCAAATACAGCTGTACTGGTTTGCAAGTGTCACAACTATTTAGAACAGGATGTAAATAAAAAGACAATATAATATTGAATAAGCTTCAGCCACTTAGGTGATATCCCACCAAAAATAATTAAACTACAAGTAGAAAGTGTAAAAAAGATATTTCCTTTTAAGCATTAACCACCATGAATTAAAGAAACATTTGGTTTTTATTAAAAAAAACCAAACTGATTAGTAAAAAACACATACTCCGTAGTGAGACAGACACTCAAGGTATAAAATCAAATCTCTTTCCTTACACATGTTGAATAAAAAAGTATTTTTAAATAGACAGATCTCTCAAACACTAGTGAGACAATCTAATCAGCAGTTTGCTCTTTTCAAAACATCCACAGATACTTAAAAAAAATTCAAGAGCTTCTCAAGTCCAAAGACCTGAAACATCCTCTGCAAACCCCAGACAGACAGAATTAAAGCTCCTCTTGTGTAAGGTCTGCCAAACCTGTATCTATTTACACATGGGTAAGAACATCTCCTCTGACACAGCTCTGCCAGAGCCTCTCTTCCCACTTTCTTCTAAGGCACGGGATTTGGAAATCTCCGTGCAAGCTAAAAGATGGAACTTTGGTTTGACTGCCATCTGCTGATCCCAAGTTCTGGGAACCTGAAAAGTCATTTTAAAATGTGTGCACAAAACTTTAAAGACATTCAGTGTTTCTTTGTTACCAAGAAATTAGATAACTAGAGATAACAGCTGTCTTTGTTTAAAGAAATAAAATTAGACCAAGTGTCCACATATTTATCCTTTAGCTAATTTTCAGATAAGAAGACACAGAAAATTTAGTAATTTCATGTGCATGAATAAGATGACTGTTGAAACAAAAATCAGGTAATGTCCAGGACCATTGTGATAACGAGAAAAAAAGAGAATCACAGTTGAAGCAACTATTAAAAAATCCAAGGAAAATACAGACTAATAATAGACTACCTTTATATTTTTCCACAATGGAGAATACTACAACAACCTGTTTTACCACAAAAATATTCTATATTACTGGGGTATCATCATACCCAAATAAAACACACACACACACAAAAGAAAGCAAATTCACCTTCAGGACCCTGACATTTGTCATTTTCTTCAAGACAGCACATACTTGGTGAAGAGCTGAATGATGTAAATACAACTACACCAACCACCCCTTTGGAAGGTAACACACTGTGGGCTAGGACAGGACTTGAAATGGGGTTTTTTTTCTAACCTAGAATGTTTTTTATCAGTACAAGCCAACATTTAGACACATCACTACTCCTCAAAGCTGAAACTGAAGCAGCAAGATTTACTCTGTGTTCCATACAAGAACATTTCTTCTGGCAAAAACAGCTTTATCTGCTGCACCTACAAAAGATGTTCTCAACCCAGAGCATCAGAACCATCTGGCTGAGAAAGCACCAGGTTCATTTTCACTCACTCTCTCATCTCTGTTGAGGTGGGAGAATTCTTGTATCCCATAAGCTCTTGCTCAGTTTTTTCCTTCAGCAAAGCTTAGTTCTTTTACTCCATTATTATAATAAGAAAAGTAAAAAAACAAGTGATTATATCAATAATTATTTAGGTATATTATATAAATATGTTATATTTATATAAGCAGACAATGTAAAAACTCAAAGGGTTCAGAATTGCCAAAACAAGCATTGTTTCAGCCCCTTTTGTATGCATGGTGTATTTCTGCCTGATCAGATACTGACTTTAGTCACCCTTTTCTAGTTCCAAAAATTCCAGTTCTGCAAACATTCAAATCCACATTGAGCTTTACAGTAAAGCATATCCATAAATTATTCCAGTGTCGGAAAGAAATGCAATCCTCAGCTTATGGGAAAAGAAAATGGTTTGAGTGAGGACTGAAGGAGTTCAGGTTAAGACCTTTTGTATCAGTATTTTGATGAGAATAAGATCCACATGAATAAAATGTAAACCCATGGAAATCCTACCACAGAAGAAAAACAAAAAAAACAAAACAAAACAGGCTGCCATTTGAATGAGTTTGCATTTCTCTGTGAGCCCAAAACTTCAGGTGGCATGCCAGGTACACAAATTCTGGTGATTCTGAATCAAACCACAACTTTTCTTCTCTTAGAACAGTATTAATTAAAATAATTTCTTTCCAAATGTCTTCACTGTCTCAGAAGGTTAATGGTTCCAATTAATATTCTTCCTTTTCCAAGAGCCTACATTATTTATGCTCTGTCACAACATTGCTGGCAGATGACGTCAAAATATGTCTTTGTTGTGGAAATGTGTCTGCTTAAACAGTTTCTTTATTTGTGATGTGGCATCTCCTGTAAAACACACTCTGTTTTCACATGAGAAACAAAGGCAGGACAGAATCCTATTATCTACAAAGCCAGTAAATGGTCTTGTACAAGTCTTGCATGTGATCTAGAGCCTTCAGTGGTGGCTTCTTTCCCTTCTCTGCTCTGTTCACTGGAAAGTAACTCAAAGTAACCCAAAAAAGAGGAAAAACAAGGCTTCCCCTACAGCCATAACTCTGAAATCCCTTCACATGCAGTGGTGTTGCACAGAGGGAAGAATTTTGAGCTCTGTGAACGTTAATCAGCAATTCCTGGAGAAACAGTGAGGGAACCGCACCTAACGCCTCAATTACAGCGCCTACAGCAATTACAGCTCCTTCACTTTGTTTCCATCACTCTTGCTCACAATGAACAGAGCAGACAGAGGCCTTCAATAAGAAGGTGTCAGTCTTCTCTAGGCAGTACACTGCTGTAACTGCAGCAAGGAGCACAACCTATTTCCATTCACTGAATCTTTGCCCTCTTCCATCCTTTGACAATACTTTTCCTGGAGGCAGGCAGATGGTTGAAGCAACATCCTAAAATCCCTCCCTGCTGGCACATAAAATCAAACCATCATTTAGGAGTGATATCCTCTGAAGCCAGTCCTTCTGGATGAAGAGCAAGGTTTGCACTGCAGCTGCCCTGGGAAATGTATTGTTTCTAAGCACAGGTGGGGAAGCTCAGAGGAGCACAGGGAATAGGAATCAATGGGGAAATCTAGGATGAAGTCAAGTTACATTTCCTCACACCCACTCAAATGGAATTGTTAGTGCATGAAGACAACACAGAAGCTCAGATATCAGATCAAAGTAGTACTTAAACACTAAAACAGGTATTTAAAGACTTTATCACACTCCAGCATTAAATGCATGAAAGAACAGTGTTTCAATTTTATATCTATAAAAAAGAGAATTTTGTAAGCTAGCAGAGGGTATTTACATTCCTCAATAAAACTAAAATAAATGGCCATTTTATAGGTGCAGGAACATGTTCCAAGGTGTGTGTTTGCCAGTTCCACACACCCCACATGCTGAGTGATGAACACACACACCCTGGCGTGTGTTCCTGCTTACATAGCTCACGTGCCTCCCTGCTAAGTAATGGAATAAGGCCTGCCTTGCAAACGGGCTAACACCGCCTCTCCTCGCTCGGTGACTTCTGCAGAAAGCATTCAACACCAAGAAAAACAACCTGGGAAGCACAGCTAAGTTCTTTGCACTCTGAAGAAGACTCACTCTTGTCTGCAAGAACCATCGCTGTGACCCCTCCATTTTCTGTGCCACTCTCAGGAGTGTTCTCCCCCAGACTGGGCTGACACTCAGCACTTTCCCTGTGCATTGCTGCCTCCTATAAAGACACAGCCCTCCTTACAGATGGCATTTTTTCCTACCACCTTCTAAATCTCAATGACTGCTTGTTTCACTGTTTTCCTCTTTATAAACAGATAGGCAGGCTTAGGCTCTCCACACAACAAGGTAGGCTGTTATACGAACTTCTTTTAGAATAATCATTCTCTTCAAGATTTTTTTCTTCATTTTTGCTCTGCTTCCACTTGCTTATTTTGCACCAAACTTGCACCAAAAACAGTGCCAAGCTTCTTGTTCTTCTCCCTTTCCTTTTCAGAACCAGTAAACAACAGTGCAAAGGAATACAAATTCCCTCAAGCTCACTATATTGTGTGATGCTTTATCTCTCATTCCTCTGTTTCTCTGTTTTCAGTAAGAGTCCAAGTGTGCTTGTCAGGATCTGTCTGTAGATAACAGCATGCACTGGCAGGGGACAGGCCTGTCCTGTTACCTCTCTATTGCGACACAATACAGACCCCTTCATCTCCAGCTACTCTTCCTGTATAAAATTTACACCTCCTTTATGAGGTTTAATACCAGAGAAATTACGTCATAGAGAAGCCATAATTTCCAATGATAGACTTATTCAGAGAAACAGGGATGAAGACTGATGGTAAAGAACTGCCCAAGACTCTCAGGAGACAGCAATTGGATAACATTCAATGTAAGTAAAGGCAGAGCACCAAACATGGGAAATTCAATATTCTCTTCATAAATAAACGGATGTACCATGAGATGAATCATTACCACTTCTCGTCTTAATAGACAGTGATGAAAACTCTAGCTTGGTTCTTGGCAGCAGTCAAAAAAGCAATTCTGGTATTAAAAATTCAGAACTGCTAATAAAAGGGTAAAGATCAAACCAGAAAACATCATTGTGCACCCACACAAACCCATGGTGCAGCTTGGTCCCTTCTCTCCAAAAGGTTGTAATAGATCTGGAAGAGGTTCAGAGGAGGGCAGCAAAGATGATCAAAGGCATAAACAATTTCTGTTTAGGAATAACTGACTTACCTTTCATTCTGCATGAAACAACACTGCACAATCAACACCTCCCAAAAAAGAGCAGTTCCCAAAATTATCTTTCCCAGCACCTGACTGGGAACAGTACTTCAAGAAGGTGCTGTAGACAGCAATCAAAGCATTGTTGTAAAGTGTGTCCAAAGCACATACACCTGGTTTATGCTTCTCTGTAGCACAAAACCTCGTTTGCCATGGAGGGATTACACCCATATTTAAAACAAAGGAAGAGGTGACTACACCCTCTTTAACTGAATTCCTCAACAAGGTAAGAACATGTGATATATAACCACCAAAAGGAGCAGTCATTTCAGATTTCCAGAACTGCTGAGTCCTGTCTGGCACCACTCAACAAAAATACCCATTCATCATTCAGACCCTTTGCTCTCAATCCCCTTGTCATTTACATATTTTTCTAGGTTATCCCAAAAAATATCGCAAACTGTCCTGAACCTGAGCCAACTCTGACAGTTGCCTACACATCAAATCACACACAGCCTAAAACACACACAAAATTTTGTTATTATGCATATCCAATCCAACCCTGAGGTGATCTAGCAGTCATCCACCAAGTTTGCACTGTTCACAGGAGATGTGAACATCTCACATGGACATGGAGAGTCCTAGCTCTGCACTTCAGCGCACATCAATCCTTCCACACACCTCATGAAATGATAAATTATTAATCAGTCACCTCCAGATTGCTCCCTTTCCTCCTGTGCTACATTATTACAGTACTACTTTCAGCTTTATGTTAAGAATTTAACTAAGACCTTATAAAAAGAACTTGTCTTTCCTGAACAAATCTATTGTCTTTGAGTGTTATATATACTGCACAGGAATGGTATTTCCATTTATCCCTGAAAGAATGTGCATCACATGTGCAAGACATCCAGCTTTCATCACTGATGGAGCAAACAGAATTTAAAGTTGGATATCCTGTAACACAATAATAACTTTCTAAAAAGCAGCTATTGGAAATTCTGCCTGTGATCTCCTATTTTTTCTTCTCCCCACAGAAATTTCACAAAGAAATGGTTCTAACCAACTGAAAGGACTAATGATGGCATCTAATGTCCCTAAAGAACATAAAATAAAAGACAAAATCCTTACTGAGAAACAAGTGCATAGCACCTAATCCCTAAATTCAGCTCTTTAAGAGTCCTTTACTGATGAAAAGAGCATGACTGTATTTCAGCTTGCTCATTACAAAGCTGTGAGGTTTGAATGTTTCCTAAAGTTAAAATGAGAAGTGAAAAGGTCACAATCTTTAAGTGTGCAACCAAGCAGTGGCAGCGTGTCCTGGCCACCTCATCCTCCCAAGCTGCCCTTGGGTGTGACTGGCACCAAAGCAGTGACCTGTACAAAGCCAGGCTTTCCATTTCACCACAACTTCCCTTTTTACTGGAACAGCTCCCTACCCCTATTAGGGGAGAGATAACTATCAACAGTTAATATAGAAGTCACTCAACATTTTATATTATAAAATAATCTATTTAGTAGCTTATGCTATTCTGAGCTTTGACCTTCTTGTCCTTTCCAAGCTGGCTGGCTGCCTTAGACTGATTTGTTTTGTAATGCTCCAGTCAAAACATTTCAGCTGTTGCATGAGAAGGAGACTAGGAAAAATGTCGCTTTATTTACAGTTCTTAAAAACTAATAAAAATAAAACTCTTTCACCCTAACCTTTGGAGAGAGGTCTTGAGATGTGACCACATTACCAGGGACTGGAAATATCACAATTTGGAAAGGCTTCTTGACATTTTGTAGATACAGTTTCCAAATTTTGCCCACTCAAAGATTGATGCTACCAAGGCTCATGAGTCTGCAGCCCATGCTGGATTTAGGCTCCCAAAACGACAGAAGGGAAGTGACCTCTCCCTTTATTGGAGCTGTTTGAATACAGTCAAGCACAAGGAGAAAGAAGACACCACAACAAAACGCCTGATATGAAGAGAGAACACTTTGATAACCTAGAGACTGGACACTGGGGCAAAAGTGCTGTTTTGTTGTCAGAAAGTATCCTGAGTAACAGGCAAAAGTCCCATTCTTGCACAGCAGACCCCACAAAAAAAAAAAAAAAAACCCAGCAAAGGAGTTTGATGTTGTCAGCTTCTCACCTATTTCAAGTAAACAAGATTTTTCAGGTTGATCCAGAGGGTCCTGTGGTGCTGATAACCATGAAGATCTCAGTATGACACAAAATGATGTAACCTGATAATTCCCCCCAGAAACTAGTGATGGTTCATCTAATTTTGAACAGTGTTAATCAGAGCCCTCAAAAGCAAGGAAATGTGAGCATGGAGGTAATTAAAGTAGAGGCAATCGTAATGACTTGCAAAAATAATTTTCTAAATTAATGCAATTTAATTAATCGTGCACAATGCACACATCATTAATTAATGTAAATAAAGACTGCATTATAATGCACACAGAGCATGAATGAATGAAGATTGTAGCCATTTCTTAACTCATGAGTGCTTGACAAACACAACCTCCTCTATAATGCTATTTTAATATAGAATACACAAAATTCTGGACAAACACTGTGCATTTTGCATCCACACAGAGGAAAGCTGCGCAGAAGACCAAGACCAAAGCAAGCTCTAAATGTGTCCATGGCTACAGCCCAAGTACCATAACTGCAGCCCTTCCTCAAGCTCCTGCAGCTCTCAGTCTTACACTTACAGCCCTTCCAGCATCACTCCCATAAAGATTTAAAACCCAAGGCTGTTTGGAATGTCTCTCCTTTAACTGTTATCACCACCCTAATGAAGTTAATTAAATAGAACCAAGACTCATGCCATCCAGCACGATGACAATGGAATGTGCCTTCCTGCATTTGCTTCTCTGCCTTCTCTGTACTTCCCTCTGCAGGTACATTACACTTAGTCACAAAATTAGTGTTACTTCTCTAGATAAAGTTTTTTGCTTTGTCACTAAACCTACATGAGAAATAGACTGGACCTAACCCAACACTGAGGAATTTACATCCAGTCTACGTGTACTGCTTACCGGCCACTCAGTTTTAGAGGCATGATTCATTTTAACCAGAGATATTCCTATGTTATCTTAGAAACACAGCATAATTTCCATGTCACTGTTAAAAAAAAAACACACACACAAAAGTAACAAAACAATAAACAACCACAAGCCTCCAAAAGTACACCTGGTATCACAGTTACAGACTCACTGAACCAGGATGGCATTTACACAACAGACATGAATCTGAGCCTTTCCATTCCCACTGTGTCCAGAGGCTTGCTAGCACCCTGTGTACCTCAGATGGACTCTGTGACCTCCAGGCAGGAGATCTGAATATGAAATAATGGCCTGTGGCCTTTACCTTTCCATCTCTGCAATGAAATAAACACACATTGATACCTTGAAGTAAATTTTCTGGCATGTGCTGCAGGGAAGTTTATAGAAGTATAAGTGATGCTAAAACACACGACTGAGCACACACAAGGAATGCTTTCCACTATAAACAACAAGAGAAGGGTGTATTGACTTTTCTATTCTATTTGAAGTAAAACTATTATATTTTTGCATACATTGTTTAAACGAATGTTTTCACAGACAAAATAAAGCCAACTTGTCCTGGCCCTATAGTATATCTGCTAAGGGAGAAAATATGCAGCCCAGCAAGTTTTCCCTTCAACCTTTCTTTTCAGGCAAGTAATAAATCTTGAGTGAAAAAGTCACTGTGCTCTTCAGCTGTCACCACTAAGATTTTGTTTTTTAAAACCATAGCAGCCTTAAGGCTGATTTACTACTGAGCCCTCCACACTCTGACAATCGAATAGTTGGAAACAAAAATCACTTTTGCACACCTGGAAATATTTTATTTGCTGTGCTCATGAGAAAACAAAGTTTTCATTTGTGAGGGGGGGTGCAGGGCAGGAAGGGAGACAGGGAGATTTGGGTGAATCTTGAAACCTACTTCTTGACTTAAAGAGATACAAATATATATATATATGAACCCCAAAACTCCCTCTGCATAGTAAGAGTGGTCAGGATCTTTAGAAACCATGGATTCACAACGTAGTCCAGCCTCAAAGTCTGGAGGTCTCAGCCCCTTGAAAGTCTCAGCCAGTAAACAGCACTGCTCATCAACTGTGTCAATTCAAGCCATTTCAGTTTGGCAGGTGAAAAGAACATGTGAAAACTTTAAAATAATTTCATTTTACTCTTTTGCTCTTTTTTTTAATATGGATACTAAGTTTCTAATAACCCTAAAGTGTAAAGATCTGATATTAATAAAGGCAAAGTTGAACCTCTGGAAATCCTTCAAGAGCCCTCCTTTGCCCCAGTCAGTCACACGTTTAAAAAAATTAAGAGGAAAAACTCAAACACATACCAGAGAAAACCAATTGATGGAAAATGTGATGGTGCCAAAATTGTGAAAGTATTTTAGAATATCAGATCCTCTTTTCAATGTCATGTAGTTTGATATAATTTTTCCCTAAAGCTTCATTTTCTGAAAATTTATTATATGCTCCAGAACGATCTTGTCTTCAAAAGAAATCCCACATCTTCTGTATTTCAAAGAGCCCAGCTTGCACCTGGGCAAAGATGATGTAAGTGCTCTCGGTGGCCGACTGAAAAGGAGACCCACAATATCTCACTCTCTGTTTTTAATCCCAGGGCTTTACAAGAATATAAGGAGTGTCCTTTGACAACCACAGAAGCATTTCAGCATTTAAAGTAAAAAATAATAATTAATGGCTCAGCAGTGTGGAGAGATGTGGTGATTGCATTCACATCCTTCAATTCCTGCTCTGAAATACTGCATCACAAGAACACAAGAGGTGGGAAAGCTAAATGTTCCTGCACCATTTCTTTCTAAAAAGTACCCAGTCTTGGGTCCCCTGTCCTCCAAATCTGAAGGAAATTTGCACTGCTGAGAAATGGCAGCAAGACTTTCCTTCCTCTGCTCATTCCCTTCCACTGCAAGACAACTGATGGATTTTATGTGGCTTCTAACTCTACAGTCCTATACAGCATTGGGGAAAACTGAAATCCTACCAAGTCAGAGCTGTAACACAGGAATAACTCTGAGTGAGATGTATCTGGCCAAAATAGAAATCACAAGTAGGCAAATAGGTAAATAGGAGAATATATGACATGGTACTGAGGTAAGACTGTGCCACTGCATCGTGCATCACCTGCTTTGTAACAGCACCTACACATTTTCAGACAATAACAAATAAATGTGGAAGATTTTTTCCTATGCCTTTTAAATTGTAAAACTGCAAACTTAAATATTTGAATTTCTTCCACGAGCCTTCAGAAAGACAGAACTTTGATGTTTTTAAAGAGGAACAACTATTCACTTTTGCTGCAGGCAAGAAATTATAATTTCTTTACTGATTCTGCCAAATGGTTCTATCACACATTTTTTATTTTCATCAAAACAAGCCACTTTAAATTAAGATTGTCCCATAACTACACAGTAATGAACATTTTGAGGGGCAGATCAATTTGATAAACCTCTGCCTGATTTCTCTGTCCAGAAGATTCCTTCAAATCCAACTGAAGCATGGAGGAAGGGAGTTTTATTCCCCTTCCCCCTCCCCATGCTTGGCAGTTGCTAGGAAGAATATCAGCTGCAGTTCTGTTTTATTTTGTTCATGCAACCAGAACAGAAAACTCAGTGTTATCCATGTGACTCTTGAAGTAAATAAGCTGAATTCAAAGCCAGTGGTTTATAGAACGAAGTCAACAAAGCTTACAATAAGGAACAGCAAAATTTGCTGGTGATGGAAGAGGAAAAAGTAAGGAGGAAGACTAGGGAGTGGGAAGTTTTTTAAAAGCAAAATAAATATGCAAAAGGAAGCAGGAAAAATCCCCTGCACCGGCACAATATGCAAAATGCAAGTTTTTAGAGCAACGAGCAGGATGGTTGGAAATGGGGAGCCCAGCACTGCCCTCCTGTGCTAACAAAGCATTTGTAAAGGTTCAGCTCTTCAGTATCCAGGACAGCTTCCAGTTTAAACTACACTGAAGCCCATGAATGCAGACAAAATCCAGACCATCATCAATCTGGAGACAATGGGCAATGCTGACAGCACAACTTCCCATCCATCTTCATTTGTCCCATCACATCCTGTCATTCTTATGCAAATAGCACACCCAAGATAAGGAGAAGTGAAGCTGTCAGGAGCACCAGGATGTCATCCTGTACCAGGGTTATCCCTCCACTCAGCCCTCGTGCTTTACATCACAGCTAAAGTGTTTGACATTCAAATTTGACCCAGCAGGAGGGAAAACCATCCAGTGCAGCAGTGCATACTGCTTCCTGTGCTAAAACATGTACCGAGGTCCCTGGGGATCTGACACTCTCCCTTTTTTCCCTATGCACCCTTGCTAAGTGAGTCTGAAACGCTGCTTAAAAGGGGAAAAAAGGATATATGCATGGGTAGGTAATGATCTCAAATCCACCCTTCTCACACTAGAAGCAAGTCCAGCAATGAAAGACCAGGAAAACAGGTTCCACTGAGAAAAGGAAAAACAGGGCACACAAATCCTGATGAGTTTGGTCTAGGTTTTCTTCCATGGAAATCTGTCACACCACACGTGAAAACTTGTCCACATGAATGTCTGGACAGAATGCTTCATTTCAAGCTGAGCAATTCATACACAGGGTTCAAAAAATTTTATGTGGGGATGAGTGATCTCTCATTAGGACAACTGATGCATAGGAAAACACAAACAAAGCTTTGAATCATATGTTACATATTTTAGGCATGAAAAGTCACTCCTCAGTGGGTAAGTCACCACAACCAAAAGGCAGTTTTTCCACTTATTGCTCATCAATTCTCAAAATAGAATGCAGACGAAAAGGAAAGATTTTACTATTACTGACTCAGAGTGTTTTGTTTCTGTATCACTTTCAAAGAATGTTCAGAACATCTTGTTCCAGAATATTTCCCTTCCAAGAGAAATCACTTTCTGTACCATACATGGCTGAAAACAGTACGTGCCGGGTTTGCATTCTTCCAGAAAACAGAAACTATTCCAAAGTCTCTCCAGCATCACATGAATGAGATGCAAAGTAGCTGAGACACAAATATGAGACACAACTTTAAGATGCAGTAATATTTCAATACAATCATGACATCTTAGAGAAACACGTTATTAATAGGCATCTGTGACCAGTCCAAACAAGTTTCCCATTACACATAACCCTGTTCAAAGTGTGACTCAAATCTATTCATTCTCCAAAAGCAACGCTGAAGTGTTTGCAGGGATAATGAAGTCTCCACTAGGCTCTGGGGAATACCCTTACATTTGATATCCCCACGTGCTGTTTGCAAATTACAAGAGATTAATCATCACATCATTGTCAGCTAAGCATAAATTAAAATGCTGGATGGATTGTTACCAATCTTGCAGGCATAGAAACTTTGGAAAACACGCATTCCTCAAGCATTTTTTGCTTTGAAATCTGAAGAATAGTCACAAAAAAGTATTCCAGATAGAAGTATTTTCCCAGTCCTTGGAAGTAGAGAACAGAAACTGCATTGCACTTTTATACTGTATGTAAAAGTCATACCTTAAAAATTACTGTATACCAAAATTACTCTAGTCACCATACTTACCTATGAAAACAGGACACTCATTTATTGTCATACATAACTATTTCCATATAAAATATTAATTTAACAAATTCTTACCTCTCAAAGGGATCACCAACTAGAGAGTAAATTAAAAGCCCCCACTGAAAGATTTCCCACTAGTGAAGCAGAAAGCTTTATGGTGTCATCTTCTTTCTTCCAGGAAAGGGAAAAAGTACAACTCATGCACTGCAAATATTGCATGGACCCAGGAAATGACTGTGGCCTGGTACAGCCTGTCTGGTCTAGATAACAACACTGTGTTCCTCATTCTTAGAAGTTCACCACTCTCATAAAATTCATATGTACAGAAGAAATTACATTTCTATGCATGATATCATAAATTAAAACTTTAATTCTCAGGCTAGGAGGTCTGGATTTGCATCTTGAGTGATATAGGTACAGTACATTGTAAATTAGGTTCTATCCTAAAGTCCTCTGTATTGCAGGGTGGCACCTTTAACTCATGGTAGTTCTGTTGCAATATTGCCAGTATTTCAAATAAAACCTAAAATATGAGAAAGCAGCATTCCCTGTGTGCCCAGGAGAAATCAGGCAAAAGGGACAATGACAGCGAATTCAGTTCCCAGCTGGTGACAGAGAGAACACAGAAGAATTCTGAACTGACTCCAAAGGAAATTTCCCTGCTGTTCAACAATCACAATGTTTTCAAATTCAGCTTAGTCTTACTCCAAAGTACAGACACCAAAAAAAACCCCCAAATCAATTTGACAAAAGTGAAATCTTGAAAATTTCAATCTTGCACAAGCACACTTCTCACTGATGAGTTTTATTATCTTTTACTGAAAACTCTTTGCTAGCTCTGTTTTGCCATGGCAGGCTCACAGATAAATGCACAAGTAAGCTCTGAGGGAGCCTTTGTCAGGTCTCCATTGGCTGTGTGGCTCCCTTCAGCTCAAAAGGGAAGAGGTTGTGTTCTGAAGGCAAAATGCAAGTTTTATACTCGACTCCATGTACATACAAACCATACCTTAAACATATACATTTCATATATATTTTATGCCTGAATGCTCCAAGACAAACAGAAAAGACTATTCCAAAAATAGCTTAGAAGGCGAGAATTATTTAAGAAACTTATAAGAAACTCCAAAAAGATCACAAAAACTTAATTCATTAACATGTCATCAAATTCATTAATGTTGTGAAGATGAAAGGAATAAAGAACCTTTCCAACTCTACAAATCATATCTTAAAGGAAATCACTTCAGACTGATCCATCTACTGCACTCAGCTGTGAGAAGACACAGCAGTGGTAAACGATTTTAAAGTGGATTTTCTAGAAGGCTGCTGGGTTGGGTTTGTGCTTGGAGGTTTTCTGCAGTAAGTGTTACAACCCTCCAGACTTTACAAATTTGAAATGTTCTTGTCACACCAGCAGAGCTGCTGTGGGATTTGAGGAGAAATTTCCCTGTTTACAGTTGGAAACTGAATTGCTGAGACACTTAATCCTTGAAAGGAAGTAACTAATGAAACCAACCAACTCCAGCAAACTCCTGCATAAACAAACACAAGAGAAGCAAAAACCACGGCAGCAGTTTGACAGAAATGTTGCTTCACAAGATCAATGAGCTTGACTTAAGGAAAACTTCTTCTAGGAAACAGATATTTAAGGCTACCATAAAACACTTTTTTTTTTCTATTAAAAATTCCGTAGAGGGGAAATAAAAGTGAGGGATATGAACCATTCCTCTGGCTTGTCTTCATTTCCAAACTTCTACTCCTAATCATTAAATTGATCAGACAACAGTTCAGAGAGTAAAAGAGGATGGAATTATACCAAAATGTGGTCTTTTCAAGAGGAACAGGATATAGACAGTGCATTTATTTGTACCTTGTCTATCATGTCCGGTCTGTTCGTAGCTGCCAAAATTGTCACGTCCTTCAGCTGCTCTATCCCATCCATTTCCGTCAGCAGCTGAGCCAAGACACGGTCTGCTACATTCCCAGCACCTGAGGAGCTGATTTACAGAAAAAAAAAAGTCACAGCATTATCTTTCTCTTCCTAGAAATAGGAGAAAGGAAAAGATACACTATTCTTTCCAATTCACAGAGATGCACCTTTTTGCCTTAAATCTTCATAATATTTATTCTCGCCTTCAACCTCAGAAACAGCATCAGTGATAAGTGAGTAAAACCAAATCAGAGAATTTGAGTTCCATAGGTTTTCTTGGTATTCAGCAAGGCAACTGAGATGTGGGGGTTTTTTATTTATTGCTCTGCTAGGGAGGTTGTAAAGAACTTAGCATAATATGGGTATCTGGATTAAACATTTTTAAGAAAACTGAATTCATGCAGCTTCTTTACTAGTCAGATGAACTTTCATTTTTAGTACCATCTAAGTGAGAGCTTACACAACCCTATGCATTATAAAAAATTAGGCAGTTATGTGTTTTGCAGAGTTGCTCTACATTTTTATGTTCTCTCCATCACATGAGAATAAATTGAGTGTTGACCAACTGCCTCATAATTGCATTGTCAGTCCTTTAACTCAGTTCGTTTTCCAGATACCAGGGAAAATATCCAACACTGAAAAAACTGAAAACTCCAGTTTTGAAATCACCAATATGTGAAAAACTTAAGCAGACATGCATAAAGTATTACCTCTGCTGAGAAGGGGCAGGGAAACTGAAGCTAGGGACAGCAGCTGGAGATTTTACTAAAAATGTGAGATTTATCCTCCTTTGCCAGAAACTGTGAATCTTTCTCTTGGCACACACCAAAACCTCGCTGTGTTCCATAAAACCTCCCCCTGTGGATGGCAGGCACACATCTCCATCATCTTTCACCAGTGGGACTGGGCTATTCCCTCCTCTGCTCCACAGGGGAAGGTTTCACTTCTCTACCCTTAATTAGGCTCTTTTCAATACAATTTGAAAAAATTAATCACTCCAGCTCTTCTGGAGCTCTTCCCTATAAACTAAGAAATAAATGAAGTCTGATACTTAAAACAAGATCCAATCTATAGAGGATTAAGATAATTTTTTAATCTCCAAATTTTTGAAAGTCCTTTTCTGAAAGTTGTCTTTAATGTTTATAAACAGGCACCCACACACACAGAAGTGCAGTATGGTCACTCTGATGCTTTCATTTTCCAAAGATAGAAATATTAAATATACTAAAATGTAAGCACTCCAATTATTTCATCAGACAGAGTGTGCAGAAATTCAGTTGCACAGTTATTATACACATATTGCTGCAGCACTGCCACCCACCAGCAGCCTGCCTGCAACCACAGCCATGTCCCACAGCTAAAGCAACTGAAATGGCTCCATCACTGTTGTACAGCTCCAAATAAATCCCCTGACTTTCCTGTCCTACAACTGGTTCTGCAATTTTCCAGAGCAAAACAGTGAACTTATCACACCCACTCTGGAAAACATCTTTAAGGAGCTATAATAAATGTTAGCTAGGAGAGTAAAATATTTAGGTTGCTAAGAAATATTAGAGAAGGGACTTGGGTTACCTGGTTGTCAGCTTTTGGGGTTTCTGCAGCAACAGTGGAAATCCCCAAGCCATATTTGAGCATTTCTAATGTACCCATGGGTCACAGTCCTACTGACTTATGGAGAGCTGAGAGTGATAAAACACTTCAGGTGTTGGACATGGATAGCAAATGCTTTTGGAAAGACACACAGCTTAAAGGAAATTAAAATCAACTTGGTAACATTAGCTAGTCTCAGTAGGGATCCAGGCCTCCTATCTTGCATGAGTTTCAATTTTGCTCCACTTTATATCCCATAGACTGAGCAAATGAAAATGCTAAGCAAAGGAAAAAATAATTGTAAAACTGGGACAAAAATGTTAACATTATGTGACATGATTTGAAGCTAGAAGACTTGGATGGAGATGCTAAACTTTGCTTCCTTAAAAAAAAAATAGAAATATTTTGTTTTAGAGAGAGGTGGCTAGAACGGATATTACATCTTTCCCCAATATAAACATTTCTCTTACAAGTTGCAGACTGAAAAAAAACCAAACAACAACCCAACAAAAAACCAACAAAAAAACCCCAAACCCACAACAAGAAGTGTTTATTCTAAGGAAAATCCCCACAGGGAAATGCACATTGTAAAGACTTCCATGCAATTAGAGCATCATCAAAAAACTGCAGTTAGGCAATCACTGATTGTATAACACAGTTCAAACAATAGCAGGGCTTCTAGGACACTATTAGAGGCTTTATTATTATCTCTTAAAAGTGAACTAAACAGATTAAGTCCATGCATGCAAAAAATATCATTAATAAAACCAGTATCAAGTGAAGAAGTGCCTGGGTCCTATGACACCACAGATTTCTAATGTGAGTGCTTTTATTTACACAGTTCACTAAGCTATCACACACTGCACCATTTTAGATAAAAAATTCGCTTTTAGTTGAACAAGACACACTGTAAGAATCCCAGGCAGGCACAGGGAGACCTCTCCTTCCCAGCTGCTGGGAGCTGCCTCAGAGCCACCGTGTGCTCTGAGAGCTCTGGTGCTGCCCGAGCTGTTAATTCCAGGGGTGACACGCAAGGATGCCATTTGCCATTTTCCCAGGGTTTCCCAGCAAGGCTTCCAAATTAACACAGGCAATGTTCATTAAGGCTGCCCGGAGTCTTGACGCAAACAGCAGCCAGAGAAACAAACCGTGATTAACCCCCAGTCCCACGGAGGCACTGCCAAAACCAACTCTGAGCCAAGGGGCTGCCTTGGCCCCCCTGCCTCCACCTGAGCTGCACACGTTGATGTCATCCTCACAACTGCCTGGAAATGGCCCTCCAAAGGCACGTCCTGGTACAAACTCATTTCCTGTCAACACTGCCTGCAAATCCAGGCAGCCAGAGCTGAGCCCTCACATAATCCACGCAGGGCCATGTGTGTGCAGGGCTGTGTGTGTGCAGGAGCCGTGCCTCAGCCAGAAATACCTTTGGAATAAAAAACGTGTCAGCAGAGAGGAGCCTGCCTGAGAACTTCAGGCAGCTGCTGGTGCTGCCCTAATGAAATACATTAGGCTATGTGTTGTTTTCATTTTTTGCCAACCCCACTTTATTTACAATCCTCAATGAAGTTTTTAAAGGTAGAGAAGGTCATGACGGCAGCTAGAGACAGAAATCCTCCTCTACGTGATATTCCAGCTAATCCTGCAAGTGTCCCACTCATCTCAGACAAAGCACATGTGCACTCCTGCACAGGCACTCAGCTTGACCACCAGAGAAGAATCCTGAAGCCTTTCAGATAAGACTATCCACAGAGAATATGAAAGACAAACCTGTCCTTAGTATTTTACTTTGGCTAAAGGCATTCCCAATATGCATTCTGGCAGTATAAACTATGTATGCCATAGTTTACCAAAGATTCACAATGAATCTGAATTAATTCTGCCTTTGTCTGAGATCAGGAGCACCGGCTCCAAAATCAATAGAGCAGGAGAGGGCTCTCCACAGCTTTTATTTCTATCTCCTCTGGCCTTATCCAATGACTGTTCAAGCCAGCTGGATTCATGTATCAGTGGGCACTGAAATTTCCCTCTGGACACCTTAAACCACTCTCATACTTCTTCCAAGGGATATAAAAGCAACCACAGCTTGATCCTATCACTGCACCAAGGAGTACATACAGTTCACTAGCTTATACAGATCTTCAAGCCAAGAAGATTTTGTTTCCAGACATAACCAGATGCATGAAATCACATTTAAATCTGTTACCCTTCCTGCTATAGGCATTTTTTGACAACAACTTCTTGTTTTGTACTTTTTTACTTATTTAATTTCCTTTCTTTCCCCCTTCCACCCTTTTTCTAACAGATTTTTTAATATTTGAAAACTAAAAACAGTCTGAGAATGCAGTCACTGCGGTTTCACCCCACGATGAAATTTGGTAAGCATCACCACCACTGCAAGCTAAAGCAAACATACATTTACATCATCTGACCATCTAGAGCACTTCTGAAAAAATACTCATTTCACTGGCTTTCCAACACCAGATGTCATTTTCACTGAAAAATGTAATTAAGTCTCCACAACCACTTAAATCTCATAAAGGAGAACCAGTGACTCTCCATCCCACCACTGACTTCAATGGCACTGAAGCCTGTTGGAACACCTTGGCTTCAGAATCAAAACCTTAATTTAATTACACTACTAAACTTCAGATGTGAAAATGCAGGAAATCTTCACACAATAACATTTTGAGAGCTCTTAACGTCACAGCAACTGTGAGGGATCAGGAGGAAGTGTGGGAGGACCCCTCTCCTGCACAGCTGACCCTACCTTAGGCAGAGCTGTGAGGTCAGAGGCAGACCTCAGGAGAAGTATCCAGGATAAATTACTGCAGACGGATTAATCCCCACATAGCTGAAATCTATAATGCAGGTTTTCTGACAAGGGAGTCCAGCCCATCTTCTCTTCCAAAACATCTCATCAGGCAAGATTTACATATGGATAAGAACTGGCTTTATTATTTTTTACCCCTCAAACAAAAGAACTGCAATCACAATCAAAATTTATAGGTTTTAAAAATACTTGTGGACACGGTATCATCTCAAACAACCCTTTCACTGAAACCTCTGGAAATAATTTCATATCAAAACAAATGTAAAACTCATTGACAGGACAAAATGCTCAGTATCAAAAAGGTTTGAACAGGTTGAAATAGACCCCTGGCAGGATTCTCCACCTCTCAGTGAACTACAGAGGCAAAAGGTTCCTGCAATACAGAGAGCCCTGCCAGGAGACTCCCACGCGAGAGCTGCCTCACTCACACAGCCTGGAGGATTTTATTGAGTCTGACATTTGTGTCAGGGCTTTGCAGGGGAACCTGTCAGCAAGGAGCACCTGTCAAGCCCCACTTTCCATCTGGCTGCCACAATCCTAATTAACTGTCACACTCTTTTATTGCTCTCCCTCACAAACTCAGGTGAAATACAGCTTTGGCAGGTTAAGGTTTTCCACAGCATTTGAAAAAAAAAAAAGGTTATCTACTCCAATAGCAATACCAGAAAGACAATAACTGCAGGATGGTCCCAGATATCAAATTTTGTGCAAAAATTCCATCACTGGGGCATTTTATCCAGTAGAATGGACACTGCCGTGCCAATCAAGAAAAGAAGGCTTCTCCAATATAAAAACACTGGGCCAAATTTACTTCTGTGAATGTTATATCATGTGAATGGTACAACCTCAGTGATCATTATTCAGACCACTACAGATACTGCAATCTTGGATATTGTTAAAAAGGCTAAGAACAACATACAGCATGCAAATCTTTAATATTATCACCTAAAGCTTCACTATTCATTCAAAATAAACAAACCCCAAAACACACTAGTGCACAAGCCCCTTCACTGCTTAGACAAGAAACATTCCCCATGGCAGGGATTTTTCCTGCCTGTGTGATCAGGAGAACCCTCCAAGAAAATTATCCTAAACCCTTCCTCCATCAGCACCCTACAGTTAGATGCTGTTGGATTCTGTACACACCTGTATCAGTTATTACCCACTACATTGTTTCATATCTTCCCTGTTTTCTCAAGCACAAAATTCAGGTGGGAAGGAAAATATCCAGAGGAAAATTAGGCAAAGTCTGGGAAATTCAGTCTGCGTAGAATATTTATCTTCATGGCCACCTCCACACCAAAATTATGTTTTGCCAACTGTCAATTCACTGATTAAATGCCATTCGTGTAATTTGGTTTTCAAGGCATTAGAAGAGCACAGAGAAATAAAAGAACTCCAAGTACTCCTTGAGTGGTATCCAGCTTGCAAGCAAGCTTTCCTAAAAAGATGATGAGCTTTGTGAAAACAGGAAACAGTGCTCAGCTGTCAGCAGGTGACTTAGAAACAAATGGCCTGCAGACACATCCTAATTATCCTTCATGGTTGTGTAACCAGCCCCTTCCACTCGCCTAAATCTCTCATTATTGCAGCTTCCAAAAGCTAATGAAGTAGGCCCAGAAAAATGAAATGCAGTGAAAGGAGAGAAAAGGAGGAAAAGAGACAGTTTGAGACAGGTTTGAATCAACAGGCTTTCTTCCAGAGGGGTTTCCCCAAGCACATCTCTAAATGCTTGAGTGCCTAGGTGGTGATCCATCAGCCATTTCCATCTGCTTGCCACTAATTCCAGATGCATGAAGGACTGGCACCAGCCCACACTTCCAGCTGGCCCTGGCACTGTCAGGCTGACACAGGAAGGATGCTAACACCATGAGTTCTCCTATTCTGCTAACACTGATGTTGCCTTAAAAAAAAAAAGCAATGAAACAAAACAAAAAAACAACCCCAAACCAAGCACACATCTGATGCACAGTAAATTTCCCATTTCCTTTCATTCTGTTTTCCTCAGCATTTCTCCTGTGTGCATTCCTGGAAATTAATCAAATTTAAACCTGTAATTAATCATGTCTACCAGGCAAGCAAGCACAGTTTAAATTGCAAGTATTTTAGATCTAGAAGTAACTAACTAGACTGGATTTCATTTCATTACAACAATATTTATGTATAATAGGTTCAGTGTTTATAAATTTTAATTATGTTCCTCCTGCATATCATTAAAATGATGACTTAATGAAAAAGGTTTATGGATCCAGTCTTGTTTTCACTGAAAGTCTCTACTGACTTCAAATATCTGAATTATAATGCAGGCCGGGTAGTTATAAATTATTGGGGTCTTTAAACAAAAAGGAAGAAACACAGATTCAAAACCATGGTGTGATAAAAGATTCTTGATAGCCAAAAGCACTAACAAGTGCTTTACTTTAATTTACTTTAAAATTAAAGAGACTGCAGGCATTTACTGTATATACACATGAACTACAGGTAATGCTATTTGTTAAAACTGCTCTTCCAAAACCAATTACAAATACAATAAAATTGTTTCAAAACTTTCCTCCTTCACCACTCCTTGCTAGGTCTAAAATAAAAAGCTGGCACTAGGCATGCAGGTTTTTCCCCAGACAGTATTTGTTTGGATACTAAATTCTAAAACTTCAAAGAGTTCATACAGCAGTCACAAAAGTTCTGAATGCCTCAGTTCTCCATCATGTGCAAAGATAGATCAGATATCACAGGGAATCAGCTGATGTCCCCCAGTTCAGGGACATCAGTGCCAACAGAGGCCAGAAACACAAAGTTCTTTGTCTGAGATGAACAGGAACTGGGTCCCTCACAACAATCATGGCAGGGGAAACTCCATTTCTTCCAGGTATACTTTGTTCACATTCTTCTGTCTTTGCATGAGAAATATTTCCTCCAGCTTCAGTACTGCTAATTTATCCTGTGCAAGATGGGTTTCTGCCAAAAACCTCTCTATTCTGCTGTATCCCCACAGAATCCAGCCCGTGGGTTTCATTACTGGATGCAACACTCTGACCTTCTTCAATGAGATGCTGCCGATTGTACCAGGGAATTTGCACAGGCACTAAAATACAATGACAAGTTTAAGTGTAGAGGATAAATAAATATGAGCTAAAACACACCAGAAAGATATCTTGGTTCAAAAAGAGAAAAATTATCACTATCCCTGTTCAAGGCAGAGGTGGCACATTACAGAAGAGAAGCTGCTGCTCCTCACAGGTCCTTCTAAAAGCCTGAGAGCCTCAAAATTTGAGACTGCAAAGATTTTAATATCTAAAGTGAAAACAGTGTGTCTTTCAATGGTTCTGACTATTTTAAATCGTGGCTTAGGAATCTATCTTCCTTCTAACATACAGGATAACATATTTTCCCCAAAAAAGTATCATCATGCTGTGGTTTCAAGGGATTGGTACCAAAGTCCCTTCACTTTGTCACTTTTACTCTCACTCTGAAAAGGTTAGCAACATTCATCTACCAACTTTTGGCCTCCACAAGTCAAATGCAAGGTACTAATTTTGACCCTTGTCTTTTTTCTTTCTTCCCCTTGGAAAATAGAATTTATGAGTGTTTTTTATAGCAGTCTACAGCATTTCCCATCTTATATTATAGAGACTTGCAGTTAAAGGGGAAATGCTTTGCTTCTGAAAAACAAGAAAAGGATGTCTCTTGCTGAAAAATCCTAAAAATCCTACTTATATAAACAATGTCCCATTTCCAAAGCACAGAGATTTCTGAAGCTCAGCAAACAGACTGTCTGCACTGCATTTACACAGACCCACGTCCATTCATCACTTTCAAGTCTAATTACCAAGCCATTTCCCTCTTGGCAATCCCTAATGGCCAGAAGAATTAGGTTTTACATGGTCAGGATACTGAGGGTAACTCACACCCATAACTCAGCAGCTGTGCAATTTGTAAAGCCTCCCAAGATCTGTGCAGGCACAGGATTACTCCAAGGCAAACTTTCCTCCTCACACCCCACTGTATCTGGACCAGTCCTGCATCAGTGCAATCTGTCCTGCAAAAAGTCCTAACAGCATCTTTCAAAAGTATGGGGAAAGAAAAGTCATAATCTGCTTGTGCAAGGAAATGCTAATTAGAACCTCAAAGCAAAGGAAAAGGCTCAGTGCATCTCATGGTTCACCTTTCCTGGTGTTTGACTGCAGAAGTTTTTCCTTTCTCGATCATTTCTCCTCCTCAAACCCCACTGTGACACCTCTAACTTTCTACCATCTTTTCTGCTGCAGGTTTATCATTTGTTCTTTAGAAACAGTCATGGTGAATACCTCCCTTCTTCTCTACAGTCAGGCCACTGAGCCACTCATTTTTCATTTTCAGTTCTCACTAAACTTACTCTAACATTTCAACATAAATCAGAAAGAAATGGAAAAATCCTCCATGAGCATTAGAAGCTCAGAATAACAGAACAAAATGCTGAAGTGAACACAGCTCAAACTATCTTTACATCTTCACTACCACACTGGAAACTCAAGTCCATTCAGAATCACCCTCTTGACTTCTTGCATCAAGGATAATCAGATTTTTCTCTCAAGAAATTGCTCCTTACACTTTTTCTTTCTGATTTTTCTTCAGGGCTGCAGGATTATATTTTCATAAATTGTCTTTACCACTGGTATGTAACCAGCCCACATTCTTAATTCCTTGATTAATATGTATTAGTGTGTTGCCTACATGCAAAATAGGGAGGGTGTGCACAGACAAGAAAAAAATCCAGGAGCTTCATATCCATAAAACACATGGAACTTCTATGAAGGCTGGAAAAGAAATAATCTTTTCCAAATAAAACATTTTGACAATGAACAACGTCAATTACTATCATTTTTGCTGGCTTCAAAGTATTATTAGTCCTAACTAATAAACACACATAAAGAGATTTTGTAAAACAAAGCTGCTACACAAGACAGTTCCGTTAGGTAGTGAATTAGATGTATTACAATTATGGAGTGAATTATGGCTTGGGAATGTGTAATGAATAAAACACTGTGACATTACTGAGTGTAGCCACAGTGTTTGCCATGGACTATGGTTATGCAGAGACAGAATCCACTACCTGATGCAAAGGAAACATTATTATGAATGGTCCAAAGTAGAAAATTCCTTAGCTTTCTTTGTCTATCTCTACATAATTTGTCATTTAATTACAAAGTCTATTAGTTTATAGATGCCTGCTGCTGAGAAGGGATTGTTCAGTGATCTCTACAGAAGGTTGGGAGCAATACATTTGTGTTTTAAATTCACAAGCTTTAGTCAGATCTAAATAATAGGTTAATGAATACTTGGCAGGGTGCACTGAAGAACAAGAGCACTAAGTGATTTACTCAAGGTTATTTCACATCTGTATTTCTGATCAGAGTTATACATAAAATTACTCCCACAACTTAGGAGTATCAGCTTCTCTGGATTTCTGGACATGCCCTGGTAGGATCAGGAGAGGTTGCCTAGCCAGGAGATATGGAATGTGGCACATTCTGCACAAAGCCCACAGCATCCTATGAAGGATTGAAACTCTCACCAAGCTGTATCACAGAGTGTTTTTCACTGCCAAGGCTAAGGAAACTAATTCAGCCAACAGAGGGAATGGGGAGACAATATAAACAGGTGTTTCCTTGAAAACTTCAGCATGGTCAGTAATAGCACAGGAAATGGATCTCCAGAGGCCACAAATCGTTAGCATCTCTAGTGCATTTGCAAATTCCTACTGTGCAAAGTCAGCCTGTAAAAAAGGGCCATTTCTAATAAGTGCCTTGTCTGGTTTCCTACACCATTTAATTTCAGATGAATTTTATGAGAACTCTGCTACATATTTTACCTCCCATCTGGTTCAGATTTGACAATGAAATATTTGTGTGTCCCACCCTGTTCTTTTTAAGGCTCCAAAACCAGATGTCTCCAGCACAACAGGACTGCAGCAGGTCACACCACATTCTTCAGCAAGCTGTGCCAGACCTACCACCCCTCACAGACAGTCCCAGGTAAGGTAAAATCAGGTCCTTTACTCCCTTAAAAGCAAACAAACAAACAAACAAACAAACAAACTCAACCCCTTCAGGGCACTGTGTGAAAAGATTGTTTAAAATGTATTACAGCTTAACATTCCTAAAGGTTTGATCTTGATGAAGTGCTGGTTCTGAAAGCTAAACACATTAACAATTGCAGCAGGGGATGATATTTTTTCCTCCTCCACTGGCTTGATTTAAGCAAATAATTTGTAATTTCTCTGTTGCTTCAGTGCATAGCACTTCTGGGAAACTCACAAATTCACAGCTGCATACACTGCACATGAGAAGGATTCTGAGGAAAACATCTTCAATCAGATTGAGCATTTTTAGCTGCATGAATGTTCATTTCTTAGCAGCTTCACAGGGCAGCTCTATGTTACACGTGATGCCACCTAATGTGACACAAATAAATTATTGGTGTCACCAGAACATCAAAATGGCAACTGTTATCCTTTCCTGAAGAGACAAATGCAATGCAAAAGGACCTGTAGGGATGCTGAGGAACCTTTTTTCCCAGGAAAATGTTGACATTTTAATGTCCCTTTAAACAGGACAAATACTTTCTAATGCACCAATTTGGTAGTTTTTCATGCAAAATAAAACAGGGTAAAAGCATTTACTGCAATAGCAAGTAGCAGTTACATTTAGAAGGAAGTATCCCCTAAGAAAGTCTACCTACAGAGCCTGTCAAATCTTAAATGCTGTAGTAGCAACTAAAACCTGCAATAATCCTACTTCAGACATGAGCTAAATATCTCTTGGAATCATCACAAAGCAGGATATTAAAAAAAATAATACTATTAGCTGTTTGCACAATAATCCCTTCTTAATGTCACACCTTAAAAGATACAAGTGCTCCCAAATCTTTTTATTATGTTTTTCCCAGTCTGGCAAATTGTTTAAACATAGGTGTAAATTTAGGTATATGAGTATTCTCCTTGGAAACTTGTGTTATGTAACTGAGGATCATATTGTTTGCTTGATGGAGACACCAAATTAGGCCAAGGCAACAACCCTGGGAAAGAAAAGGCATTAAGTTACTGCAAATAAAAGGTAAAACCACAGAAAAGAGCCAAAGAGCATGAGAACCAGTAGATTCATTCCTGCAAATGAGATGAGAAAGGAGGAACTCCATCAACTTACCTGTTTATGCTAAGTTAAATAGGCTTGAGTAAAAGTCACACATTATCCTTCTGTATAAACAATGAAGATATTTAATAAAAATAATTCTAGGTAGGTAAATAAATTTGTGATTGTACAGTGTAAGAATAATTTATCAGGAAATAATGCCTGTTATTTTTGTAACAGGATTACTTACTTTCCCCTTTCAACTGCCAAGGCATCTATTTCATCAAAGAAAAGAATTGAAGGAGACACTGCTCTGGCTTTCCTGAAGATCTGTAAAAAACAACAATGAAATATCCAGCTTTAAGGGATGGAAGCATTTTTCAGTACACTATCACCCCCTGGACACCTCAAAAGCTACAGAGCTTCACCTAACAGACATCAGCCTGTCTTGTCTTGGTTTTTTTTAATTTTAAAACAGATTTTTCTAATAACACAGGCTAGTAGTGAAAGCTGAATCCCAAATTCAACATGTATCACTAGGTCGACACAAGAGAAAGCTAAATATCCCTGCTGCTTCATTTTCTTCTTTTCTTTTTTAAGCTTACACCAGAAGGAATTTTTCAGAAAGTGGAACAGGTAACCTCACAAGCAGAGAAGAATTTGAAAGCCAAGGAAGCTCAGAATCCACAGCTGGCCCTTTCTCACCTCTCTCACTGCTCGTTCAGATTCACCAACATATTTATTCATCAACTCAGGCCCCTGCAAAACAGAAAATTAAAATGCATGATACATTTGTATTCAAAATGACTGAGACGATCTGCCAGTGCTACACTGGTCATTCTCTGTTACAAAAAATTCTGAGATTTTGTCATTTTTAAGTCTTATGGGTGCATTTTTACTTCTCCTCTATCTGTACCAAGCTTTCTCCATTTATTTTAGTACTTATGCATGTTGGTTAGTCCTCTCATTCTAATACTTTGCCAGTACCATGAGAAATGGAATTATCCAAAAAAACAAATGCTGTGAGGTTCTTTAAAATGCTCAACAACAGCACCAAGGGGCTGCAAATCAGCCAGAAGGACAAATCACAGGAAAGTATTTAGTTGCACTCTCAGCCTGCATCCTGTCCAACCAAGCACCACAGCAGTGACTCAAACCAATGTTTAACAGCATTTCTGTGAACCTGACACTCTGCAGGAAAAGCAAGAAGCTCCACAGCAGCACACCCGACACCATCCCTAGTGAGGAAGCTGTTCAGTGTCTGAGCTATGCACATTCCCACTCCTCTGCTGAGGCTGCCAAGCAGGACTGTGAGTGCCAGCTGCTGTGATGCCTGTTTATCCTCACTGCCCTGTCCACCAGGAACACACTGGGGACCACAAAGTCAGCATACCAGTCTTGAACAAGTACTTACAATTATAAAAATTAAAACAATGGCAAATTCTCAGAGTATTTTCTGTTCTGCTGTATCCTGTAGGATAGGCTGTTTAAATAATGCTTCCTAATGGGCCTCAGCTTCTCCTGGGATTGGTAAGGACCCATTGACTTCAGCCTGGTTTGCATCAATCCTGACCTGCAGCCACAAACAAGGATCACTATCTGTTGCCCTGAACGAAAAGAGCCAGTGGCTCCCATCTATTTTCCAGGCAATGGCAGGTGTCCCTGTAATTTCCCCAGCAGAAACAACATCCTTCAGTCAGAAAGCTGAACCAGCTCCTCCTGCTGTGGGTGCCTTCAGGTGACACTCAGCACAGGGCTGCTGCAACAGCAGGTATGTCACAATTAACAGTGTGTGGCACACTCACTGCCAGTGACAGAGCCTCTGCTACAGCCCCTCTTTGAATGGGACCATCTGGGCTGTGTTCCCAGGCCAGTGGAACAGATTCATCACTCTAAAAATGCAGCACTCTGGTTTTTGCAGCCTCCCCTCTCCATGCTCATTTTCATTCCTGCAGTAACAGTTGATGCACTGACTTTTTCCTTGACACTGGAAAACACCTGTGCTTATGTAGGGGTAAAAAATATATCCTCTAAAAGGCAAAGCACAAGTTATCTGATATCAGCAAAGCATCCAGGCATAGACACCATTTTTATTTAATTATTTTCCAAGAGTTGTCCTTTATCCAAAGGACCAGGTGAGACAATACACCAAGCAGACCAAGAGCACCACAGAGGCCAAAGCCACACTGTAAGGGTTGATAGGGCCAGCACTGCATGCCTTGCCTGTAGGAAAGGTAAATTATACAATTGGCATTGCTTTCTTTCAGCAATATCCACCCTTACAGCAAGAGCTGTGGTAGCTAAACTATCACCTGGAGGCCTCCAAGGACTGCAAAATTGGAGTCTGGTGGGTACTAGTGGAAACAGAATTATCCACACAAAACAGAGGCATGCAGGAAAGAGAGAAGGGAAAAGCCAGGTGAGAGAGAGAAACACAAAAAGCAAGGTGAGAGAGAAGCACAAAGCCTTTTGCTGCTATTGACACCACCCATGAGGAGACTGCAGCTCAGAGACAGCCCAGCTGCTCCAGGCCCTCTCATCCATCACGTTCAGGGCAGATGAGGAATCTGATAGCACAGCCCTGACAAATCCTTACAGAATGAAAGCACAGTCTTCTCTTCCCATCCAGCTCTCTGTTATATTGAGGAATTACTGCAGACTCTACCCACAATTATAGATTTCTCTCACTAACTTTTCCTTGGAGCCTGTGGACCTTCTACTTCATGCCCTTATTCCCATAAGTAATCTTTATTCACATCAGTATTCCCAAGGAAGCCAACATCACACACATCAGTGCCAACGGTGTGCTCCTCTCCTATGACCCAACATCAAATAGCCTGTCATTTGCTTTTGTCTCAGCAAAAAACAAAACAAAACAAAAGTCTTAAACTCAAAACTACTCTTTTTGAGCTTTAAGGTACAATATAATTTCAGATGCTTGTAATTTTATTAATTAAGCATTAAAATATGATGAAGGCAACATCAAAGCAATAAATACCATTAAAAATGTTTCAAGAGAATTATTTTGAATGCTGCTTTTTGCTGTAAGCTTCGACATGAAGCTTTACTCCATTTTTCTCTTCATTAAGCAGCAACTCCAGGTGAAAGACTACTACATGTTAATGACCTCTGCCTCTTTGTATAGAATTCTCATGAAAATTGGTTTGAAAAGTCTCCTAATTCACCCTTCATGAGGGATACCAGAACTGCATTGGAGTGTCACAGCTTTTACTGCAGAAAGCTCAGAATCCTTATTGTCCATGGCAAGAAAAGAAAAGGCTGCAAAGGATCCTTTTGACAAAGGACACACAGAAGAGGAGGAATATTGTACAATTCAATCATGCAAACACTGAAAACCACAACACAAAACCTAGAAATGTTCAAAGCAGCTGGAGGTAGCAAATGAACTGGGTGAGCTCTGGTCCCACCTGAGCTGAGCCTCTGCCTTACCCTGTCTGCTCCTGTGCTGTCCTTTGGCTCAGATTGACAGCAGCTCTTATTTGATAAATAAATCTGCAGGACAGTCTGCAGGCCACCAAAAAGTCACCTGCTGGCAGCTGATACAGCTTCTCATTTTCACAAAACTCACCTGCAGCAGTCTTTTTTTGGAGGCCACTGAAGAAATACCAAGAGAGGTTCTTTTATTTTACTTTTCAGTGCCTTTCTAAGTGCTTTAAAAATCAAATGACATGAGTTTGACTTAGCAAGCTGACAGTTGTTGAAAGATCATTTCTGGCCAAGGGGTGAGCATAAAGATTCTTTTAAAAGCTTTTTATAGCTGTTGATAGACTGACCAAGAGGTGCTAGTAAAAAATGGGCCAGTTTAATGTTGCACAGCTTTGTTCTCATCTGCAACAAGTCATCTTCCATACAAACAGACATGAAGAAATAAAACTTGTTTCTTGTGGTCATTTGCACAGGGACTCCAAAACCAGCAAAAGATTTGGAGCAGAAAACTGGCAGAAGTAGTTGTAGCTTAGACATGCATATAAGCATTTGTGAGCTAGAGTCCAGAATGACAGTAAAAAACCTGCCAATTCAAGCCCACTGCATACTGCTGAGGTTTATTTGGCCTCAAAGTAGAGAGAGTTCCCAGGCATGCTCTGCTTAAAGACTATTCCATCCCTGTCTAAAAGATATATCCCTGTGTATCATGAAACCTTCTGCTTGTTTATGGCCTAGATTGGATAAATTTTAATTTATTTTTTATTTTAATAAAAAAAGAAAATTCCTTACATTTAAAATATTATCAGAATCAACTCTTGAAATATTAACTGCATAGAAGATAAAAGCCCTGTATGCAGGCAGCAACATGAGAAAGCTTGTGCACACATGGCTTTGACAGAAGTTCTCAAAGTGTTTTTAAACTGCAAGAGGGACATCTGCTATCCCTGAAGTTAAAGAGTATCAGTCATTTTTCTGTGCAGGGCTTAAGACCACTTGCAGATTTTTTTCCATCACTTGGGTAGGAAATTTAGTCAGTGACTTCTCTTCCATATTTTTTTTTTTTACTCTTTTGACAATCAGGCAAGTTATGCTCTTTGGCTTTCTGAGTAACATGGGCACAGCTCCAGATGTCTCCAGCACACAGCTCAGTCTAGACTCCTCAGAAATAACTTGATAACCTCACATACAGGTTCTGGGCTGTTACACAGACACATTAGACTGTGTTAACCAGAATACAAATCCAACTAGAGAGTTTATGTCATATCCAATAGATTATTACTCTAGATTATTACTACAAAATAATGCACAATTCCTTCTTTGCCATACTTAAAGCAGAAATTAGCAAACAGACATTAAAGTAGCAGTCATAATTAATATCTAATTTCAACTGATGTCTCTAGAAACTGAGCTCTGTATTGTGAATCTCAGAAAAGAACAACAGCAACAATAAAAGTCAGAGGTACCAAAATTATTTTTCAACCATTCCTAATGTGTTCCTAGGGCAATGTTCAGTGCCCACACTCACACACAGGCATCTGAGCTGGGCATTCACATTAACTGATTTGGGCAGACAGACATTCACCTCTCAGGTGCCATGTGCCAATTTCTCTTAGGACTGCAGGAGAAGCTTAGACACCCAGCTCAGAGAGCAAAGCTTGATCCCACCCCACCAATACACCCTTCACAGAGCTAAAACCAGCATCTTTTTTTAATTCTTTCCAGTTTTGACACTGAAGGTGAGATAGAGTCATGGAATCACAGAATGGCAGGGGTTGGAGCAGTCCTTAAAGACCATTTAGTTCCAAGCTCCATGCCCTGGGCAGGGACACCCTCACCAGCCCAGGTTCCTCAGAGCCTCATCCAGCCTGGCCTTGAAGAACTCCAGGGAAGAATAATCTGCAATGTCTCTGGGCACTCTCTGCCAATGCCTCACCACCCCCAGAGTAAAGGATTTTTCCTAATCTATCTAATCTAAATCTATTCTGTTCCATTTTAAACCATTCCCCCTTATCCTGTCACTACATGCTCTTGGAAAAAACCTCTCTCCATCCCTCTTGTAGGCTCTGTTTAGGTTCTGGAAGGCCCCAATTAGGTGGCTCTTAAGGCTTCCCTTCTCCAGATTGAACAATCCCAGTTCTCTCAGCCTTATGCACTACTCTAACAACACTGAAGAGACTCAGAAATCAGTTATTGAGTCTTTTGGCACTGTAATCTCCATGGCAAAATGCTATTCCATCCCTCCCACAGCTGAACCAAAGCAGCACATGACTCAGGGTGGCTGCAGGGGAGCGAGTTAACAGGATAAACACTGACACTTCCTTTATTTTAACAGTAAAGCACTTTCTAAGGCAGAGGCTGTTCATGTGTGATTTGCTAATCGGTCACGCTGCATAGAAAAGTATTTGCTCAGAAAACGCATTCTATTTGCTTGTTAACAATAAAGGCTGCTTTTTCAGGGCTGCTTAAAGATTTAATCTCTCCCACATCACTCCCACATTCTCAGCACAAGGAAACCCAAGGCTGAGCACCATGCACCATTTTAATCACTTCCTCTGCCCTGCATTCCAGAGGACCTTAAAAACTTGTTGACACCTGTCTGGGGTTTAAAAAACTTCAATTTCAGCAGGTGCTTGTGGGCTCCAAAGTATTTAAAGGAGCAAACTGGAAAAACTCTGCCATTCCCATTCCCTGCAGTGAAGTTGTTACAAGCAGCACAGTCAGGCTGCAAAGGCAACTATAATATCCAATTTTCATTATTGCCATGCCTCAGAGTCCATTTGTTTGCCATTTGTCTTGACCAGCAAATTCCAGTGAGAATCTTTTGAGGCTTCTTTACAGAAGACAGAAGCCAGGATTTGCACTGCAGAATGAACTGACTGGAAACATTGAATTACACCCACTGCATGCACCAGTGCCTTCAGAGTTCCTTTGGCATCATCAGGGCAGGATCCACGCAGGATCAAAAATCACACAGAAAATCTACACAAAATTAACCACCCCTGCTGCAAAACCTATTTGCTGAGACTTCACACCTCCAGCAACCTCCATTCCTCCACTGGTAACTTGAAGATAGAGAGAGAGAAACTAAGTGCTAATAAAAAATAAATTTGCAAGGTAATTAAGAAAGGACAAATAAATAGAGATGGGGATTATATTTAACCATTTTCTGCCTGCATATTCACTTTTGGTAAGCTTATGGTAAGAATAAATGAATGATGTGTTTTTAGTTGACTAAAATACGCAGAGAGCTTCAGGATTAAAAGAGCTCGTCTAAGTATCTCAACTTGTTATCCTTTGGAAAAAATGTCAAATTTTTCAAACAGTGTTATTTTTACTATCTGCTAATCAGCTAACACATTACTGTAAATGTGTTACTGTGGATCTTTTTAGAAATTTTATCAAATGTTTGCCAAAATTTCTCATAAAACCACAATGCTTCTGCATTTTTCATCTTAAATGCCTTGCTTATAACTACTTACAGTCACCAAGCTTTCTTATTTCAGGCTTCTGCTCACTGAAATCCCCATCAAAAGGCTAAGCTATCTCCCCAAACCTCAGTGACAGCTCTTCACAAGCAAAGCAGTCGACCTTTTCAAGCCTCATTAATCTGCTGGAGCTGCCACAGCCAAGAGCTGAAGGGAAAAGCAGAGGAAACTTGAATTGGAAAATATTTTGACATAATTGACCCAGATGACAAACTAAGCTTAAGCACATGTCAAGCATGGGGAGTGGTACAAAAGCATCAGCTGGGTGATACAGGAAGCTAAACCAAGCCAAAGTGAAGTCAGAGCCATGGGAACAGCCTATATTTTTGTAATTACTGCTAATTGAAAAAGGAAAATATTTCTTCAGCCTCAGCTCTTAAGTAACAGCAAATAAAAGGTCAAGAATATTTTCTTTTTTAATTTTTTTTAAATCACACTGTAGTTAGATCTCCTAACCAGTGTTTCAAATTAAAGTTTATGAACAATATAGTTCACATCATCTGTACTAGTGGTTTACTCAGTGCTGACATCCTTAAACACTCCTTACTGTCACAGGTGGGTTTGGTTTTCTGTGTTGGGTTTTTTTTTCCAAGTATTGCTTCATTCTGTTTATAACAATTACTGTGTCTCACTTAGCAGACCTGCAAGACATTTAACTTTTTTAAATTTAAGCTGGTTTTTGTCACTACCTCAAGTGAGGTTTTGACTTACTTTTGATTTTAAACAGACAAATATTAAAAAGCACTAAGCAGCAAGAGGAAAAATTATGTTTCTGAAACCTTCACAAGCATATAGAAGTTATGTACTTTTTCTTGCTATATATTTTATAAAGTCAGGTAATCTGCTTGTTGGACAGAAAACAGAACTGGATCAGTTTTCAGACCATCACAGCTGGGTGATGGAATTTATCTGGATGGGCACCTTGATGGTGCCTCCCAGCCTGACATCTTAAGAGCAGGCTCCAGTGTTCATTCTGAAGTAGGTTAAAACCAAAAAAAGCTCAATGGTTTTATTATTTGGTAGCAGAGTTAATGACCTAAATAGCACAATAGTAGGAGGGGGAAAAAAAATCCACTCAGTCTCTGCAAATTGCTTCCCAGAAAAGCAACAGAATATCTGTAAGGAAAAGTAATACTCATTTGATTCTTAGCACAACACAATGACACAGGATTTCCTAAAAATAAAATAAACTAAGAAATTTAAAATCCAAGAGGGCAGTCATAACACATCTAAATAAACTAAGATGCAAGGCAAATGCAGAGATAATTATCTATGCCATACAGCAAGATAGGTGAGTTTTTTCCAAAAATATAGTATCACCACAAAAATCCTAGTGGTCTCACAAAAATATAGCTCAAAAAAGCTAGTCAAAGCTGACCTGAAGTGCAGGAACTGTCAAAACAATCCACAGAAATACCTACCACATAAATAGTCAAAAGAGGGAATACAAAGTGACAAAGGGTTTCATTTCCTTCATGTTCAGTTTCAGAAAGCCAGATGACATCTAATGCAAAAATGTCAGAGATACAGGTTGTATATAACAGCAAGGTGTCATCAGCCTGACAGAAGCTAAAAATTATATCCCCATTCATATGGAAAGTCCAATACCTGTATATAAGGGGTTTTTCTTACGAGCACAAAAAATGCATAAAACACATTTCAGAAGAAAATTACAAACTTTGGGACAAGCACAAGAGGATTGTGAAGGACAAAATGCAGAGAAGACTGACTGAAATAAGCAGTCAGATCAAAAGCTATTGATAAATCAAGACTGATGTTCAGTCCTGCAGAATGAAAAAATTATCCTAATCCATTCCTTCACAGTCTTACACTTGCTTGTATCCATAACTGCAAAACATTGAAAAATCTCCAAGCAGCTGAGAAAAATTCAGTTGCCTTTTCTCTAGAAGAGATTTGGAGGGGGAATAATCCAGATGACCACTAAAACCCTGAAAAGCCTCAATGCTACAAAAGATTTAGAAAAAGGGGTTGGCGGGAAGGAGCAGGAAGAGCCATCCCCTGGAAAGCAGTTGACAACCTCCCCCCCAGTAAATTTAGAAGATACATTGTATTAGAGACAAAGAAAGTCAAAAGAAGGAACAAAAATAAACTATTCCCCTTAGGAATTATATGCAAGATTGCTTTGTAAAACAAACCAACCAACAAGCTTTGCTTTGCTCTGGAAAAGCAAAAGGTCACCAATCTTAGTGAAAATACAGCTATAAAAAGTTTTTGGCCAAGTATCAAAGAGCAAGTTTACAAAAGGGCCACATTCATTGTAACGCTAACCATTCAAAGCTCACAATAGATTTCAGGAGAGAACAGGATGCAACGTCAAACATCTGTTATCACGTTATTTTCTTCAGCTCCTCTGCCCAGAAATGACATGGACACTCAGCCCACCTCCCAAACCTCACAAGAGGCCTGTCAGACACGGGCCAGAGGCTGCCTTGTGACAGCTCCCCATGCCCAGGACAGATGGAAAGGTCACATTTGAACAGTTTGCTCCTGACCCAGCTGAAACATCTCACTGAACAGAGGCAGCTGTCCAAACTGCACAGGTACATCTGGCAAACAAAGCCTTCCTGGAGGCAGGCAGGGGTGATACCTGCTGGATTGAGGCTGGACACTCAGCTCAGACAGGGACAGCACATCCAGCACTGCTGGGACTCACTGTGCCTGTGGCTCTCAAATGCAGTGTGCAGACACAAAAGGTCCAGCCTTCCAAAAATCACTGGACTGAAGAAGTGCTGCATGTAACAGAATCCATTTCCTCTCAGGCTGCACACACAAAGGGAGAGGCAGCATCCAGCAGCAGGCTCCCACAGCTGGAGCTGCCTCCTGCCTACTCCACAAGGGCCCAAGAACCTCTGCCCTCTGCACTATCCCACAAGAGTATCCTACAACCTGTGCAGCAGACACTTCTCATCAGAAGTACTTAGTCCAGAGAGAGTGAAAGGAAAATCCAAGTCTGAAAAGTAAATCATCAAGAATCACACTTGCATTTCAAAATGCCTGATGTCAGTTCCAGGGATGGATATTCAAGACATAATGTAGAGAATGGAAAAACTAATAGGGCTATAAGCAAGAGAAGAAAAATTCCCTCTCAAAAAAATCCCAGCAAAACAAACCCAAACCCTACATATTCATCTACTTTGGATTTATTGCAGGAACACTTGCAGTGGAAATTAATTCATGCCTGTTGTGCTTGAAAAAGTGCTACAGATGATGTTTAACACATTTAGTACATGATGGATGTTGCCTTTTTCTGTCCAGGAAACAAATGTGAAATTAGAAGAAGCGGGCTATGTTCCCTTCCTGGAGTCAACATGTCCAAGGCTGGACATGCTCCAGAGAGGTGCTTCTTGAAACATCTGTACATTGAATATTTGACCAGTTCCAGTCCAGGGGATTTAAACCAACAGGGAATCACAGGCAGTTTCCTAGAGCCAGACACTTCAGCGGCAGCTTGTCAATGGGGGATGTTGCACGTGCAGAACTCCACCATGGAAAAACGCTGCATTGCTGCATTGCTTTACACCAGCATTTCCCATCATTGCATCATTGCACCTTTGGCTACCTCTGGTCAGCATGAGCCGCCCTTCACTTTCAGACAATTAACTGCATCAGTAAAAATGTCTGAGGAGGGATACAACACAGCAACAACATCCATTTTTAACTGGTGGTTTCTTTTCCAGACTGCTACCTGTTTTCCCCACCCTCTCAGGCACCAGTGCTTAGGGCAAGACAAAGAGGAACGTTTTCTTTTAAGCAGAGGCACAGGAAAAGGTTACCTTGTTTACCAGTAACTCTGGAGCACAAAGAACTACTTTGTCTTTATGGAAGAGGCACAAAGGTAGTGTTTCCTAAGGGCTGAGGTTTCCAAGGCTGCCCTTGTTGATGTGACTGTGACCCAAAGGGCTGCCTGCAGTCCCAGAGACCCAGGCAGTGAAGGGCTGCTGAATTCAGGGCCAATACAACTGCCTCTGCTCCCAGAGAGGTTCTGCACAGCTACAGTGCCTGAAAGGATGGGAGGAGGAGGAAGCTGTGCACAAACTAACACAGGAGGCTTTGTGAGTAAAGAGATGGTCAACAGAGAAGGGGACGTGATCTTACTGCTGAGGAGGAGATACTTTCAAAACACTTAAACAAATGTTTTTTCTTGCACTTCATTAACATTCTGACACAGCTGCACCACTACCCCATGTGGAATCACTCTGCTGTCTTTTTTTTTCCTTCCTACGCAGTGAAGCTCAGCATTATTATTAAATAACTTCCATTCATGTGTTTTCCATACAACCCACAGTGATCAATTACACTGATTCATAGGCAACAAAATCCAAAATTTTTCTATACTAAATGTTTCTTAACGCTGAGAGAATATCCCATTTATCCAAGAGTATTCAAAATATAACTGATTTTGCGAGTTTTCTGAAAACTGATGAAGTACAACTATTTCCCCAGAAAAAAGGCACACAGGACAAGAAAAATTTGCAATGAAACACAAATAGTGAGATAAAGAAAGTGACCTTCCTGAGAAATGAAAAGGAATGTAAGAGATTAGATGATAATATTTCCATGCACATAATTACTACAGTAAGAGCAGCTATCCACTATCCAGAGTCACTTTCCATTTAAACTGCTTTAACTGCAGTATAAATACTGTTACCACTTTTAGAAAGACTTTAAACAATGACAATATTTAAGATGTCACTCCACAGCTTACCTGTCCATCCAACATCTGTTCTGTGATAAAATAAGTAACAATTCTTTTAACAGCACACACAGATTTACATTATATGTACAGGGTGCTTCCTGGAGCAAATATAGGGATCAGAAACACTAAGAGCCACTGGATTTTAACACTGGAAATTGGTAAACCATCAGTTGTTATGCAGGAGTTAAAAAATGTGAGTCTGAGTGGCCTACCTTCACTGCCAAGAAGTTGAGGCCACTTTCATGAGCCAAAGCTTTTGCTATCATGGTTTTTGAGCACCCAGGGGGTCCATAGAGCAGGACACCTTTGGGAGGCTGGATCCCCATCCGGATGAAGGACTCTGGATGTTTGAGAGGCCATTCAACTGCCTGCTTCAACTTCAGCTTGACTTCTTCTAGTCCTCCTATGTCTGACCAAGATACCTGAAGAACAGAGCATTTTTGCTGAATTCAGACCATGAAGCAGAACTATTGAAAAAGTAAACAAATCAAAAATGCTGTGTAGAATGTGTACCAGTTCTTTAATGAAATTGTTTTTAATGAGGCTCTTTTTCAAAAAGTATTTTTTAAGCAACAAGCACAAGACAGGCTTGTCAGGAATACATAAAGGCATGTGATATCTCCTACCCAAAAAAGCAGGCAGATCTAAAACCTGCCACACCTCTGTCAACAAGCCAGAGACTTTTCTCCACATCCTCCCAGCCTGCTCTTCCTCTGGTCACCATCTACTCCCATTCACTTCAAGTATTAAATATGTCAAGGCACACCTAAATCAAATGATCTTCTGCCTTAAAACGCTCTTCAAGAAATTTGGTCAACATAAATCATCCTTCAGCTCTGGAAAGTGAATTACATGTGAAAAGCAAGCAGAGTGTTACTGAGAGGTAAGGTATTGCCCTTTCCCCGAGCTGAAATCTGCTGCCACCCTTGGTTTGTCCTTATTTTCTCCTGATGCCAGGACAAGTAGTGGAAACTTGAAGCACACAGTCCCTGGAAAAGGGAAAATTCAGTCTGCTGTTAAAGTGGATGAAAAAGAGCATTTGGATGTGGTGCAAGCACTTTTGTTTACGACCAAGCAAACTTCAAATCAAATAAAATTTCTCTTAGATTATCAGACTTTGATGTAGAAGAATATTACAAAGAGAGCAGAGAGCAAACAGCAAACACAACAAAAGTTTGTGTTTCAGAGTCAGATATGAAAGTGTGGGTTAAATTTCATTTAAAAAGATATATTACCTACACCTACAACCCTTGATTCTATGTAAGAGCTTTGTAAACTGCACAAAACTAGATCTTGATATTCTTTGACAACTTTTTCTGAGGGAAGGAGGCAACATAATCTTGTTCTCCTTTTCTCAGTGTCAATCCTTACCCATACCTGGCAAAATATGGTGTAGCCATTCCTATCATCATGTCTCTCTATCTAGACAAAGATTTTGACAAACATGAACAGGACCATCTTAAAATTAATTAGGCCCTCATGAATTCCCTGTAAGTTCCAGCAATAGAAGGCAAGATCTACTGCTAGTAGATGCATGTAAAAAGCCAGGGAGAAAACACTTAGATGTTATTTTCACCCGTTTAAATATTCAGTCATTTATCCTCTGCAAATATTCAGTCTCCTTAATATAATTCAGGCATCATTCAAGTGATTTTTCACATCCACTACATGTCACTTAACACCAGCACAAGTGACAGAATTGTATAGAAAAGTGAAGTAAGGCCACCTTACATGAAGGTTGTTTTCAGCAATCTGGAGACTTCTGACTTTGCTTACATTTTATATTCCAACAGTACGAGGCATGGAATTGGTGCAGCAATAGTATTAGAAGCAAAAATAGCTAATAAACCATTACCTTTGCATTCTGGTGAATTCTAAACAGAACAAATTTGTCCTCATTTCAGAAGGAGAGAGGCTGGGGAACAATCCACTAGCAGTTCCTCTCACCTGCTCAGGGACTCTAAGGAGAGGCTTGCCACACCAGCAATGAGGTGTGATGTTCTGTCACTGTGGAATTGGCTTTAAAGATTAGCCTTGGGGCTGGGCTCACACACAAATAACAGCTCTCTGCTACAGTGTGTAGGACACCAACATTCCATTAGTGCTGCAATCTTTAGCTCTCTCCAGGTCAACAGAGCTCAGAGTGTGATGCAGAGCAGCAGCTCCCCAGAGGTTATTAAGCACCAGTAATAAAGAAATAAAGCAGACAGGCAGAGGATGTCATATCCAGAACCTTTTGGCTGCAAAGACACAAATCTGAGTGTTGATTACAGCAAAGGGAGTGAAAGAGGCAAGGAAAACCCACAGCACTCTCTGAAAAAATCTTCAGAAAGACCCATAGGAGAGGGAGGAATGGCAACTGCAGTGCAACTCTCCAAAGAACTGCAGTAATTAACTTCCTGATTTATAATGTGCATCCCCTCTCTACTAAATCCCTGCTGCAGAAAAAGCAGCCTTCTCAAAAAGTTGTAACAAACAGCAAAGTTTAAGAAAGGCTCTGTAAAAATGTAAGGCAAGATCTCACAGAACCGGGAAGCAAGGATTTTACATTTGCCTTGGTCACAGCCAACAAAATTCAGACAAGAGGAAGAAACTGTGGCTTTATTCAGATGTTACTTTGAACTCCTGTCACTTGATTGGCACATGGCTACTGCAAAGCAGTGAAATATGAAAGAGCCCCACCATCTGAAAAATGAAGCTAAAAATCAAAAAAAAATCTCATGTATGTCAATGGTTTCACTTGTAAGTAACTACATAGGCCAAAAGTCCCATTCACACCAAGGGAGATACAAAGTGAGTAGTGTATCTGCAATAAATACCTAAAAGGTGATACTATTAATGTACCTCAAACTCCTGTCTTCTCTTTGGGAAAAAAAAATCTCACAGCTTACAATTTATTTAGTATTGAAGTTAATTTTAGCAAGGATTTTTTAGATGACAGAGTTCACAGAATAGCTTGAGATGGAACGAACCCTAAAGATCATCTAGTTCTAAACTTCTTTCCTTTGGCAGGACACAAAATCTGTTGCACCCAGTACTTTAGAACCTACTTCAAACTCACTCCAGGCAGCAAGCTTCAAATGATGGCTTCAAATTTACCCTACATCTTCAGAGAACATCCATTACTTTGTGGAAATGCAGGTCCTATCAGCACAAAAGCGATCTCTACTATGTTGTTAATAAAGGAATGAATTCCAGTAGTCCTCCAATAACTCAGTGGGTGTTTAACAAATGAAATCAAGTGACAAACAAGAAAGCCATTAGCAGGATGGTTTAGTGGACAAGAGGAGTAGGTTGACCAGGACTGAGAAGAGATTTCTTGCAGTAGCTCAGGACCTTGCTTCTACCTGCCTGGTTGTGCCATTGGGCAGCATTGGCTCCAAAGGGGCTGGAGAGCCTGAGGGGCACAGCACAGGGATGACTACCTGAGCCCACAAGCCAGCAGCACAATGAAACAGTCACTCTGGCTCTCAGGAGAAGCACTTAGCCTTGAGGATATTGGTGCCATGACACCATTTCCAGGAAAAGCTGTTTGAGGCCAGCCCAGGCAATTGCACCCTGCACAGCAGGGACTCTTAGCAAGCCAAGTGTGACATCCGAGCTGGCTGTGTGCAGCATCCGGTTCATGGATTTTATTTCCCATTCCTATAAGTTTGGGCATAAGGGTCTACAGTTGTGCAATCTAATTCCCTAATAACTCATTTTCATGCAATGAAACGTAAATGTTTTCTTCTAGGGCTTGGGGAGCTGCTGAGAAACACCAGCACTACTGCTCACAGAATCAGGATTTAGTCAGATTAAATAAAAAATTCTTCTGCTCAATCTTCTTAACATAGATCAGAGCTGCCTTAAACCAGATCAGTTCCCAGCCTAATTTATGTTGGGTCTGCTACTGAACTACTATTATATGTAATTAAGGGGGCAGTGAGCAGGGTAAAGATGAACCTGGCACTGCCAAATAAACTCTTCATACAATGATAGTCACCTGATAGGTGACTGTTTGGCAGTGATATTCAGCCTGCTGCATCGAATTCTGCCTTCACCTAAAACCACATTGTGCCACTGAATACATTTAGGCCACATCAACATAAAAATCAGAGCAATCAAACTCTTCACTTGCTTTGTCTTCACAGCTCTTCTTGCTTTGCTCTTCACAGCTTTGTCTTCAACACAGGTTACAAATGCTAATGGTTTCTGCTTTATTTTGTGTCTGCTTCTCAAAAGGCTGCAGCTTTCACGGTGTTCCAGACCTTCCCTGAACATCTGAAGATTTTTATTCCATTAACCCACTCAGCATAAAAAAGATCAGGATATAGGATCCTGCACTCCAAACTCTGAAGTCTGGAACACTGAAGCACTAGGAACAATTCTGCAAATGGTTCTTCAAAATTATAAATAAATAAACACAGAAACAGAAAGATGATGCACATTAACCAGTATATTAAGGCTTCCACTCCATAAAATTCCTCTCTTCATGTGGCCCTGACAAGGCTGCCACAGCACTGCATAGAATAACTTACTTTTGGCACATCAATTGCCACCTCCCTCATGGCACTGGGCCTGACATCATTCATCCCCTGCAGGAAGTCATTGAAGGCAATCCTCACTGACCCAGCCACCGCCGTGTCCCACAGGCCAGGCCTCTTCCCCAGCACTCTCCGCAGCGCGTACAAACCTAGGGAACAGAAGAACATGGAAATAGGTGTAGTCATTCCTCCTGGTAGGCTTCCTCCTGCTTCACAAGCACAGGGTACCACACAAACAATGCAGGGTTGGAAAGGAAGCCATGTTCAACAGAGTGTCTTCAGTGCTGGGCCTGAATGACGTCAAAGAACATGCAAGACATCTGATGAGAGAGCCCAAAAAAGGGGATTTAACAATCACAGATATGAATATAAGCTGTATCTGTTCCAAAAGACAGAATAGAACAACTTTGGTCCTGTTTTCCCAGAGATGAAGCCTTCAAATGTCCATACATTGATCTGAACACATTTCTAAACCACAGAGGAAGTGGGATAATGAACACTCAAGGACATATAAATCAGCTCACAAGCAATCTGCAACCTTGCCCACTTCTCTATTATCAGGACAGTTTCTTCAAAACTTTTTTAAAAAACCTGATGAGATTGCTTTAACCTCCATTTGAACCCTATTTTTCCATGTAGTAAGATGCCAGACACCTGCATTTTTCTTGATATGGAACAAACATTGCCTGAGAGACTCAACAATTCCTTGTTCCCTTCAGCAATTAAATTTTCCAAACACAGGCAAAACTTTTACCCACTCTTTTGTTTAGGCAAATCACTCATACACAGTATCTATAAATCTTGTTACTAATTCTTAGTTATAAACCTTATAAATCTCAATACTAATTCTCCTATAAATCAATCCCTCAAAAGCTACACAATTCCCACCCACTCACACATGAATACATCAATACTCCTCGGGCAGGACCCAGCAGTACCACTGGCAGCTCCTGGGCACTCCCAAGAGAGCAACTGCAGCCCCTGTTGTGAATGATACCCAAAAGGATGGATTCCCCTGGATAATTATCCCTTTTCAGGCCTGATATAATTTAGAGTTGTATTCTGTCCTGTGACTGAAAATGTTAAACTTATTTTTTTGGTACATTATTACATGATGAGTATAATTTTATATACAGGTATACGCACAACCAGATACGCATTATCTGTTGCCATGTGTTCCAAAACAAATGAGGCAGTTCATACCACACCAACTCACCTTGCATGACCATAAAAAGACAAACATTTGTTAAGTCTCTTCTATATTTAACCAAACAAAACATCAATTAGTGCTACACGAAAGGACAATAAAAGGGATAAGCTGTTTCTGAAAATAGATGTGGTTTTAACTTTCAGCAGATTGTTGTCTTTTTTTTTTCTGCAGAGGCCCTGGTTGATGCAGACATGCAAAGTTTCTGACAATGACAGGAATTCTGCATTTCCTACAATATATACAATGTGTGAAGAGACATAATACGTCCCCTGTGAAGCAGTACAGCTGGTGTCCCTCCAGAAAGCGCCAATTACGGCAGAGTCAGAGCACCTGCATCCAATACCCAGGCTCTTAATACGGTAACAGAAAGAAAAAAGTTTGTAATTCAGGTTTCCCCTTGCACAGAACATCCAAAACTAATAAGATACATAAATAAAAACATTCCATGAGGCCAAGGAGAAAAATGAAAAGCTGGTCACCAGAGGACACATATAAAATGTAACTGACTCATTTTAACAACTCAGGCAAATTTCATGTTATTCCTTGCCCACTTCTTCCTTCCTCTGAAGAAGTTCATTTTAAGAAAAAAAAAAAAAAACCAAACCCAAAACAAATGAGAGAACATGGATTCACCATCCCAGAGCTAACAAATCGCATTAAATAACAAATAAATTCAACATATTATTCCAGTATCATTGCAGCTAAGACTTTGTGGGGTGTCAGTGGGCATTGGGGTCCAGTCCTACATTTTCTTCCAGATAAGTCAATTCACATGGGAATCTCAGTTTTAAAAAATACAAGTAAATAACATCAGATGAAATTTAGGCTTAGAGAAAGCACTTAAATGATAAAAATATCAGCTTATTTCTATACCTATTTACTCCACAAAGTGCCAGTGCAGCCTAGCCCTCCTTTGATGCATTTTAAATGTCTGGTTATTCTTTTTCCCATGACATGAGGAAGTCGTAAAACCAAGCACGCTTATTTTAAAAATTGAGAGAGAACAGCAAATAAAAATGCCCAAGGAGACCATGGCTCTTCAGGTTTGTTACTGCCAGTGCTACAAGGAGTATGAGTGAAATTTCAGTCCTTAGCAGTGGGTTTGAAAGGCAACAGCCTTGATCCAGAACAGGAATAAGGAGGTCAGAGCTTTCCAAACAAAGCCGGAATTCATTTCAGCATGTGCACGCACATGCCACTGCACAGGTCAGCATTTAATTGAAACAATGTTTTACATTAAAACAATAATAAAAAACAGATTGAAAAAGAAAGCATGATTCTTCCTGTTTCCTCCTGTTATCATAATCATTCTTTCCTGCACTTCAGATTGACCTCTAACAAGAGGGGAGGGGGGGAGCCACAGTAAGAGGAGAAGGATACAGTGAGTGGCTTGCCAGAGGCAGGAAAACACATCCGTGTCTCTGAAAGATGGATTTAATGTAAGGAAATGCAGGGCAGCATGCAAACCCTGCTGCCAGAAGCAGTGCAGAGGCAAAGGAGGAGAAAACCTATGGCAAAGCCATGTTCACCACTACACAAGTTGTAATGTAGATACAAACGGGGACACCATGGAAAACACCAGGCACCTCCTGGGTGTCTTCCACACAGCAATGTTTTGGGTTGAATGTCATGGCATTGCTGTGAACTGACTCTGAGCACTGCATTTGTTTCAGCTCTGCTTGCTGCTTTTCAGATGTTACTCCATTATTCAGGGTTAGTAATTATCAATAACCCTTTTGGCAGTGCCTGGGTGGGGCTCAGAAATGGGCTAGAGGGTTTTATCTGATTTATTCCAGTCCTGCATGTGAGGAGGAAAGACTGAAGCGCAGTAATCCTGCTGAAGGGTCTGTGGGATTTCACACAGGCAGGGGTTACCTACCTTGAGCAAAGGGATAGTGAACAACACTGATCCACAGCAGAGCAGCAATGGAAAATCCGGGACAGGAGAGGATGGAAGAGAGGGAGAAGAGAAAAAAAGAGAGAGGGGGGGAAGAGAAAAAAGAGAGAGAGGGGGAAGAGAAAAAAGAGAGAGAAGGGGAAGAGAAAAAAGAGAAGGGGAAGAGAAAAAAGAGAGAGAAGGGGAAGAGAAAAAAGAGAGAGAGGGGGAAGAGAAAAAAAGAGAGAGAGGGGGAAGAGAAAAAAGAGAGAGAGGGGGAAGAGAAAAAAAGAGAGAGAGGAGGAAGAGAAAAAAGAGAGAGAGGGGGAAGAGAAAAAAGAGAGAGAAGGGGAAGAGAAAAAAGAGAAGGGGAAGAGAAAAAAGAGAGAGAAGGGGAAGAGAAAAAAGAGAGAGAGGGGGAAGAGAAAAAAAGAGAGAGAGGGGGAAGAGAAAAAAGAGAGAGAGAGGGGGAAGAGAAAAAGCATAATAAGGCATGCATGATTCCAAACAATGGAACACAAACAGTTTGTTCTAGCCCAGCAACTGTGTGCTCTACCTCACCAACTCATCCTGTCTGTCTAGAACAGAGGAAACCAAGTGGACAGAGGGGAAAAACCCAGCAGAACGCCCTGTCCTGGGACAGATGATGCTTCTTTGGTACCAGGCTATGCACAAGGTCAATAGCATTGTTGGCCTGTAAGATTGTCTTGCTCTTAGCTTGGCTACGTTTTGGCACATTAGGTCATAATAACAAATATCCAAGCCTAAAAATAGACCCTACAACACTGCTATATTTGTCAGAGTCTGTGTATTGTTACATAGCACTGTAAATAATGGCAAGCAGCCACTAAGAATGACCAACATATATACTTTAGGTTCCCAAAACAGAACATATACACCACACTTGAGGAAATAAACAGCCCAACAAAATGGTTAATCATGCATCTTTTACTGCCCATCAGCTGTTCCTTTTGCAAATCCACCCTGTCTGGACTTACTCTACCAGAATCCCAGAATTTGTAAGGAGCTTCAAAGAAATTCTTATCTTCTTGTTAGATTGTTTACAAAGGAAATGTTTCCTCTTTCTCTGCTAATCTGGCATTTCCCTCCCAAATCCTTCTGGCCAAACCCAGAAGACACACACTATTTCTCCCTGTGACAGCTGTCAGATCCAACATGATCCTCTACCACATGGCTGGCAGGGGAACGCTCAACAGAAGGGCAGGGATGGGTAACATCCCAGCTTTCCTATGGCACTGGAGGGGGCATCTTCCTCTTCTTCCAGATGTTTACATGCTACACTTCAAAATTTAATAGGTTTATCCATAGGAAAGCATTTCATACCATTTCAAGTCGGTTTATAAATATATTTTAAACTTTTTTTTTTAATTCAACCTATATGTAAAACTGTATTTAGGAAAAAAGTCAGGAAGCAGGAACCTTGACTTTTTGTTCTCAAAACCATATTCTGCAATCTGTCTTTAGCTGCCAGAGGTATATGGGAAAAACCCCTGAAGAACTTTCATGCACTGTTTCCACAGGAAAGATAATGCCCTTAAATCCCTTGTAACCACAACATTGCAAATTCACTGGGCTAACCTGAGCACTAACCTACTGCAGGGATTATATCTACAATTTATAGTCCTTCCTGAGAAGTCCTGGCATTTGCTGGAACATGTCTGTGGAGCTGCCTGAAAGCTGCTGAGAGGTGTGACAGGGGAGGGCAAGGAAGGAAGGAAGGAGGAACTGCATTTCCAGAACTACTTTCGTAGAGGAAATGGGTTATTCACAGATCAGGTACACACACACACGTCATTTATCCTGACACTGTGACAACAGAGGGAAATAAGGAATACCAGAGTGTTCCCAGCCTGCTCCTAGACAGAAATGTACCTAAGGGTGGTCACAAGTGTGTGAGGAGAAAAATAAGGACTGCCAGGCTACCAGAACAACAAGGGCAGAAAGACAAGAAGCAACAGCTAATGGCCAACTGCCCAGTCCAATTGTAATTAGGAATGCTGGCAAGGGATACAGCTAAAAATTAAAGTCAGGAGATGTATGAAAACTTTGCTGAAAATGTTTAAGCTCTATCCCCCAACAGTAGCTAATCATTCTACATACAAATCCCTACTGCTGACTGCATTGCCACACATCATTTCTTCCATACCACTCAAGCTGCAGAAGTAAGAACATGGGGTCTTATCTGCCAAAAAGGTTCATTTAAAATATTAGTTACAGTTATTGATCATCTCTTCTGAGAAATAATCCCTCTTTCCTGCTTATATAAATATAAGCAGGCAGAATGGGATGTGCTTTAAGCAGATGATTAAGTACTCAACCCATAACTGTGTGCATGAAGTCAGCAAACCCATCATCCAATTAGCTGTAAGTTTTGGATAAACACACACTTAAAATTAGTTATGATGAAAACCAAAAGTTCACATGCCCTGACTGCAGTGAGTGCAATGTTCCTCGTGCAGAAACAAAAATCAAGTATCATTACAAAACAAACTAAAAAATGGGTAAATATTTTCTTTAAGAAAAAAGTGACTCCAAAAACCAAACAGCATGCACTGGCCTTGCTTCAGAGAGGCAGCAGCCACATGCAGCCACTTCTGCAAAAAAGCCATCATTCCGAGCTGCTACTCAAAGAAACAATCCCAAAACACATGTTAGAGAGGCCAAAAAAGCCACATTGCTTTGCCATGTGTGTGTGCAAGCCAGGGCCCTTTTGCTCCTAACCTGCTCAGCCAATTCCTTAGGTTTAGAAACACCCTCTGCTTCAGAGACACAACTTAAACACACAGAACACAGAACCAACTTAACACTCAGGAATACTGAAGATAGACACTGGATTTTCTTGCTCTCCTTACACCATAAATTAGAGTGATGGAACACAGTGCCAGAAAACTCAGTTGTCCCAGTCCAAAAATTCATTTGTAGCTTTACTTTTGTATCACATCTATGCTTTTCAGTGTTTTTCACAATCCAATATTCTGGCCTTTCTGCAAAAATTCCGTAACACTTTTTTTTGTATTGACCATCTGACTAGATATGTTATTAATATTCCCCCAACTCCCACATTTTCTGCATGACCTTTTCACAAAAAGGCAAGCAGCCTTTCCCACCTCATTTTGAGGGTCACATGGGAACCAGTACTCAGTTAGACAATGCAATAGCAGATTGTTTGCAACAGCATAGCTTCAATATTTGTCTCTGCTACTAATAAATAACAACACAGACATAGTATTTTCAGTCACTTTCCATAAGGGAATAAAATAATTATAGCATGTCAAGCAGTGCTTCCCCCTTCAAATCTGTAACTGCAGCCAGTTAATTTGAAAGCAAACCAAAAACCATCCTGCAAAACAAACCATCCCATTGCCTTGGTCATCAACTGCCTCTGTCAAAATCTGCATTTTCAACATTCTCAAACCCACATTCCTACATTTAGCAGCATAATCCAAGAAAAATATCTACATTTGTTGCACGCCCCCAGCAGAACTCAGGTCCAGACAGGGCTGGGAAAGGTTCAGAATCTTAAATGGCTTAAAAGAAAGGAAGGATATTCTTGATGCCCTAACACTGGGCTGTTTCATGGGGCCTGTGGCTGAGCTGAAAGGAAGAGCTCGATTGGAGATAGGAGGCTGGGAAGGGATTGAAGGCAGCGTTTGTGTGGCTGAAAGAGCAGGCAGGGGCTGCTCCTGGGGGTGCACAGAGCCTCTCTGTTAATCACATTAGCCCACACGGCTCATGTTTCCTGCAGGTGGCCAGGCTACCACAACTGCAGGGGCTGGAGGGAAAAAACCACATGGGTCTAACAAAGAGACATTCCTGGGCTTCAGGGGAATTCACTTCCCTGCCAGTTACAGGGAAACCCAGAAAAATCCTGAGACAGTCCTTCAGTTGATTATTGTTTTTTAATTCTTACTTTTAATGTAAATGGATTGCAGAAACTCTTTTTTGAGGTGTAGGAGATACAGCAGGAAGTTTCTCAGCTCCTAAATAAATTACACTTTACAGATCTAATATCCATATAAAATCAACATACAGAGCTATGGATTAAACAGCATAAATCCTCTCCATGCTGTATTATTCATCAGTATGAGGGATAATTAAAGGGGCAAATGAGCAGCACAGACAAGATCTCCAAACAACAGGATTCAAAATTATGAGCACAGGACAACAGACCATTATCACATGCCTATGAAAGTGGCTTCAGAGATTCAGAGTAATGCCAATTCATACTGCCCAAAGATGCATCTCAATCTCTTATTTCTCTAAGATTTTTGTGTAACAGACAGCTCAAGCCAGTAAACCATTCTAAACCTAAAGGCTAAGCAGGGTGATACCTTTTTCAGGCAAGGAAGAAACTTCTGATGCAAAACAAAGCCACCAGCGCCTCTTTCACAGAAGTCTCAAAGTCTCAGTGCTTACAGCATCCTTACTGGAAGCAAATCAATGTTCCTGCCAGAGTGACCACTGTTTAAACAAAGCCATTTGTTCTTCCTCTCCTCATGATGCTATCTTATCACAGCCCAAGTGTTTTATATCAGCACACTGAAATGATGTGTAATGAACACGGATGTTCCAGATAAATTCTGAGAGTCACAAAGCAAATACTTCCCTTCTCTGTAAACAGTATGACTGAACCCTCTCCTTGAAGAAATCAAGCTATATTTATATTCACCCTCTTGAAATGCTACAAGCAGCCATAGAAGGATAAGTTTATAATAAATTGCTATATTTGGAAACCTTTGTTGCTAAGCATCTTCTAACATTCAGTACAGTTTATACCATTCATGTCCCTGCTACATAATTAACATTTCATATGTTTTGTTTTTTTTTTAAAAAAGAAGTACAGTGCTTATCTTTGCCAATAAATTAAAATCATTATAATTTTTAGGGAATTAATAAAAGACCACATGACACATTAAATAAAGGAGAAGCTACATGATCCCAAGGGCATACAAACACTGACATTATATCCAAGGATATGGCAGTCTATCTTCTATACACTCCTCTGCATGAGATAAAACAATTCAAAAGGCAGCTGTTCACACTAAAAAACAGTCTAAATAATTTAGGATACAGTAGACCTCTGCCAACCTGAGGAATATGACTTTCTCAGCTACACACATAAATAGGCCCTTTTCTTGTCAAGAATTCTGTGTGTAAATCCCTTGGATGGTACTCAAGTCCTTGGGAGTCTACCAAGAGGAGCCTACTGCAAGCTGGTGTCCATGGGATGTGGCCCAGTGCCCAGCATGGAATCTACAGGTTTATCATATTTGGTGGTAACTTATGTGGAAATCACAAGTATCTTGCTAGGCAGTAGAGAATCACAGCAAATCTTAATTTCTCCAGTGTAGCCATGACCAACATTGCAACCCTGGACATGTAGATATCTTATAAAAATCAGTTTTGTGGTCTCATTTTTTGAGAGGCTAGAACTGTATCTTCAGTGAAAGAAAAGAAGAAAAATCCACTAATACTTTAAAAATTCAGCAGATAAAACAAAAACACTCTTAGCTGATAATTATAAGCAAATCCATATAAGGTTTCATGGGTTTTGGTCACAATATCCTGTTTGGGAAAGTCCAGATCACACTGCACAGATTCTCCAAGCTTCTTGTCCTCTTTTTCCCTCCCTGCCCATCCCAGCATACACCACATCACAATTCTGTACACACCATAGTCATGGGGGCCTAGAAACATCCAACACAAAATGGACATTACAGGCCTCCAAAACTTCATGAAGTTCAAAAATTCCCATGAAAATGCAGAGTTGCCAAACAGAACATGAACCTCGCCTGTCTGACCCCAGCAGTACCACTAAACAAATTGTGCACCGGAGAACAAACAACTTCTGCCAAAAAAACAGTTGGAATATGTTTAATTCTACAATGGTTATTTACTTTCCATTAACAAACAGTCTTCAGAGTTATACAGAAGCAAAGATCAAAGCTTTTGTAATGAAGTATCTTAGGAAACCTGACTAGAGATGCAAAAGCCCCACAAATACTCCATTTACCATGTTACTAATTACTACACCCTTGGTTTATATAAGCAGTATATACACAATACATGTGTTAAAAAAAACAGAGTTGAAGTAGAAAGATAAGGAAAGATGAGACCTCTGGAAAACAATCTAAACTTTGTATTAAGAATATAAACATATTTAGCTTGCAAATTTGCAGTCTTCCCAGCCACAACCCCAAGGATATAAATGGGGTATGCAGGACTCAAGAGTCTCCCACAGACCACAACAGAAACACAATCAGCAGGCAACAGTAATCCTGTGCCAAAACCTGAACAGGTACTCCTGAGTTCTGGAATCCTTTTTCTAAGCTAGTTTCCACATTTCACTGTACTTACAAACACATCAAGTCTGAATGTGCCACAAATAACCTTAATATTTGTGAAAGAGTTCTTAACTCAGATGTTGTCTCAATACCAAGAATTTTGGACATTTAGAATTGTGCATTAGTCACCTTAACTACGTGATTATACTATGTTTTATGGTGTAATATATATATATTTGAAATGTTATGTTCAATTCTAAGGCCTACATCACTAAAAAGGTTATTGACAAACTGGAGGCAGTTCAGAGAAAATCAACACAATTTCTCAGAAGGCAGGAAGAACTTATTTATGAGGAAAGATTAAAAGAGCTAAATATTTATACTTTGGCACAGTAATAAATGAGGAGGTAGGGGACATGAGAACAGCCTAGAGATATCTGAAGGGTGTAAACACTAAGGAGGGAGAGCAAACGTTTTATACAAGGATGTAAATAGAAATAATGGGACAAAACTAAACAAGGAAAGCTTAGACTGAATATCAGAGAGCATTCCTGGACAGCAAGCTAGCTTGGCCCACAGCAGATTTCTGAAGTAAAGCAGTAGGAGCCCATGCATCTTGGAACAACACAAAAAGCCAGACAAAACACTGGAAAATTTGCCATATGAAGGAATCTTGCTCTGCTGAGGAGAAACAGTAGATTATAAAAGTCTTTGCTAAGTTTAACTCCAGTGAAAGCAGTAATATTTTACAAGGTGTTGAAAATGTAATATAAAAAACAGATAAAGTGCTTAACTGGAAAAAAGAGAAAAAGAATCCAACTAAGAACGTTTCTTAATGATGAGCAACTGAAGTTCAGTTTATGTAACAGCTCGACTGACTCATGCTTCTGCAACTTCTTGAAGAGGAAAACTTCATGTGAGCTGCAAGGAGTTAACGGTGCTGCACTGTGTTTTCCCCAGCAGAGGTCACCCCATGGTAACAAACGACAGGGAAATCAAAGAAATAAGAGCAGTAGGAAAGAGCCACCCTCCTCCCCTCATTCCCACCACTGCCTTTGGATGCAATTCCTGGATAACACCATGTCCTGCAATCAGTTGCAGGGAGATGCCTGAATTTTTTTTCTATGTAATATTCAACCTGCACAACATTCCAGATTTATTTTCTAAGAGGTAATGATGAAGTGGGTAAATACCATGTATTTGCAGCTGGATTATGAATCCATCTGCACATGCGTTAGTAAAAGCCTTGGCTGGGTCATGTTTGGAATTGAAACCACAACACTTCTCACTGAGAACTTGAGACTACATTAGTTTAAGTGTTTACTATCTGAGTACTGAGACACAGGCAGACTGACAGGCCTCCAAAAACACGGGAAGAATAAAAAAGGAAGTTTATCTCAAGCAATAAAAATAATTATGTTTTCTAACTTAAAATAGAGCTTAAAACACATCTGAAGCCAAGAGGAAAGCACTAGAGAACAAACGATCTCATCTGTTTTTTTTCTTCTTGGTCCATAAAAACTCCACAAATTCATATTTGAGAACTATCCCTTAAAAATTCTGGAAGCTGGCAAGCAAAGACCTTCCTGTTCCAGGTGCCATCACCCCTAATGAACATCTGTCATCTTTGCAGTCAGTTCCAATGCAAGAATTATCCATGCTCTGTGCCACTGCCAGAGGAAGCTGTCCCAGTGCCAAGGGAAATAAAAGTCACCAGCACATGCAAGAAATGTATTTGTGAACTACAAGGGAGCAAACATGTGTAAGCAGAGCTGGACAGTCATATTTTGACTGAGCTGTTTTAAAGGGCTGCTCAGGAGCAGATCTAAGCTCCAACACTTGAACTGTGCAGACGCACTCTAGCAAACCTAGGAACTGATAGAGCGTACTTGCACTGTTTAATCCAATGAAAACAAAGTGAACTCATGCTGAAGCATTCCCTGGAACATACTGAACCCTGGCTGCACAGTGCATGGATAATTCTGCAGGGCTGTGCCTGTTCTCAAGGCCAAGGGCCACGTTCCAGCCCCCAGCTCAGGGCATGCTCTGCAGCTCAGCTCCACAACGTGAGCCAGGCGCGCACAGCACCGGCGCCCCTGCCAGCAGCTCCTCACCTGCAGGAAAATGGAATAGGGGACAGAACATGAAAGGGAGACACAGGAAACACCACAGCCTCCACATCCTGGGAGCAAGGACCTGCAGGACAAGCTGTGCAGCCAGAGAGACAGGATTTTTGTGTGCAAGGGGTTGTCTAGAGAGCAGAAGAACTCTTAGGGATGTTAGTTAACTCCCAAAACCATTGGTTTACTGAGAGAGAGCAGGCTGTCTAAGATCCTAGAAATGTCACGGGGGATTCCCCAGGGTTATTGATCTTACCACTGCATTTTAAAAGTTACTAATATTCAAAGAATTTTTCCATTCAAAGAGACACACTTGGCTGTGTTTTCTTTGACACAAAAATTAATAAAACCTCAGTGTTTCAAAAGCTGTTAGTACAGACTGCAGATTTTTTCTTTCTTTAATAAAGAGACTAACAGTCAAGTAATACCCTAAATAAAATAAAAAAAGCCTTACCTGCTTCCTTGCACAAGGCTGCCAAGTCTGCACCCACATAACCATGTGCACTATCAGCCAGATGTGCCAACTGCTCTGCTGTGAGTGAATGGGGAACCTTCTTGAGAAGCTTCTGGAGAATGTCCAGACGGTCCTGGGCATTGGGAATTCCAATTTCTATCTCCTTATCAAAGCGCCCTGGCCTGCGCAGGGCTGCGTCCAGGGCATGAGGGCGATTGGTGGCCCCAAGGACCAACAGCTGCCCCTCACTGCCCTCCTGAAGGCATCAAACGACACAAAATGTTACTTTAAAAATGCAATTAAATGCCAAACAGATAATACAAGAGGCATTACCACTTTAATCCTCACAAATCTGCTTTCCTAAATCAGGAAAGTAAGAACCAAGCAGAGAAAAAGAAGGGCTTAAACTAGAACGCAGCATTGGCAAAAGAACAAAATGGCATCAGCAGACCTTGAATAAACAAGGTTGGGAAACAAATCAGTTCAGGTATCAAACCCAGCAGAGACAGGAGGTTATAAAGCTTCCTGTAGGCCCAGCAGCAAAAGCAAGGTCAAAAACAGTAACCAATTTCCTCAAGCTCTGCTTCTTCACTTTTACAGTGAGGCAAGATCAGTTAGGAGGTCTCTTATCATGTCATTCTCTTTTTGTGAATGAAGCACTCTTTCCAGGAAGAATATCCATCAGCCTTTGCCACCAGAAAATATGTTCTGCCTGTGAACAATTCCAGACTGGGCAACTCAAACTGCCATGCAGGAAAAAAATTAGAACTTGCAGATTACATAAAGAGAAGAAATTTATTTTCATACTCTGGACAGAGTTCTTTCATCTTTCCTGCTAATAATCATAAAATAATAGATGAGAGATTGCCAAACTTTATGGGCTTAGTCCATAATTTACTCAAGTCAATTAAATTTACTGTTTCTTTATTAGTCTTTTGTTTATGCCCTACATACTACTCTGGCAATCTTGAAACAGCTACTGTTGCCTTTAATCATACAGCCTACATATCACCAGAAGTATTCTGATGACGTTGATTTCAGAGCAAGTAAAAATACCTGGTTTAGCTCCATGATGGGCTATCACTGAAATTTCAGTTTGATCTCCAAAAGTACAAGAGGGGGAGAAGGTAAAGGAAAGGCAGTGAATGGAAGAAACCTACTTCTTTTTAAACTAAGTTTTCAGGAGGCATTTCTCTCCTACATCCTCTGCTTAGCATCCAAAAAGGCATTAGATTATTCTACAAAATCTCACCTAAGTCTGCTTTCCTTCCTCACAAGTGATACATCTGAAATTGGCTCCGCTGTAGAAAACAATATTATTTTGTCCAGTGAGTCCCCATGTACATTAATTGTCCCATTAGATTCAACTTACTGAGCCAATGCCATCCATTAATGTCAGCAATGAAGCAACAACTCTCTTTTCCACTTCATTCTGAGCCCCTTCTCTCTTTGGGCAGAGTGCATCCAACTCATCTATAAATATAATTGAGGGGCGACTGAGGGGAAAAAAAAAAAGGAAAAAATGTTAAGGTGCTTGGGAAGATTTGAAACACTAAGGCAGAGGTAAGCTTTTCATGGAAAACGTCCTGTTCTAACAAAAATTAACAAGCATCCCACTCCTTTAGGTAACTAGAAGTTTCACTCTTCTATACAGTGTTACTCAGAGAGAAAACTAAAATGAAAAATATATTAGGCAACTAATAGCTTCAGTATGCAATAGTCTTTTGCTAATGTACTATGAACACCAGTCACATGAAAGTCTAAAGTCTGCCTTAGCCAGGTCTAACAAATTTGGGCAAGATGCCACCCTACTCCAGAGGAATGCTATATCCAGTACCAACACCAAGTCATATAGAGCTGGCCTCCAAAGACAAAAAACTAGAGGAAAATCTGGATCCCGAGAAACTCTGGCTCATGCTTCCATCTACTGAAATAAGCACACAATGCACTAATGACACAGGTCGAGCAATTTGGCACCATCCCTAACACCCCTTAAAAAGGGCGGTGCCCAAAAGGATTTAAGAGGCATCCTAAAATTTCACTGCTTTCCTCCTGCTGTATATAAACAAATTTATTTCCTTTTAAAAAGCACTGGATGAAAAAAGTCACAATTCAAAGCTTCTTGGAAATATTTTTCTTATAAGAACACTAAGGCTGGAACCGATACTGCAAAAAAAAATTCTCCAAAGGAACTTACCAGAGAGAAGCCTCAGCAAATATCTGACGTAACCTCAACTCAGACTCCCCATAAAACCTGTGAGAATTAAAATATTTTAATAAAAAACTTGGGGTTTTTGTCCTTTCCAGGCAACTTGGAAAATTACTGTTCCTAAGTTACAAAAGGCCCCAGCACACACTTTCAAAGTCCTGAAGTCTAAGCAAATCTGCAATAATCTTTATTTCCACTAGGAGCAGAAATTAAGGTGAAATGGAGCACGGGCAAAGTTAAAATCATTAGAGATAAAGGGAACTGCTTCTCTTCTGCATTAGAAACAATTTTATCTACATTTCTGAAGACCAACAAAAAAATTACTTCTCTGGAGACATCAGTGTGTGCAGTGTCACCTCAACTGCAAATATGCTTTAATGAGTTCCTCTTCTTGTTGCACAACTAACTTACAACTGCAGATACAGTTTTAATCCCCTCTTTAATTCAGTCCATGCCTTACACAAATTTCCTGGCCAAGTCCAATAAACCTCTTTTAATACAAGAAACATAAGCCTGACTCGAGAGAACCCTGGCCCATTTGTTTTTGACTCTTTTGGGTAGGTAACCCACAGCAAATACTACATCCCTCCACAATGGACAGATGCCAGAGTATACTTTGGGCTAATACATTTAGAGAATTAATGGAAATAAAGAAGGCTGACGTACTTGCTTATGATTTCAGGGCCATTAATGACAGTAACGTGAGCGCCAACCTCGTTTGCAATGGCCTTGGCAATCATGGTCTTCCCAGTTCCTGGAGGGCCATAGAGCAGCACTCCTCGAGGAGGAGGGATCCCTAGGGACAAGGGAGGCATGCAGGCAAACAGAGAAAAAAGTTACTGGTGATAAATGCCAGCCCAGCCTGCACTTGCACATGTCACTGTCCCTGTTACTACCAACACTAACCTGACCTCAGTAATAATCCCTGTGTCATTATGATGAATTGGGCTTTCAGGGAAAAGATCACACTTAAATGGGACATACATGTACATTTTTTATTTTTAATGTCCAAAAGACTCTCATTAAAATCACCTATTTAAATAATTCTATTTTTCAGTAGTTAATTATAATCTTCACTGTGTTTTCTCAAAAAAATTACTAGACTGACTACCTAATGTCCATGAATACACTTTCAGTTATTCATGACTCTTACAGTGTCATTAAAACAAATTTCCCACATCAGAAAACCACTTCTATTCAACACTCCACAAGGTTCTAGAAATCCTGTGAGGCTTGGTTTAAGAATGCTTACAAGATGATGAAAAACACACATTAAAAGGACGAATCTGTCTATTTAATGGCACATGTTAAAAGCCAAAGAGACAGAAACATTCAGGCACAGAACATACAGGACTTTGGAAGAACAAGGTACTGCTGTGTATGGTTGAAGCTGGACAGAAAATACAGATAAACTGCAAGAAACAGTACTGTGATCCCAGGTAAAGAGCCCACCAAAGAAAGTTTCAGACCAGCAAAGCCAAATTAGATGGGCATAAAAGCCAAAACCAGAAGTTGAAAAACTAGAAAGCAAAAAGCAGAGACAAATGTTTGACAAAGGCCTGACCCCAGCCCAAAAGACACTGCTGAAACACAACCAAAAAAACACCAGGTGAGACTGGGAATCAGAGAGGGAATGATGTCTCAAGGGCAAGTCCAAATCTTAGAAACTGATAAACTGGAAAAGAGAAAAAATTATCTGCCCTCTGACAAAGGATAAAAATAAAAGCATCACTACAGACAGGTTCCTCTGCACCAGTCCATTAGAGCATGTGCAGCTCCCTCCTGTGGCGTTTCTGGCACTGGCAACACACCAGGCTGTGGAACACAGGCTCACCTCAGCTCCAGCCTCACTGCCCCTGAGCAGACAAGGACTCCCAATGTTTGGATGGGGGCTAAAGGTTTGTAATTGCTAAGAAAACATCATTATCCATCCTGTGATTAGTAGAGAATCTGCTCAAGCTTTAGAGATTAGGTATGAAGAACACTCATGCTGAAGCAAACTCCAGCCACAAAACCACGTGGTGATGCTGGGTTTGGATCAAATGGAGCTGGACCACTCGAGACTGGAGATACCTCACACACCTCACTGACACTGTGGACCATGGCCAGGAAACAGCCCCCTGTGTGCTGGGGAAACTGTCCCCACTGAAATCAACTCCTCTCTCAAGTGTGTGGGGGGAAAGAGGTCAGATACAGAAATAAAGGGCCTCCAAGGCAAGGTAGTAAAGAAATATTTATAGACAAAAGAGCTCTGTCTCACAGCGATGCACACTTCAACAAGGTTCATAGACATTTGTGATAAATGCACAGCACAGAGTCACAAAAATCCTCCAAGTTTTTACATATATTAGTCATAACTTCACCTATGGCAACACTAACCGTATTTGGTTTTCCACCCTCTAAGTCTCTGGGAATACACAAGACAGAGAGTCAAACAGACTTGATTAGCATAGCTAGTTTGATAATTAACATGCTATGACAGGAACAAACAGAACTGTGAAAATTACAGGAGATGGGATTACACCTGCTTGCGGGAAGAGAGAAGATTCAATCAACTTCTGCAAGCAAAGAATTGTAAAATGCATGAGTTTTCTGTGTGACTTTTAACCTGATTATCGTAGTAGAAATCATTAACCTGTTTGAAATAAGTATATAAACTTTTGGGAAACCTGAGTAAAATCAAATTCTGATCACCGAATCAGTCTTCCCATCTCCCATCAATCGCCAATGTAAGTCCACACTGAACACACTGAGCAGTTTGAGTAAACAGCCTCAAAAGACCTCCTGAAAAATTTGCAGGAACACACAGGGATAAAACCAGCAGAAGCACTAATCTGAGTTTTTCTCCATTTAAAAGATATGATTAACTGAGTCTACCAACAAAAAACCTTATGACACAAACAACTGCACCTTTCAAGTGTCCAAGTACAGAAGTCTTTCCTATTTGCTATAAATTCTGCTCATGCATGCCTGAATTTTGGCACACACTTCTTCCCTGCTCAACTTTTTTTCACACAGGCTAACCAGAACATCCTCACAGGATCCATACAGTGAAATTATAAAGCAGTTTGACATTGTTTGGACACACAAGTTTACCAGTTACATAAAATTTGGTGAATAATCCTGGAGTAGTTTGTGTTTAAAAAAAAAAAAGTCACGTTAAAGAAGAAAGTTAATGAAGAAAGTCAACTCGCAGGCATCATACCGTAACTCTTGAACAGTTCAGGTCGCTTCAAGGGCAGTTCAACAGTTTCTCTAATAGTTCTGAGCTGGCTGCTTAAGCCTCCTATCATGTCATAGGTGACCCGGGACTCACATTCGCCATCCTCTGCTAAGCTGGCCCTTGGTTCAATGAAATTAATTTTAGTTCTTGAGGAAATGAAGTAAAAACAGTCTGTATTGCTCATTGCTCCGATTTTGCCAGTTAGTGGGAGTCCCTCAGGGTTGCCTTCCCCTGCCAACTGCAGATCTTGGGTAAGGTCTGCATCATCTCCCCTGCTGAAGGTTTTGTCAGCAGGCCTGGAGTCCAGAGTGCTGGGTGTGACTGGCAAACCTGGATCCATGGCTTTGCTTGGGGTGCTCATGGGGGCAACCTCTGGACTGTCACCAATGTCCATCCTGCTGAGCTGTAAGGACAAGTCCAAGGCACTGCTCTCCAAATCAGATCTCTCAAGGTCTGGCTCATTGGAATCACCCAGAATGGCGCTGCCCTGGGCAATCAGCTCTGCACCGTCAGTCCCCTTCACTTTCATCACCACGATGTTGCAAAGTTTGCCATAGTAAGTGAAAGCCAAGAGGTTTCCTGGCAGAACTATTTTCCCATCTATGAGAAGATTAAAGAAAAAAAAAGACAAAGATGATGTTATTTCAATCTACTTCGGCAGCAATTAACACTCAGACATTCTTGCAACAGAATAATTCTTTATCAGGAAGCTTAGAAAGTGCTATAAATCAACACAACAAAAGGTAATTACAAGGTAATTTCAGGTTCTTTGAATGATCCTTTTGTGCACAGGTAGACTCTACTGGATTAATGTTTGTCAGTATCATGTGTAATCTCCCCTACATAAACGTATCATTAATTTCAGCTTTTTAAATTTTATGCAAAGGGCGGAGTTTGGAATTAGCATTATGACAAGTAAAAATTTTGTATTCACTACCTTGAATAACTTACTTTGCTTTTTTGCCTTACTTATGTACAATGAAGAGCAACTTTACTTATGTACCATCCACATAGAAAAAGGGATTCAGAGACTTGGAGTTCAAGTTCACATTAATCTTTTAGCTTGTTATTAATGCACAGCAATGCACTGTTTTCCTCATAGTGTAAAGGAAACTCTCAAGTGCACCACAGGATCAGCCTGAGGGCTGTCAATGGGTGCTCAACACTCCCACCTTGAGCCAGCAATACAAGTAATAGACAGGGGACACAGAACCACAACTAATGCAAATTAGGTATTTGCAGCATAACATAATTAGTTAGCCCAAGATAGATCCCTGAACAAAGTGTGAACAAAGTAACATGCCCTATTTTGCCATAAGCCCTTGATTAAGACCATAAGAGGAAACTGCTCTTGTATCAGAACTACAAAAGTTGAACAGTCAAAAGAGAAGCAGCAAAACTCATACCAAGGTTTCTCAGCAGACAGACAGACATGTCCTCAGCATTAACAGTAGCATCTTTGTCCCTGTGGTAGGAAGGAAAAAAAGGAGTTTTCCAAGTACTGAAAACAAAACCACAGTCCACAGCACTTTACAGTCTTCATATCATATGGACTTAACTCTGAAGATATTGAACACATAATAACAAAAGAAGTGTACCTATTTAATCTGGGGCTAGTTTAGCAAACAAAATGTGGTAATTAACAAAATCCCAAATTGTATTTATCATTTCTTAGGATCACAAATACATAATGCAGGCATCTCACTTGTCCAGGCACAATAATCATTGCTACAGGTACTGAATTGAGAAGAATTTAGATCAGGCACATCTCTCTCAGCCTTGTAAACACATATAAACAACTTTTATTGACTAAAACAGTGACTTGAGCACTTACACATCCCCTATCAAAATACTCCAAGCTTTCCCACAAAGCATTATCTAATAATTTAGTTAACTCAGAGCTAAGACTCACTTCATCCATTCTGCAGATGAAACTCCCCAGCTTCTGTAAGCACTCACACCTGTATGCTGAAAAGGCACCAAAGGCATTGAAAGCAGGCACAGCTGCTGCAAGTGTGAACAAAGGGGGGAGCCCTAAGCCTGCAAATGAAACCTATTCCTTGATTTTAAGGCTTAAGAAAGCAACTCGATGGAAAATAGGTGTATTAAGTCAATTTAGAGGACACCTCTTAATATATCATAGCCTTTCCTGATGAGTAAGCACATAGCTATGCTGTTGGGGTCTGGAGTTGAGGATTGATTCTTTTAAGTGGAGGAAAAGCTAAATCATGCATACAAGCACTGCCTGGAGGTGTTTAATTTGCAGAGAATAAAGTACACCTGTAAAGCATCTAAGACATCTAGGAAGCACTTGAACAATGGGACTTCAATTTATTCTTTTAATAATTTTTGTTCTTGCTTCTTACATGAAACTGTGGCTCTCTGGAGATCAGGAAAAAATTCTTCATGGGAAAAAAATCTGCGACTGACTGCCTGGAAACTGTAATGTTAATTTAAGTGCTAGGACACTTTAAAAAGTAACTGTGAAGTAACTTTATTTAGGAAATAACTACAATCAGACTCTGCAACAATCCAAATGCCAACTCTATGAAATGATAAGAAAATGACAAACTTTGAAGGGAAGTTGTTGAATAAAAGCCTCAAGCAGGTTATAACAATTTCCATACCTCAACTTTACATTAACTTCCTCTGCCTGGATGACTGCACCAGTCACAGGCTGCACAGTGACAGCATCACCTGGATTTACTTTCAGGTTCTTCTGTGTGGTTTCAGCCAGCCCAATTTTCCCCCCTGGGAAGCCTGTGGTGGGCCAAGCAGTACAGACCTAGGAAGAGTTTTCAAAGCAAATATCTGTCAGTCGAGGTCTTGCTCCTCTCGTTTCCAGTCAAGGTAAGCAATGCTTTAATGTGAAGGATTAGGTTAAAACCTGGTTCCACTGAGCAAGACACATGGGTAGTGAGCTCTTAAGATTTCATCTAAGACACTTTCAAAATTGAAGGGGTTCTATTTTGCCTACAAATGCAATAAAAAATTCCACCAGAACTCTCTACACATTCTGCAGATGACTCAAAAGCATATATTGTGCTAATTAGAAATTATGCACATCAGTGAAAAAAGATGAGCAAATAACTAGATACTTTATTTGTAAGTAAAACAGATGTGTGTGCTTATGCAAGATATATAACACGCTTATTCACACATGACTAAAGAATTTATAGAAAAAAATCAGCTGCATGGATTTTTTTCTAATATGGATAATACAGATGCACCTACAGTGTAGAAAATATGGAAGAACACATTCAACATCTTTCTCAATGCTGGTTCCATTGAGTACGACAGGAACAGGCTGACAGCACGGCAAACGCACTTAGAGGGTCAAGAAAGGATCTCACCTCCTGCCGCCCCTCAGCGGAGGTGAGCAGGGCCGGTCTCCCTATGCAGAGATCCGCAGCTTTCATGCTGCTCAGCGACAGCTGCGCCAGCGCTCTGCGCAGCATCTTCGGGACTTTGTCATCCCCTTTGCCATTGTTTTCGGGAGAAAAAAAAAATGAAAAAGAACAGTATATTTTTCTCCTCTTCCTCTCTCAGTAAACCCGGCGTTTCCCGCGCTCCCCGGGAAGCACAACCTCACGCCGCCTGCCCTGAGGGGAGCGGGCGGACGGTGCCGCCGGCGGGGCTGGAACCCGGGCGGTCCCACGCTGCCGCTCGGTACTGCCCCTTCCACCGCGATTTCGCTACCGCCGGCACCTTTCCACGGCGATAAGAGTAGGTTTCATGGGCCTTGGACTGACAGACATCCCCCCGGTCCAGCCTTCCTGAGGCGCCAGGAGCGCGGCTGGGCAGGGACTCAGATTCAAACAAGGCGCCCTCAGCGCGCTGGGCTGCGGCAGCCGCGGCCGGGGCTGC
>VXBR01007658.1:95238-125650 GCA_013400215.1 Cisticola juncidis | reverse complement strand
GGGGGCGGTGTGTGAGGGGCGGCGGGGTCCGCCAGGGGGCGCCCTCCGCCGCCGCCTTCCCCTCACAGCCCCTGAGCGCGGCCCGGAGGTGAGGGGCGCCGGCAGGAGGGAGCAGAGGTCGTGCACAGAACCTTAGAATAATTAGGGTTGGAAGGGACCTCTGGAAATCCCGATCCCGACCACTCTGATCGCCCGGAGCAGGTGACACAGGAGTGAGACGCACAGCAGGTGGGTTTGGAATGTCTCCAGAGAAGGAGACTCCACGCCCCCCCTGGGCAGCCTGTTCCAGTGCACTGCCACTGAGTGTGAAGTTGTTCCTCATGTTGAGGTGAAAGTTCAGGTGTTTCGGGTTATGGCCATTGCTCCTTGTCCCATCACTGGGCACCACTGAAAAGAGTCTGGCATCATTCTCTTGGCACCCACCTTTGAGATATTTGGATGGATCGATGTGGTCTTATCTGAGACTCATCTGCAGACTGAACAAGCCCAGCTCCCACAGTCTCTCCTCACAGAGAGACAGTCCAGACCTCTCATCCTTTTTGTGGCCTCTGCTGGACCCACTTCGTAGTTCCTTATCTTCCCTGTACTGAGGCATGCAGAACTGGACACAGCACTCTAGAAGAGTAGTGTCCCATGTTCCTCATGGCAGACCCTAAATGTGAAAGCCATCATTTTGCACATGAACACCAAGCTGTACCACGTAAAAAGTCGAGCTGGCAGCATCTGAGACTGCTGGTGAGTTTCTCACACCCACCATAGTGTAACCCTGTGGTAAATGACGTGAAAATACAGGTTTTTGCACATTACCAACGGCTATAGTGTGTAAAGTTCAAAACAACACAGATGGAGGGCAAAGGGGTCCCTGACCCTCCTCGCTTCCCTCTCTTGCAGAGTCTGTGTCTCAGTGGCGGGATGAAGGCCGTGTGGCTGTCTGGCTCCATGTCCCCATCCTCCAGAGCAGCCTTGTGGCCGTGGCTGCTGCCCAAGGCTTTGCTTTCCACCACGCTGAGCAGGGCTCGTCCACCCTGACGCTGTGGCTGGCAGAGGGGCCCAGCAGGCTGCCGGGGTTTGCCACACACCAGGTGGGGGTTGCAGGTGAGTTATGGGAGTGGTTGCACCCACAGAAAGTCACGAAGGAGCCCTTAGGAGGCTGTTCAGTAGGAATTGTTCCTCTGTACAACCAGCATGTGAAAACCAGCTGGTTTTTGGAGTGAACAAGTAACCACCAACGTAGAGAAAAAAGCAGTACCCTGCTCTGTGTGCTTAATATGTATATTTGTCTAAACTGTTCAAGTTAATGTCTGTAAATGCAGAAAACTTGACCCAACAGGGATTGTTCAGAAGCTAAAGCAACTATTAGCCTAAATTACAATGGTCTGAAAGCTGATCTAAGCTGTGCCTAGAAGTCTTCAATCCAAACATATTTTACAAAAAAACCCAACTAAATGCCATACTCTTACCCATCTAGACCACAGAAAGTTGTTCCATAACTGAGAAAATTTCCAAGGAACTAGTTAAGATGGTTTCCCCTTTTTTCTATTTTTTCATATAGTACAGCACAAGGGACTGATAATGAGCCAAAACTACCATCAGCTTGAAGTTAGCTTCACCAGATTCCAGTGGGTTTGTTCTCTCACTCAGCAGAGTTCCACAGATAAGCCATTACCTATCCCATCACTCAGTTATCTGTAAGTGGAGTTGGTTTGGACTCCTCATGTGCTGGTTAAGGGTTACATTAACACAGAGAAGTTACAAGTCTGGGGAGTGCAAATCTCTCCGGTTGCAACCCTGACTTGTTTGTCCTTGGCTTGCAGGGACTCTGTGGGGTGTTATTTCTCCACCAAGTGGAGTTAAGGCCCATAAACAGCAATTTGAAAAATCTAGTTAGGAAGAACTCACAAAAGATGGTTTGTTCTGTGCAGCAGCAGGTCAGGTGGAAGGGTGTTTGGGGGGAAAAAACCCTTGAATTACCAAAGAGTGCTACTGCCATTGGTAGTGGGAATCTTCGGTTCCCAGGCCAGCAGAGGGCAGGGTGGATGCTGAAGGCGGCCTTGGAGTTTGACAATGGACATGTTGGAGCATGTTTTCCTGAGGTATGGAAACCTCACCATTGAAATATGTGGCATTAAACTGGAGCAGGACAGTGCATTCTCCTTGCAAAAGCACCGGGTTACTCCTTGTGAGGAAACCTAAGTGAAAGAGAGTAGATATTGCACAGCTGAAAGTGCTGCTGAAAGGAAAACACATAAGAGATGAGTTGTGACCATGGTGGACATCAGAAAGAGCTATAAGGAAAATCATAACTCTGAAAGAATTGCAAATATTTAAAAATGTATTTTCAGAGCAGAATTTGCAGCTGTGTGTCAAAACACTGCACTCTGCAAGTAAGAAAAAAACTTCAAAGAAAATGTCAGTAAGTGCAGGTATACGAATTTCATCATTTATTGCATGGATGTTAAAATTGTGCAACATGTAATGTAGGTGTTCTTTGCTACACACCTGTACGCTTTTAGTCATTATTGGGATTTTCTTTAAAGGACATAAATACTTCAGGAAAGCATTCTAGGCAGGTTAACAAGTGTGAATTAATGACTGCTATGTGGGCTATTTTTATCCTTTGTTCACTCACTGTCAGTGGATCTGGAACACGTTCCAAAAATACACTAAGCAGCGTGGATACCACCTGGTAGGTTTGTTCCATTATCTTTCTATTTCAGGAGGGAGATCCTGGGTAGTGGAAAGGCTCCGTTCTATTTTTAAATAATTTTATTGAAATATTAAAGTACTTAAATATGGATATTGAAGAGGGGGTCAAACACAAGGCTTTCTTTATTCCCTAACCAAAAAGTATTATAGAACGTGTCTGCAGTACATAAATCAATTTTCTGGTGCGAGTCTCTATTTCAAAGCTGTGGCCAGTCAGTGAAATGCAGGAGTCAGTCCTGTGAGCATCTTGAAAATGGGAGAGTGCTTGGCTGGCCAGCAGGAAGCCAGCACAGGAACAGGTAGCAGTCTCATTGCCAAGTAGACCAGCAGCTGGTTTTCCTCCTGTCTGGAATTTCCCACACAGCAAACGCAGCACAGCCAGGGCTTGTGCCTCAGGACCATGCAGCCAAGTGATGACAAAGGTGTGAATAAGCAGGGTCAGGTCATGTTTTACCAGACTGGATGAGAGTGGCCAAGCAGAGAGTAGCAAATGTTACTCATTGGGCTTGGCCATTATTGTTTAGAAATAGTGGAATATGTGATGTGTCTTCCAGCTAAGTGACTACATCCTTTTGTAGGCAGCAGGATTTTCCACATGTGTAAAGATACAGAGGAGTCTCTGGTGTATGAAGTGATTAACGTGTTTTTAAAAAGCATTTCCAAAATTCTCCACCTCTCCACCGAGGAGGATGTGGCCTGCCATCCAGAAAGTGACGTGTTTGTAAATATGCCACACAACAGTGGCGTGAGAGGACAAGCTGGGGAAGGAAAGTAAAAGGAGAGGAAGAAAAGTGACAGGCATTTTCTTCCCCCACACATGTTCTACAAGCCTTACAACACAGCTTTTATTTGCATTGCTACCACCTTAATCCAATTGTTGAAACAAAGTCCTTGGAGTTGAAGGACTCCAGGAAGGAGAGCCCACACACACATAGGATCATCAGCCTTGGCCAGTCCTGGCACTTGGGGAAATCTCAAATGAGCAGCTGCATTACTATGAAACTGCATAGGAAGATGGAGGTGGAGAGATTTGATAAGCCACTTATGAAAAGTGACTTTAAAATAGTTCTCAAGTTGTTTTACAAATACCTGTTCCTGTCTGCTGATGCTTACAGTGCAGGCAGTGGTGTCTGCCACTCAGTCTGTGGGTGACAAGTGCTTCTCAACACTGAACATCTTTCCATGCATTTTTACATCAGTCATAAATAAAACAGGATAAAGATATTTTTCTCCTCCATTACTCATTATCTGGAGTTATCGAAGGTATTCCTTTTTATTTTTTCAATACTTTTCTTGCCTATTCTCCAAAAGAGAACATTCAAAACCAAGTGGTATAGTAGCAGTGATTACTTGGTTTGGTTTCAAGTATAAACCTTTCCAGAAAGTCATCCTGGCACTGGATGATTTAAAGCTCCAGGTGCCACATTTGTAGCAGGAGAGTTTCAAAAACCACAGTTCAGGGCAGTCAGACTCTGATCTCACTGATGCCAACCAGGGGTGGCCCAGTGAGGGAACATGAGACCAGGCAGCAAATCCTGGTAGTGTGCTTGCTTTCTTCTTGCTCTGGATTTAGGTATTGCCCAGCAGAGATTCTGATCACCTCACTGGGAATTTCATTGCCAAAAATTACATTCACAGGCTTCAATTTCAGGGAAACAGAGGACAGCAAACACACTTTCTGTTGGATTTAAATGGCAGTTTCCTGCCTTCACCAGCCCACCCTGCTCTCAGCAAACCCTTTGGCTGAGGAATGGCTTTTCTAGAACACAAATCCTCTAATCACAAAGTCCCTCCTGCTTTGCTTTTGTTGCCTCTTTTAATCATTACAGTAGTTGAACTTGGACACTGCTAAATATTTACGGGAGGAATGAAATCATGAAGTCACAAGCCACAGGGAGGCAGATGTGTGACTACCCTCTTAAAGCATGTCCTTTGACATATCTTGAAGGAAGACTGGTACTTCATCTTTGAAATATCCTCCTACACATAACTCTGCCATGTATTATTAAAAAACAGGATGTTTTTAGCTGGATACTCACTCCTTAATAATTCCTTCCTGTGGGTATACTTCCCCATCGCATTTTAAATGCATGTCATCACAGACATGCCTGTATCCTCCTCCTCCTGCTGTAAAATGACATAAGCAGTTTGTTACCATTAACCTCTGATTTGAAAGCCATGCAGGACTGATGTGGAAAAGATCCTGGTGAGCTGCACACACCACAGCACTTGTCCTGCTCACCACAGCACTCTTTAAAATCTGAGAAAAATACCTGTTTTAAGGGAAGGACATTTTTAAAGTATAACCAGTGAGTATGACATAATTAAACATGAAAGCACTTGGGTTCCAGAAAGTAGGAAAACTTGTAATCTGTGGGAGAAAGTCATGGGCTGAGCATGAGGACATAAGGAAAAGCTGCACTTCTCAGTCAGACAGGTTTTTCATCAAGTGAAAGTGTCACTTTTCCACTTGGAAGCAACACTTTTTGATTAAGAAGCTGACTCAGATTATGGTGCAGCTCCTGTCATGAGTTGTTACCTGGGTAGTGCAAGTTCAGAGACAGTCACACAGCTGAACTATATTTACAGTCAGCCCAGAGTATTAAACCTGGTGTATTGTTGATGCAAAAACACTCAAAACTTCACTACAGCAGGTGGGGGCTTTGTCATGAATTTCACTGGAGAAAAATTTGTGCCCCTTAAGGGTGGCTTCTCAGCCAGAGTCACTGGAAAATTCTGTTATTTGAGGAAGATTACAGGCACATCCCTGCTGAAACGAGCAGCTTTGCCAGATTGTTTGGGTAACCCTTGATCTTGCATTCTTTAGTTCTGATATTAACACAAGCAAGTTTTTCTTTTTGTGTCTAATCTGGAACTTAAATGTTGCAATTATTTATCTTGGTGCTGCCAACTCTGAATTTTTATATGGGATACTTAACCTTTTTCTGATATTTTATTGTGCATCTGTTTTCCACTTTGTGATTGATCCATATAAACTTTGCTAACTGTACATTAGGAGTTTGCTATGCTTTATCTAAACATGTTAAATTTTGGTTACTAGGATTGAATGATGTTGTCCACACTTCCTCTTTTTCAATATTCTTTCTATACCAGGTGCTGTTCTAGATGAAAGCACTGGAAAAGTGTTGGTTGTACAAGATAGAAATAAGGTATGTTTGTTATAGGATTACAAAATGGTGAAGTTCATTTAAATAAGCCTATTCTGTAGTATAAGACAAAAATATGTTTATTTTTATTCCAGTCCAAATTTGTGATAGTTAAAAGTTACTTCCTTTTACAAGTGGCTTAAACACATCTATCTACAGACTCCTGAACTCTATATTGAGGGGAGAAAAAACAAGTCTGAAAATCAACAGCTTTGTTGCAAATTATAACTGCGGATTGATTCAGCAGAACTAAGCACTCTTCCTGCTTTGAGTTTTCTGTTTTCTCCTGTAACTGACCTATGAGTCCCTGATCTTGTCTTTGGATCTGTGCAGACCTCTGGAAAATCCTCATGGATCAAAACAGAATTTGAGAGGATTTTGATTTGGTTTGGTTTCCAGAATTCCAGGCATATCTGTGCCTTTAAGCAGGCATTAGAACGGTTGGTGGTGACCTGGAGACCACCTTGGTCCAGCAGGGGTAAAGATCCTCAATTCCTCACACACAGAAGCGCCCCCCTCTCTGCAGAGGGTGCCAGACCAGAGCAGGGCTGTGGGGAGGGTGGCTCCTGTGATGTGGCTTGAGGTCACCGATCATCCATCACTGAAATGTCCTCCAGCCCCTCTCAGGTTAACCCAGGTTTGTACTCAAAGCTCTCGGGCTCAGTGGCTGCTGCCTGTGCCACTCCGTTCAGGAAACATTTAGCCTCCATTATGCTTTCATTTACAAGTTAAAGTGTTTCATGTTAAAACCACACTAACTAAGAGAGTGAGATTAATGCACTTCTAACATGAAACAATCAAAACTTAGCTAAGTAGACTGAAATACACTTGGATGCATAATTTTCATTTTATACTGTTAAAACCATGCCAGAATCTCAGTGGCTGCCTTCTCCTGTCTTTCCTGAAACAGCTACTAAGACTTTTCTCCTCAGGACCCAAAACATGAATTCATTAGTACCTACAACACAGTTAATGAACTGCAGTGAGAGTGCTTTTGTAGGCAGGTTCAATCATACCACATGTTGAGTTTCTAACACAAGACAAGGGTCTCGTGAAGGTTTCTCCTCTGGACTTGCTTCCTGTAATTGAAGATGTTTATTTTTCATTTTTGTATTTTATTTTACTTATAATAAAGTAAAATGTCGAGGACTTAGCCTTAGGAGGACCTTCAGGCTTTCATTCAGCAATTGCCAATTAAAGCATAAACCTACCTCTCATGCTGTAGACTCCAAAGTGGTTGCAGCTCCAGAGAGCGTAGAGGGACAGAACACCACATTGTAAACATTAGAAACACGACATTTATTTACCCTTTTATACACAAAAATATAAATGTGTGTGCTTACCTTTTAGTAAGTATCTTAAACAGATATCAGAGTGAAAAAAAAATTAATTTAACAGCTGTTGGAATTTTAAGAGCTATTTGGGTTCAGTTGTGACAGGACAATTCCACAGCACACAAAGATTTCCAGGAACTAAAAGTAAATCTGAAAGCCAATAGACAAATACATGTATTTTCCATCTGCACTATTTTTAATCTATTACTTTAAATTCCTCTCCAGGCCCTTTAAGAATGCCCAGGAAAAAATCATTTTCCAGTGTAGTCATTAGGATTTCAAATCACTGGAAAGCACACAGCTTCCCTGCTACGCTGCATAGACAAAAAAAGCTTTTTTTGGACCAGAGTACCTTTTTACTGCATTTATTTCTAGGAGAAGAGTAACTTCTTCCTACATAAACTTTTAACAGGAAAAGAAATAGTACATAGAAGTAAAGGCAAAGCCTACAAATCTGTGCTCTTGCAAGAGGTGCAGGGACTGGGACTCCTTAAGCAGTGTAAGTAATAACACCAAGCCTTCACTTCATGTTTTAGTACTGAATTTTATTGCAATTCAATAAATGTTTCTATACATAAATCACACACAAGCCCTCATTTCTTGTATTCCATGAAAATGACAAGTTACACTAAATGATCATTACAGACACACAGACATCTTAAAGCCAGTGCAGTATCGAACAGTACAATCACAATACCTGTTTGTAAGATTAAATATATATACATTTTTTAAAAGCCAAAACAATGGAAGTGGAATACATTAGTGATTAAATGTAAGATTATATAGTCTATAGCAGCTTTTTTTAATAATCAACTACTCTATCTAGCAGCAACGTTGTCTAATGTCTGTTAGACAGTTTGTATTTTCAGTCAGTAGGTGTTTTGTCCCAATAGTTCATACAGACTGTAGCTGTCTCTATCATTGCAGGAACAAACAAGTTCCTACTTACTGCTATTTGTAAAATAACAATACTGCCACTTCAACAACAACAACAAAGTTATGTGTTAATTGTCTCCTTCATAATGAAGAGTGCAACACAGGCTATTTCATTAATGGATTTTTCCTCCAATACAGACTGTAAACGCATGGAAATTTCCAGGAGGTCTGTCTAATCCAGGAGAAGACATTGGTAAGTTCTATGAGAACAGGTCATCCACCAGCACTAAAAAGACATGAATACCACTGAAATACAGCAGGACCCTTGTCAGTCTTGTGATGGATTGTTTCCTTAAAGTAATGGTGAGTAGATGGGAGTGACACAGCCCTGGGACCCTAATGGTAACAGGGTAGCATGTTCAGGACAAAGAAGTTTTGTGTTTGTAACATTTACTCTTTTCCACACTTTGCTTTAAGTGAGTGCTTGAGGCCAGCTAACTTTTTGTAGGCTGGTCAGATCTGCTGCAATATGAGCCAGAACTGCAGAGGATTAAGGTAATTCATATACAGCCCAGATATAACTGGAACAGGGAGCTCTCAGCTCACACCGGAATCCAGGGCACTGACCTCAGGGATGGACTGAGCAAAAATTTCCATCTCTCCCTTTTTATGCACAAAACAGAAATAAATGCACTTGCTTCCTTCCACCCCCTTCACTTGATTATTTTGGACCAAGAACTCCTCGGCACAGGGCCAGGGTTAAGTGCAGAGCCTCAGTCTTGTGGGCACCTACTCCCAACAGCAACATGAGGCACTCCTCTGGTAGGAAACAACACTGGTTTGAGGAAACTTCTCATTTCTCTCCAACACAGCACATGATGAACACTGCTGTGGTTTTATCTTCACAGGTGAATGAACAAGAGTGTTTATGCAAAGAGAGAAAATGTGGCTATTTTCTCCTTATACCTCAGCCCTTAAAATCATGATCCATAGGCTGGTTACTCAAGTTGGGTGTTGAGCCCAGGTTTCCTGACTGTTCCACACCTTAGAAATACCTACTGTTTTAGCAGTCTCTCTACAATAATGTGTGGTAGGGTTGTATTCCAGTTATTATTTCAATACATGAAAAAAGCTGCTGGTTGTCTATGGTATGGCTGAGTTTAGTTTTCATAACTCATGAGTCATGTTTTAAGTCTTTTTGTCAAACCTGGTGATGGAAATCAAAAATATTTGCTGGACAATGCACTGCAATGTGGTGAAATGGATCCATGTTTTCAGTAGAATGCCAAATGCCACAGCTGTTGTCTAGCCAGACTCCTCACTTCTAGTGCCAGCAGCAGCAGGATTTCTGTACTCCAGGGAACAACAAATGACCAGCACTGGCATTCCAGAGGGATTCCCCAGAGTGATGCTGCTACTGAGTATGACAGCAACCATCCCTCACCTAACAGGTGAGATTGTGGCTGGAGCCTGGACTGAAACCACTCAGTAGAAAAGTCTCTTACAGCTTTCCTCCTGCCACTTCTGAACTACAGAATAATAAAAGTTACAATTCTCTGCATCACATCTTATATTACAAGAAGATATAAATTAGTGAAGCATAAAATATAATAGAGCCTAATTTTCCTTTTCTTACATCAAACCTTAAAAACACAGGTCACTCAAGGGACTAAATTTTAAATTACAATTAAAAATTAAAATTACAATGCTTAAAATCCTTTGGTTACATGAAGTGACAACATGCACGGCTGCCTACTTAAATGAGTGCCAACTGACTCATGCAAGTGACACCAATAGTTTCATAATGCAGATTAAGTAAAGTGGACACATTTTTGTATCTGAGTATTTCTGAAACTCCAGCCCTAGTGTTTCTTCTAGTTTAACTGTCATTAGATATTTATATATATACATACACACATTTAAATAAAAGGGAAGCAGAAAGTGACACTTCATCTAAAAGCAAAACTCAAAGATTAAATGAAATCCCTCATTACTGCAATTTTCTTAACCACAGCCTGCCTCAGCATTCCTCACAATTTCAGTTCACTTCTGTATAACACAGCCCTTGGCTCACAAACAAAACCACCTGCCACAGGTAGTTACTATTTCCAGTATCTGAAACTATCCCTGAAATGTCTGGTTTGTTCCCCTCTGACTTGGCAAGATGCAAGCTTCCACAGGATGGTGAATCTCTACCAGTCTTATAAAATGCATTTGCTTTTGGAAGCAAGCCAGCACACATTCCTTACTGAAAATGAACTAACAGGAGCAGGCAACATTGCACTGCAGTTCTGTACACTGACCACTCTAACCAGACACAACCAAGAGGCTACATTAATTTGGGAAAAGCCTGTATTTAACCTACCAGTAGTTACTCTAGGCAAGTAGGATTTGACTTGACAATGATAAAACTGCAGACTTTGGGGAAATCAGTGGAATATTAAAAAACTTCTTTGGGGCTCTTCAATTTGTTATTGAAACGAAAAGTCTCTCTGGAAGAGTTCTGGATGGGTGGTTCTCTGGCTGTAATTGTAGCACACAGACCCTGCAGACACGTAAAGTTCCTGCTGCATTTGTGGTGAGGAATGTCAGCACTGACCTCACTCTGGCTGGACACACAATGCACACATGCAGCAACAGATGCAGCACAGATGCACCATGTTTCCTGCAAGAACGGGCTCTGTGCTGCTCTGGTGCTGTGGCATATTTGAAATGTCACCAGACTCTTACGGTACATCTTGGAAAGGACCTGGCATCAACTTTCACTTTCTGAAAAGAGTTTTACCCATTTTGTTACCCCTTGGGGTGAAGTGCAGTGAAACTGAACTGATCAAGAGCTCTTACATCAGTACAACGTGCAGCTGCACAGGGTGTGAACCTGAGACTGGGCAGGGGCAGGGAGTGGGATGGGGATCCAAAGGACTGCAAAGACAGTGCAGTGCTGCCTTGGATTAACAGATCAGTGGAGCCAGCAGCCATCAGTGTCCACTACAAGCCACAGCCTGTACAGCATTACCAAAGTAATTCTGTAGGATATACACAGGAAAGGCACACTGAAATTACTTTTGTTTGGGGACCAAAAAGTTACCTTATCCTTGTGCTGGAAAAACAGACTTACATTCTGAAAACCTTATGAAACAGAACGGAGAACATGCTGAGTAAGAGGCTTTCCCCTTTTCCAAAAGGTTTAGGGACTGCTAAGTTACTGTCAGATGCATTATTGTCAGGATTGCTCTTTCCACCCAGGAGACACAGCAGTTCGAGAGGTTTTTGAAGAGACTGGCATCAAGTCAGAGTTCAAGTCCATCCTAAGCATCAGGCAGCAGCACGAACACCCCGGAGCCTTTGGGAAGTCGGACATGTACATCATCTGCCGCATGCAGCCCTCCTCCTTCCACATCAGCTGCTGCCAGCACGAGTGCCTGCGCTGCGAGTGGATGGACCTGGAGGAGCTGGCCAGGACAGAAAACACCACCCCCATCACCAGCAACGTGGCCAAGCTCCTGCTGTTCGGGTACCGGGAGGGGTTTGACAGGATTGACATAACCATGAGGGAGCTCCCAGCTGTCTACACAGGCCTGTTCTACAAACTCTACCACAGGGAGCTGCCTGACTCCTACAGAAACATGATGTGACAGCAATACATTTCACATTTCCTTATAGTAATAATTTAGAATATTATTGCAGTGTTGCATATTACAGTTATCTGTGGACTTCTTTGTCGGTTAATTAATAGAATGTAATTATTCTCTAATTAGCTAAGATATAAATTATTTTTAAAGGTAATTATTGCTATGAGTGTGCATCAGGTTTGTTCTCCTCTACTCCGTAAAGCAAGCATAAGGTAAATAAAATACATAGGTACCTAGAAGGAAACAGAAGTGTTACTGATCCTGAAAATATATTCTGCAAGGCGTTTTACGTCCACACACACTGGCACAATAGGTTTAAAGAGAAATATAAGGACAGTATGAAACATTCATGGTTTAATCTGGTATCTGCAAAAGTAGTTATAATATCAGCAAATAATTGCTTCTATTTGGCTACTTCGGAGAGGAGCAGGAAAGGCAACATCTTTAAGACTGTGTGGCATTGATGCTCAGAATCTGCCATGGAAGTCAGCTTTTAGCAGACATGGGAAGGAAAAGGATAGCTTTCTGTCCAGGTCCAGTTTTTGGTCCAGGTTTGTACTGTCCAGTTCTTTTCAGTGCCACGTACCAATCCGAGTATTTCCGTGACCGGTAAGTGTTATAGTTATTGGATTCCAAACGCTCAAAAAAGAAACATTCTTCTGTTGCGTATTTCTAAAACGGAAAAGAGAAAGCATTACTGGTGTAGCACCACCAATCAGTTCTTCACATTCAGGGGACTAACTTAGCAAGAATGTGAGCAGTACTTTTCGTTTTAAGAGAGATTAACTGTTTCACAACTGAAGAAAGATACTTATTGTGAAAATATTGTTAAAAATGCCTACAAGAAGAGGTTTTACCTATGGTTAATTTATTGTCTCTAACACAGATCAAGCAGCTTTTAATTTGCTTTTACTGAGTAATTCTTTGTTTGATCAGAAAATGCGTAAAGAAGCCTTTAAGAACAAAAACTTTAAGCTGAGTATAGACAATTCAATACAATTGCCTAGAAATTCAGGCAGAGGCACATCAAAAAAAAGGTGAAAAAAGAAAAGTCTCTATTTCTCTGCGAAGCATACATGACTCCAAGTGCTTTCCTACTGTACGTTGTCAATGTAAACATTTTGACATAAACTTCATCATTTAGGTGACAAATGACAGGTCAGGCTTCATGAACTATGCATTCCTTTCATCTGCCAGAGGTGACATTTCAGGAGCTGGACTGCTGTCCAGCAAGAGCACGATGCCAGCCACTGCACTGTCAATCTCAGCACCTGGAAAAACCCTGCACATCTGTGGATTTTCCTTTCAAATATACCTGCATCCCAAGTGTGGATCTGGCAGCAGAAGCTTTCACCGCACCTCATGAAACACCTGAACTCTGCTCAAACTAAATGCAAGTTATTCTCACAAACACTCTTTGAGCACAATTTGAATCCATAACATCAAAAGACAGAATTTCCCTTTGAGTCAAGTCCTTGAAGTCTGGCAAAACCTTAAAGCATGACAGAATGAACAAGTCATATCCTTAAATAACAATTTATCATAAAATACAAGTTAGTCAAAATTCTTTCATGGCATGTTTGGGAAATTTCTTCATTAAATGAAATCATCCCATTTCATTCCATAAAGTGAAAGTATTTCATTCTTAAACTGGAAAGTCAAAATAAGCCATATCAGATGGGAAATGTTTCCATTTTTCCATCAAAAATCTGATGGAACAGATGGATTTCTGTGCAAATACTTCCAGTTAAAGGAGCATTTTCCAAGGGGAGGTTTTGACTATCTGCATTCACCACCAGCCATTTCCTCCAGATCACCTCTCCCCCGCAAAACCGGGTCTGTTTGTAAAGAGCATGAAAATGCTCAGTTAAAAGCTGCATCATCCACGTTTCCAGACAAGAATGTGACCCACTGCAGCCCCACACAGATCCCAGGGCGAGCAGCGGTCCACGGGCTGTGCAATAAATCATCCTGCAAAGGCCAGCTCACAACAAACCCTGCAGCATGTCTCAACAAGTAATTACAAAAACATTCAACACAATGAAAAACAGGCCTGAATTAGAATTTGCAAATATACTGCTGAATATGTTAATTTATTAGTAAAACAAGGACGCTACACAAATGGATCCTGGATACTGAAAAGTAATTAAAAAACCCCAGAGATTAAAAAAAAACAGAGTACTACTTGAGTGACTGATGGATTAGAGGACTAAATTATGTGTTTAGAATTTAAAGTTCCATAATGTTTTAAAAGAAATTTCAGCAGTTTCACTATGTGCAATTCAGCACAGACATTTCCACTGTACACTCTTTGCGAGCTCTCATGAAACACAGCCCTGCTGTAACTGAACAAGACATGCTGGCAATTAGAAACAGTTTCTTGAATGTGTTTAGAGGCAGAAAATGGTAAAGGCACAGCCAGCCACAGATTGTTGGAAGGCACAGCACAGAAGTCCTCATGGAAAAACATTGCCAGTGCTACAGAAAACAGCCACGAAATTGCAGCAGCATTTGTTAGGCTGGTTGGAGAAAAAAAAAAGAGTAGAGAGCTTTCACCTATGAATAACAACAAGGTTGTGTGCAGCAAACACAATTCACGGAATACCCATTTCCAGAAACAACACCAAAGAAAAACAGAGTTTTACAAGCTCAAGTGAGAAGCACAAAGTGACCCAACTTCATATATTCTGACAGAGTAATTCTGAGTGACTGGATGATACTTTCCCAGCATTTTGCCTTACAAGAACTAAGCAACTAAAACTGCCACGAGGGAAGCATATTCTACAACCAAACTCAGCAGGCAGCAGCAGGTCAGAAATACCAAATAAACACACACCCGTGTTTGTGTTTATCACTTTACAAATGGTGCTAAACACCCTGCTCTGACCATTCCCCGTCGCTCAGGGTATGGAGTGCAATCAGAATGGGAAGCCGAATGCCACCACACCAGCACTACAGGAAATTCCCAATTACCCTTAACTCAAGAATAGCACAGTGGACAACTCCTCACATTTTCTTCAACTGAGTTGTCACACAATATCCGAGTAACTTGAAGCAGGTTCTTTAACTGCATTCCCAGGCCCACACAAAACTCCCTGGAGCCAGAACTGAGGAGTGCCCTGGGGAGCCCTGCTCCTGTAAAACTCCTTTCAGTCTCGTTTCATGGAGGCAGAGGAGGGGAATCAGAAATCATTTCTGCAGCCCCTGGCATGTGTCTTTCATTGGCTGCAGTTCAGCCAGGGTTAGGAATGCACATTGTGAGCCCCAGCCACGGAGGGGACTTGCACAGAAGCTGAATGGGGCTGTGTGAATACACAAAGCACCAGGGACTATTGCAAACCAAAATTCTGGCAGGGTGGATGCCCTGCAGTGGTGCTTCACCAGGCACTGAAGGATATAAATGTGGATGAGGGATTTACAGTGTCTAGGTCCCATAAGCAAAATGAATATATAACTGCAGCTCTTAAGGCAAAATTTATCATCTGGCTCTGGGAGACATTAACTCTCAGGGTCTGCTGCACACTGGCTTTAAAACACAGTTAAAAATTCAGCTGATACCAATAAAACACACAAGAGTATAACTAAAACCAGTCTCATAAGAGAGCAGCTTAATTTACCCACATTTATATAACTTAAAATTTTATCATCACATTTTCAAAAATATTTTTCTTGCCAGTTTTCTAGTTAGGAAGCAGAAGTGCCCAAAAAAAACTTTGATTCTCTACAAAGAAGAAAATCATTGTATTATACAGATTAGTTCCATGAAAGTAATTTGAGAAATTGACTTTACTTTCCACTTCAAAGAGGTCTTTTCAAATTGCTTTATGTAAAAGTTAGTGAAAGAGGAAAAATTTACTCCTGAGGGTAAAAAGGCAGACACTTTATTCTTCATTTGTTTTTACAATTTCCTGATCACTGTTATTCTTTTCTCTCTCAGACAAGCCACTCCTGTTAAATTTTGCAGCTCCTAGGCAGGGCAGAAATACCCAACTCCTCCTAATTCCTATTTCAAGTAATTGACCGAAGCTGTGCAGCGCTCATTTCTCCTGATCAATCCCACACTGAGTAAGTCCTGAAGGAAGAAAGGCTGCTCCTCACAGAGCAGGGGCAGGACACAGCGACACAGAGACATCAAGGGAGTGCTGCTTACCAAGGCCAGCAATCTGCCATCCTCCTTCATGGCCAGGAAGCGATTGGCACTCACACCTTTGATGGACACCACTCCTCGTTCCTCCGCCTGGAGCTGCAGCTTGACTGTGAACACAAAGAAAACAGACAAAAGGTTTCACAACCATCACGGGATCGCAGGATTTGACAGTCACTGCTTCAAACCCTCCACTACAGAAAGCTTCAGCTTGCAATGAAAATCGTAAATTTTCAACCTTTGGCTTTCTGATCCCGTTTTTACAAAGAAAATAGCTACTCTCACATTGGTAACAGCAAGATTGAGTTATTCCAACTTCATTTTGCATAAATGCAGCTTAAAACTCATACAATTCCTTGAAAGGCCACTTAGGGCACGGTCAGCTGCTCCCAGAAAATGGAAAGTTTTCATGGCAGTTTTTTCAGAGGTGTCTCTCAGTGTTTGCAGAACAGCATTGGACACTGAACGCACACAGCTCTGTACAGAGACTGCCAGTGAGTCTGACTGAGACTGTTCAGGTCCATATCACTCCCTAAGGGTTCTGGCAGTTCCCAGCAGAAAAATATCCATTGGTTTACCTCATCCATCCAACAAGTGGGTGGAACAAACAAACAAAACTGCAGCAGTAGATAAAGGCAGCAAAGGCACAAGAACGTGTTCTACAAAGCAGGAACATGTTTTGCATCAATTAAAAGAAATTAAAGATTCAATAGAAATGAAAACCTGTAAGGTCCCATCACACAGCTTTTAGCTACTACCTGTGAGTTACTAACACAAAGCCTTAACTGATTTCTGTAGCCATAAATCAAACCCAGTAGTTTGGATGAACACATGAAAGCTTCTCCTTCTGCCTGGCTTTGCCTGCTGTATACATCTCAGACCTAAGAGCTTCCTTCACCCACACACTTTGGTTCAGCAGGTACTTCACTCCATTTGGAGATGCAGTTTTAAATAGCTTGAGCTTTTCAGCCATCAGAATAAATACCTGAAGTGACTGTGAATTTTGGAGAAGAACATCTCTTGAGATTCAGAGAGAGGTTGTTGCTTATTTGACTTTCTGCTGAAGGGAAAAAAAGCACTGAAGAAAAAGCACTGAAACTCCAACACCAGGAATACAGGGAACATGAAATTGTTGGGATAATTGCTGCAAACCCTTTTTCAGGGTAAAAGTAAAAAGTCAGGCACAATTTCATCTCAGAATCGAGTATCCAAAATAGAGCGCTCCCAAGTTACGAGGCCAAAATCAGACTTGTGAACAGCTCCAAACACTTCGGTGTAACTCTTTAGCCTCTGGGGAAGCAAAAACGTGGAAAAGTGCTCTGGGCAGAGACTGTGGGAAATGGACTTTTGAGATGTGCCCAAGCACACAGCTTTCACCACACACTTAACAAGAAACAGCTGTGGAACAGCTAAAAATTAATATTCATTACTGCAGTACTGACTTATTATGCTTCGTGACTTTCTCTGAACAAAAAGGCACATGAAATCCTACAGCATCACACCGGGCCAGAAGTTCAAATTCTGTAAAAATAAACTTCTGGTAAAGGTTTGTAAGTCCTGTAAAAATTTGTATAGTTTGGAGAAGCTTGTGAAAAGAAAAAAAAAAAAAAAAAAGCCCCAAGGTATTCCTGCAGAGTTTGGAAAGACCTGCAATACTGAAAGCCCCAAAAGGAAAATCAGCTTCACTAGATTTTCCTCTCCAACTCCAAAAACACGTGAACAAACAGAGCCAGAACAGTACAGTGAATTTTTCAGGTTTCAGTGTTATTTTACAGCTTTATTAATACAGTGAATATTTGCCACAAGGTTACACTGAACTGAAGATGCCAAGATACAACACAGCCTTACTGATCAAACACATTTTGACTACATGATCGTCACCAGAAGCAACAATTTTAGGTGTAGCTCACTGCAATGAAATTGATTGTAAGAGAAATGTAACACTTGACACCAATGATGTGCATCTTTTGCAGCCTTTGGTCACCAACAGCAACAGTGCAGACTCCATTCATCATTGCACATCTACTCCCAATACTTGTTTTCAGCGTAACTAAACCTCGAAACCCCATCCACCTAAGTCAAATAATTAAGATATTTGCAGCCCCAAAAAAGTAGCAGATTGTTGTGAAAGAGCTCATTAACCAAGGGTTTAAAAAGGCCTGTTTTCCCAGAAATTCTGGCATTCCTTTGAGGGCCCCTCTAGCACGGCAGTGAGTTATTTCCCTATTCCAGTTCATACCCTGCCATCCATGAGGAACACCAAGCACAAAGCTCTGCTTGGTGTCTGCTGGTGCTGTGAGAACAGAGCTCGCCTGCTGAGCAAACATCCCCAGGACCGGGGCTAAGTCATCACAAGGTTATTAAGTAAAACAATACAACCAGCTCAAAGGACCCAGGGAATTCACAGCTCCTATTAAAGACTTTATTTTCTATCATAATAAGCTTAATAGAATCATTCTGCTGAGAAAGAAGGAATGAACTGCAGGACGTACATAGGCACTTTCACACCAGCGGAGAAACTGAGTGACGGAGCTCGAGTGAACCTATAGTGCCTTCCAGTCATATAATGGTTTTTCCCAACAATACACAGAGGTTCTGTTAGAGATTCGTATTCACTGATGTTCCGGCTGAAAAACACCACAAGCTATACAGTCCAACCCAAATTTCCACTGAAACCAGTACAATCTGTGGCACTAAGGGAAGCTGGACCACACTGCAACAGGCACTGAGATGTTCTTTCACAGGGTTTGTGGCCAGGACAGATGGACAAGCTGCAGGTTAAACTAAACGGTGCATTTAATAGTTACAAATGGGCATTTATTTTGCAACTTGGCGAGACTTTTCTAAGATTATGGAAGTTGAAAAGTGGTATTTAATAGCATTCTGGTTGGTAAAGTTTCAGATTTCTGTTAAAAAATCAATCTTCCTCATTTTCTCAAAAATTATTTTAAGATAATCAAAAAAAAAATTTCCAAGGCAGTTTTGCACAGCCCAGCGAAGAAAATAATTTTAAGGACAAGGATCTCGACAGGAAAGCTGTTAACAAATGCAGAGAATAGAGAAAACACAATCATTTTCCAAAAGTACGTTTATTGTCCTGAGCACTAGAACTGGAAAACCACACGTACAATGCAAACTCTCAGGTCCTTTTACAGTTCTAATAAACCAAAGCTTTAGAGTGGCCCAGACCCAGGAACTGCACAACTCAAACGGTCCCAAATGGTTTAATTGCTCTGCATCATAAAGGGTTCAGCCAAAAATCTCCTTCAAAATCAGTTCATTTCAAAGACCTGGGGAAAATCTACCAACTTAATACTTCAGAAAAACAGAGCTGCACGTTCTGGAAGTTGCTCCCTGCTGAGCTGGTACTACCTTTTGACTCCCAGTGGGAATCTGTCCCTTCGCCCGGGGCAATCCCTGTGAGCAAAGCCACGTGCTGGTATTTCACTCACAGCAGCTGCACTGGCTAAGATATCCTAAGGCAGGAGAATGCCACAGGATCAGTAAGGAAATGGGAAAATAAAGGTCACAGGGAGGAGAGAAAGGGACAGAAACACATTAGAGATAAAATAAAAGGCAAACAAAAAGAGCAAAGAGCAGAGAAGACGGCGCAGGGTAAGGGCAGTACAGGAGGGTGCTGTACTGGAGCATGAGGCAAACTCACACATCCTAAGAGGGTGGAATTTGAGGCTGTATTAGCCACAGGGATTAATAAAACCCCCATTTTCCTACTTCTCCACAAGGAAGTGGGAACTCTAACCACTCTATCAGAGAAACCCTGAAGCAAAAACCAACTATGAACTTCTGGTTTTGGATGCATTTACACAGCAAATAAAGGTTTGATTACAGCCTCAGCTGTACTTTCACTGTAACCCTTCTAGCAAACACCCCACACACAGAGCAGTGCAGACTAAAGCTACCAGCCCCAGGGTCAGGATCACACAAAACTCGGGTCAGAAGGACTCTTTCTAGTCCAGCCTCTTGCTCAAGAGCCTCCATCACTACACAGTGAGAACCCTGCCTGCCACACTGCAGCTAAGGGAGCCTGGGAAGAGAGGACAAATAGGATACTATTTCAACCCCTGCTTTCACTAACATACAGCTGCTTTATTGGAACAAAAAGCAAAACACCTCTCACTCAGTTTACGAGAAGGGAGAGTTTCTGTACCCCCAAAAATCCCAGACTGCATGTCTCTGGATCAATGACTAGTGTTACTACAGTCTGCTGTGGAAAAGCTCAGCCCCAGCCAAAGGCTCAGGGCCCATCTCCAACATATTTTCAGAGGCCCTCTAAGGAAAATCCTTCCACGAGGCCCCCAGTGACAGTGTGATGAAGCTGCTGCGCCAGCTCCCACTGCCTGTGCTCCCGCACCTCCGTGCCCAGAGGCACACACAAAGCTGCTATTTTGCACTCTCACTGCAAAGGTGGGTCAGCTCCAGAGGGAGTAAGCATCAGAAATGCAAGGAAGTTCACAAAAAAAAGAGGGGGAAAATAAGACTCAACAACATTTCGCTAAATGCAACACCCTACAGCTGAATTCCCACTCGGCCACCCTCTGTGGCTGAAGTTTGCCATTCCTTTATGTTGAGGGGCAACTTCTATTCCCAGCCAGGTGTCCAGGCAAAACACAAGGGGTTGGATGTGCTTGCTCCACACCTAATACAACAAACCCTCCCAAACGCAGGGGCTGGTTCAGAGCTACACATGCATTTACAAACACACGTCTAACACCCCCCTTCTGGCATTTCCTGCCTGCTGGATCAGATCCAAACCCCAGCCTGGTGATGCCTACTGGAACTTTCTCTAGGAATTACAAATATTTCTGTGTCCCTCTATCCCACATCAATCTCTGACAGTTTCTGATATCTCCTTCTCAGAGGCACAGCTAGCAATTTAACATCTTCTGCTATTTGATAAAGGCTGACATACGAGGCATCCCCAAGTCTTCAGACTGCGAACAAGAGAACAACTCCTTGCTCAAGGTAAAACTGAGCCACAGCCAGAGTCACTGATGCACACACTGCCTAAAACCTGGAACACAGCTGAGGTGGGGAGAGGAGAAATGACTAGTAAACCCTAGCAGGAGAGGTGGGCTGCTAAAAACCAAACCATCAGAATTGCAACAAAAACAATCAAGCCAATGGAGTGTCACAGCGAGAAACAGTGAGTCACGCTCCCATACAAAGGCACATTTCTTTGCTTTTGCATGACAACATTCTAAGTGTATCTTTTTCCTTTTTGCCAGCCAGAGGCATAAAACCACTCACAGACAGACCCAAGGTCTCCAAAATGTAAACATCTACAACAAAAATATACACTCCTGAAACACAAACACTTCAGGAAGTTCCGGTTACACTTAAGAGTAAACGCAGGCTTAAAGCAGAACAGTAACTTGTGTAACAGTTCAAGCATCCACCCACTATCCTGATCAAGCAGATTAACATGGGCATTCCCAGATTTTAATAAAAAGTTTTCCCCTTTTTAAGTATTACAGATACTGAATACAATGGAAATTATTTCCCTATTCAGGTTCTCCACCTATTCTGATTTCTATCTTGACCTCAATTCCTACAAAAACCCAGCTCTACCTAACATACACCTGTGGCACTGGGAATCCTCCCCATGAAACACTGATTACCAAATATGCAGCATTCTCTGGTGCTCCGTATAAAGTTCATAGAAAAGAACTAAAGTCATCCTGCAGAACAATAATTTCAGAATCATGTGACATCCAACACTCCTGGCACCAGAGTGCTCCTTGCCAGTGTGCCCATGGGCAAAGCATACAGCCACACTTCTCCACTTCTCACAGCTTGCATAATCTGGTTATCAAACCTAATCAAGCCCTTTAAAAGTAAAAATGTCATGCAAAAGCAAATTCAAAATTTGTGAATTCTGCTTACAAAGCACAACTTGGGGATTTTGTGCTGCTCAGTAAATTTCTTTGCATTACGAAAGGATAATCGTATGCCAGAAACTTCAAGTCACCATCATGTAAAACCCTTCTAAATGCCTTCTGCCACACTGCTGGCACTGGAGATGAACTGATGCACCTCTGGAAGTCAAGAGGGCAAATGCAAACGGAAAAAATTCCTAACTTTACCAGAGAAGAACTTCATTTGTTACTGGGTACAGGTAACAAAGCTTACCAAATTACCATTATTTTCACCCCATATCCTTGATTTAGAAAAATGTTTCAGGGTTTCCTTATCAAAAGAATAATGCAAGCCTATTTGCATGCAGTTCTTTTAGGACTGTTCCCAAAGGGCTTTTCTTAGCAAGGGTAAGGTATTCCTCGCATTGCTTTCATTTGCTTTCGCGTTGTTTAGTATTGACTGAATAAATCGCAGAATAACCATTTTTGGGTGTTCGACTTCAGAACAAAGCTGGTGCAACTGTTCAGCCAACACAGCTGTGTCAGAAGACACGTACAGAACTTGCAGAAATTCAGCTTTATGTTTACTGTGCATTCACTCATCTCCTTGTAACTATGACCTGTTTTTTACTTGCAGCAAAACAAACACATAAAATCAGGGATGACCCAAGGAAAACTCGGGAATAGCATTTCAGAAGACAGAGAAAGTAAAACATGTAATTTTTAGAAGGTATTTTCTTGTGTTCCCCCTCCAGGTACAACCACACAACCTCTCGGCAGTGCACAGATTTCAGGGCTGTGACTGATGTCAGAGCAGTAACACAGGAGATGAAAGGCAAAGGCTGCCGGAGCAGTGGTGAGACTTTGCCGACCCACAGCCTCAATAAGCCTCAGTGTCACAGCTGGAAAGGAAAAGCTGGATTTTAGGAATGTCAAGAAGAATCAGTAAATTGGATTTCAGAGAGTCTGGAGCACAGTGGTGAAAGAGGAACTCTGTCAGCACCTAGGATCCAGAGAGATGGCACAGCAGACAGGGGAAGGAAGAAGAACAACTCCATCCAGAGAAGCTCCTGTGAACTGAGCAACCTCTAGAGCCGATTGCTCTTAACCTGGACAAAAGGGTGAGACAGCAACTGTGCTGGGTTTGTACTTCCCCCATCTCCAGTACCAATGAAACTGAACTGATCATTGAGACTCCAGTAAATACTTTTGCAAAAGGTAAAAAAAAAATATTAAAAGCCATACACAGGCACACACAGTATAGCACTGGTGCCAGCCCAGCTCCTTTATTGCAAGGACAGAGCAAATGCCACAATAAGCTCGGAGTCTTACTTCATTCTCCTATTTCATCCCCTTCTACCAAGCTGTGTAACCACCCTGTGCTGACCTTTAAATAAAGCATCCACAGGGGAACAGCACGAGCTGCAGTGAACCAAGAGCTGTCGATCACTGACCCAGCACAGCAATGAATCCTAGTCTTCACAAAAAGGCTCTAATTTGCTTCTGAATGCAGCCCTGCTTGAGTAAGGAGTTTTCTTTGCAAGAAACCAAATTTCTTAACTGAAAATAAAACACACAGTGCATATTTGGGTAACACTCCTCACTTCTATTCTGAGTACATTTGAACCATTCTAAGAAGGGACTTGAGCACTTTCCTGACAACAAAAGAGGGACCTTGGAATCTGCAGCTTGGAAGAACCTACTTGGAAGAATACCCTGCTGCTTCAGCCTGATTACTGCTAGTGCCTATATCCTGGTTTAGATCTGTTATGGTTTCAATGATGTGTTACAGCACATCAAAGCAGCAACCAAACATCCCACTCCTAACAGCATCTTCTCCTATTAAAATATCACACTGACAACACTGATCCATGGGACTAGAGCCTGATCACTGGAAAACACCTCACTACTGGTACTTGCTCTAGCACAGGTAAGTGCTCTGGAAGAGGCTACTGCTTGAAGCTGTAAAGCAAGCAGAAGGTTGGGACTGAAATAAATAACAGCTGGTAACATGAGGCAGTTCTGTGCACCTCTTCAGCTTTGAAGAATTACTGCACTGTACATTGTTTTCCCTCCATTTTTCTGAATGAACAACATTCCTGTCAGCAAAACATCCATAGTGAGTGAGTGTGTAAACATCTCCAAAACCACAAAACGAATCCTTCCTATTTACATGCTCCAACAAATGGCCAGGAGCACGTTCAGCTGTTCATTCCAACTGCTCCATTACAGGTGGAGAAACCCAAGGAACTGAATCCACATAGTATTTCTCAGGAACTGCTCAGTCTGTGCAGCAGGATTCCCTAAGTGACTTCTACACAGAGGTGACAGCCCCTGCATGGCTCTTGGTGGCTGCTTCTCCACACCAACACGTGCTCCTGGTTTTGTATCCACCTCTGTTCCCGCAGGTGCCAGCAGATCCCACAAAAACACTGCACAGGTTCCCCACACCCAGGAATGTTGGTCTCTCCACTGGTCTTCCCAGAGTTGTGGGACTGTCTGAACATTCTTTGTAATACAGTCCCAAAATTACTATTCTAACCTGAAATGTAACATAGGTGACAACTGCCTAGACTCTGTTCATGCTCTTCCAAGACATCCATCTGGGAAGACATTGTATCCTGTCCTGCATTCTGCATTTTAACAACTCAGAGGGTTCAGGACATGGCATCACAGGACAGGCAGTGGCAATCAGCTAACACTGGAGAGGGGCACTCCGTGTCCCTCCATTCCACAGCCTTGCACTCCTAGCAACTCCCTCACACCAGCTCTGGCACTTTTCTTGGCATCTCAGTGATGGATATGACATCAAAAATAAAGACTTCAAGATTTCTTCCCCAGTACCCACAAACACCAAGAAGAGATACCAAAAAATTCATGCCAGTCCTCAGAGGTGCTACAGACCTTCCCCCAAGCACAGATCAAGACGCTGTGGTAACTGCACACTTGAATATGTTTAGGACACCCTTTAACACCAAAAACAACCCCAAAGCTACACCCCCACAGAATGGCACAGAGTGTCTGGGGACATGGGGCAGGTTTGCATCAGGCATTGTGGGCCAGCCTGAGTGCAGAAAGGAAAGAACCAAGGAACGGATTACAAATATTTTCAAGCTGTATCACAGCTGACATCTCTCCTTGCTCTTACAAAACACCACCATGCAGGATTCCACAGCCACGGCTACCAGGATTTTGTGACTTGCATATTCCAGGAATCTAATGATTGTGTGGTTTTATGAGATCTGCTGAAATCCTGTCAGAAGGTAACAAACCACCAAGCTCTGCAGCACAAGAGCAGAATTTCACACACTGGCAATGCACATGGCCATGGAGTCTGGGCCCTACTCTGCCCTTTCCCAGTACCTACAGTCTCCTTCTCCTTTGAATCACTCAGTCAATGTGGTTTCAAGCTCTGAAAGTCAGAGATGAGCGACAGGCTCAGGCAGGGTCACTCCAGCAGCAGAGCACCACCACAGCTCCTGCAGGACGACCTCCACCCAACTGTGCAGACATCATCTCATTTGTATTCTCAGCCGATCCTATCGAGTCAAAATATGGCCCTACCCTCAACAAACAAAAAACTACGTAAGATAATAACCCTGAAATGCCACCAGCACTCCAGAGAGTCATCCTTTTAATATTTTTATTGACAAGTGTGGAGGCAGCAAAAGAGGAGACAGGCAATACAGTTGACCCGAATATTGCCACCAAACGCTACTCAAAACAATGTAGGGTGAGAGAGCTGCTTTATTTTCAAACAGTCTTAAACAGGTGCTAACAAAAGCAAATTCTTAATCAGGATTGAAACAGTATTTCATTACTAACTTTAAGGCTTCAAAAGCATGCCATAAACATTTCAGATATCCCCTGGCATAGATATTCAATTTACAGATGTCATACACTTACGTATGTTCTTCAGCAACAGTAACTTGAGCGTTCTCTGGGCTGCATTGGTCTGGTTTGATTTTATTAGATAATTGCACTAAACATGCTGTCACTGACAGTCACAAACACCATGAATTCCAGGGTTGTGAACTGGTTCAGCACAATCCATCACCCCTCAAGTATCCTAGAACAGATGGCCAGTGATCCCAGGGCAATGCTCTCAAGAGTGCTAAAAATCAGAATGATCGAATAACTGTTTATTAGAACTGCCCGCCTTATCTGTAATCCAGAGAGCTGAGGAAAGCTTACAGAAACAAAGTAGCACTGAAAAGACTATGACTTAAAGTTCAGGTTGAGTTACTAACAAAATTTACCTTCTGTAAAATGGTTTTAAATATGACCCTAGTACAGATACTTTTTCTTAGAATCAGCTGCACAAATTTCAAGCATTTATAAACTGAATGAAAACCAGCAGCAGCCACCTGATCTCCCAACATGTTATTTGTATTTGTCTTTTCCACTACTCTGGGAGTGCAGTGGGTAACAGAAGTTGGATGATTGTTTTCCTGCAAACCAGACTATGTAAGTACTTAAAAGCACTCCTGATTTCTGAAGTGAGACAATTTAAGGGCTAAATCCTGCCCTCTAGTGTACCTGTGGGTGCCCTTGGAACTTCCCCATTTCCAAACTGGGCAGAAAACAGCTGGAATGGACAGGACAGTTCAGTGCCCACTGGAGATATCTCATGTTGCCTTGGTCCACCTTTGGAGTGTACCTGCCACTGGATCACACAGCTCCTGGGGGAGCAAGACTCACTGGGAACTGGGATGAAGGGGTAGCAGACACAGTGAGGGATGAGAAGCCTCCCCTGAGCAGGAACATGATGGTATTTCTATGACAAAAGAAGCAAAGGAAGCATATTCCCAACTTTTTCTGCTACCTCATCTGCTAAAGCCAGCTACATCCAGGAGCCAGGAGGAATTTCTGTGCTATGCCACAAAGTACTTGGCAAAGCAGTTAAGGTCTGTGCAACAGATCAAAAGTAATGCAGAAAGAGTGTGTTTCCAGAGGGACCTGGGTAGAAGCAATGTATTTGAACATTGCTTAGGGGCAGTTTTTTTATACGAGTCACCTCTCACTTAGTGCTAAGATTTGGAACAGATCTTGCCCTATCAACAGCACTGGCCACATCTGTGGGACACCAAAATGGGAAAGGAAATATTCCAAGTCCCAAGCAACTTACACACCAATCAAAGCTAAACACCAGGTCCTGGACCTTCATAGGAAAACTTCCTGACAATTGCTCAACTTCAGGTTGCCATGAGTTTTCTCCCATTGCATGATCAGTGATCAGATTTCCATTGTCTTCACTGAGCTGCTCTAAAAGTCAGTCTATACTTCAGCAGAGTCTTTCCAAAACACTTAGAGTATAATCATTTAAATGTTATGAGAGAGACAAGTCAAAATCCTAATATTAACAACTATTTATGAAAGGAACCTTCTCAAGATTTTTTCCTGGACCAGATTACGCTATTTTACATTTTTTTCAGATATTTATGGAAGAGGAGAGAAGTACTGAGCAGGAAGAAGGTATTTCATACATCTGCAGGGTTGTCTGAGCTCCCACACCTGAATCCTTTCCAAGTGAGAGGCTGGAGCCTTGTCACCTCATTAAGGAGTGGACAAGAATGGCTCGGGATGCCTTGGATACTATCTTGGTTAATGCTCATCACGAAACAAAGCTGCTTAAGAAATTATGGAAATACATAAATGCCAACCATTCCTCATTTAGGGAAATTCTGAGAGGAACCAGCTGTGCTAGCAGACATGTTCTAAATGTATGGAGAAGTGTTCCCTTTCCATTCTCCAGGCTTTTCCCCCCCACCAGCACTGTAGCCTCTTTGAGGGAAACACCTCTGGAGAGTTTCTAAAAGCCTTTCCAAAAACACTGTGTCCTTTGTATGTTTTCCAGGGCATAAATAAACAGTTGTTGATCAATAACAACAACAAACCAGCCAAGTTTTTTGTTTTGCTTTAGACAACAAAACTCTCAGAAAGCACCTTCTGTTTCTTGTTTGTGTGGAAGTACCTCTAGAAGGGAAAACACTGCAGAGTCCCCAGAGTGTGTCCAAAGGGGCACTTCACTGGAGCCACGGCAGCACACGAAGCAGATGTGGCAATAACAGCCATGGAAGACGCCCTGTCCTGGGATTCAGCTGAGTGAATCTTGTGATTCCAACCCTCCAGCACACAGGACATCAACTTCCATTCTTCATTTTATTAACGACACAGTTATCAATAAATGCAGGTGAGTGGGTTAAGTGTAAAACAGGACCATGGCATAAAGCAGATGTGTATTTTGAATACAGACAGGAGGAGAGGAGCTAAAAAGGACAAGGACCATGGAAATTGCTTTATACTATTTAAACTTTGGTCTGAAACATAAGGAGACAGTAACTTGCCTTCTAAAATAAGAACTTCCTTTAAAAGTAAGAAGGATGATGTGCTACTGAAATGTTATTTTGTATAATTAATTTCTAAGAATAGCGCCAACCACAAGCATCTCTACTAACTGGCCTTTAGTTATTACTAAACCAAACTGTGTAGACATATTTCTTTTCTCAAAAACACCTTAAAAAAACCTTTTGCTTAACTAAGAAAATCACCCTGAATTACCTGAGGTGTGTATTTTCATTGCTAATTTCTTTTTTAAAGCCCTCTCATGTTGTCCAAGATTTATTGCCCTCTCCCATGCCAGGAATGCCACGAGATTTCACAGTGACTTCCACAGAGCAGCACTCACCAGGTCAGAGTTGAGCAGAGTCGTGTGGAATGACGTATTTACAGCAAGGATGCTAAGGATGGGAACCACGCAATGCCCCAGCAATGAGCCTCGCTGATGATTTAAGCACTGACTATTCTCTGCTTCTCAGAACNAAAAAAAAAAAGGAAGAAAAAGCAACAAGCCAAGAGCTGTCTGATAATGAGAAAAGGAGAGAATTCACTACTAGGAAAGCACAAGATGTCAGCTGAAAATTCTAGTATTGATAAGGCTCAACAGGAAGAGAAAACACACATTCAGTGGACTCAAGAATGAAAAACTAATATTAGTTTTCCTGAAAGAATAATAAAAAAGGCACGATGGAAGAAATTATTATAGTGGAGCTCTATGATGAAAAAGGCAGCAGTGATACCACCTCCACTCAGGGCAGCCTAGCCCAGCCAGGTGAGCACTCAACACACACCACTACCTAGACTTCTGAAAAGCCAAGACAGGGAATGAGGCAAGAATCCAACAGCCATGACAATGTCTCGGACTCAGCTTCAGCCTCGAACATCTTCCACTCACTTGCCCATCCTTGAACATCCTCCACTCAACGTCACCTCCCTTTGCAGATTTCCAGCATATTTCCATGGCTACTTCTAGGGTGAGGTGACACATCTGATGAACTAATGAGATTTATTATCTCATTAATAAATCTCATTAATTCATCAGACATGATGAACCGTTACAAGATTCCTGGTACAAGATTTCTTTGAAATTGTTGGGTAAAACTAATAATTTTGCAAAAGGCGAATGTCCAAAGTGGAAAGTAATATTAAGAATCTTTGGTCTGCCTCCTCACTTCCTTTTGCTCCTAGTGCCTGAGTTTAGCCGGGTCCCTGCATCCATCACTCAGCACAGGTGCAAAGCAGATGAAGAATCCCAGTCAGGCATTTCACCTGCTCCTCATGCCAGGTGCCTGCAGGCAGGCCCTGCACAGTAACAAATGCCCTCCAACCAGGAATCACACTGGGACGATGTGACAGCTCCACAGCAATTCCCTGTACCTGCGCTGAAGGAAATGCCTCACAGGCACAGCAGAAACTCACCCACAAAACCTCCATGCTGAACAACTTCCAAAATATCCCGAGTTCTGCAAAAGGCATTTGGTTTGTGGGACAAAAAGCAGCCCATGTTGGTAACAGCAACCTGCCACACACTCCCTGCAAGCCTGTGATCACTAAGTCCATGGGCTGTGCTCCTAGCCCAGGAACCTTTCCCTTCCTTCCAAAGATCGGGTATTGGAGGGACAACGTCCTGCTGCTGCTGGAATCCATAGATTTTATATGTATCTAAACCATCATTAATTAAGTTTTTAAAAGAATGCAACATGTAACATTTTAAGCCAAAAAGCTGTTCTGACAGCAGTTTGTTATAAACCTCGCTTCCTTGGCCATATTTACACCTCTGTTCCTGAGAGTACCTGGGTGCCAAAAGTGCTCCTACTCATGAGCACCCACCCGCACTGGGAAAATGAACAACCTCCTCTCCACCTTGATGTATCCAAGGCATTCACCGCCGCCGAGCAGAGCCGTCAAGTGCCATTAGATCCCAGTAAGGGCCACGCAAACAAACTCGAGACCCCTTCAAGCCCGTAACCAAACCTCTGTGCACCTGACGAGCTCTGTCCCCAGCAGGTTGAACGCGGAGCCGCCAGCGAGGCTTTGCCCCAGGACATCCGGCGGGTGCCGGTGCGGTACCACCAGCTAGGGGACGCGGATAGGAATTCACTCGGTATGAATTAACTCCGTGTGCGTACTCATGTTACTTGCATAGGAACATTGACGGGCGCCTTCCAAGCACGGCTCGCTGCCGCAGCTTCGGCAGGGCGGGACGGCCGAGGCGCGGCCCCTCTCGCAGCCCCGCTGCCCGGGCCAGGAGCCGCCCGCCCACCCGGTGCCGCCCGCGGTGGTCCCGGGACACACTCACTGTGCGGGTCGCTCTTCTCGCGGACGCCGTCCACCTTCC
>VXBR01007658.1:67895-95140 GCA_013400215.1 Cisticola juncidis | reverse complement strand
GCTCCCTGCCGGCTCTGCGGGCCGGCCCTCGGGGGAGCGGGCAGGGGCCGCGGCGGGGCCCGCGCCAGGAACCCCCGCCGGGAGCGCGGGGTCCGTCCGGATGAGCATCGCTGCCGGCACCGCTGGAAACGGGATGCAGCAACACGGGCCGGACATCTTTTCCTCTGGCCTTATAGAAAAAGTAACTAGAGAGTTATTTTAGACTAGAAAAAGTTGTGTGGCCTCTGCACCATACTAAATTGTTTAAATCACAGTATGATGAAGCGTGTTTAAAATAAATCCGTGGCAACCATGATGTTCCATTGCATTCACCAGAAACCAGTTCTCCTACCATCCAAACTGATAGCAAAAGGCAACAGGTGAAAATTCTGACACAGGCCTTCCCCATCTAATAAAACAAATGTACACAGAGTTTATAAAGTGTAATCACCCATCAAATGCGCTTTGTATCTGAGGCTGACAATAAAACAGGATGAGAAGGTTTGTTTCCCAAAACATGCTTTGCACCCCCGATCTCCTGCTTAACAGCAGGCTGTCTGCTCATGCCTGGAGCTTGGGAAGCTCTCTGGCTTCAAAGGCAGCAGAACAGCCCTGGACAGCCCCAAGTGGGACTGCAAACACTGGGCTTTTCACAGAGCCAATATGCAGCAATCCACAGGAACAAACCACCGCCAAGGCTGACACAGCGCCCAGGTCACACAGTTTGCAACATTCACTTTGCTAGCAAGTACGTCAAGGATATTCTGTTGCTGCTTATAACTTCCCTTCCCAGCTCTGACCTCTGGCAAGCCATAAATTTTAGTTCTTTACCAGAATCAGAGACAATTACGCTCCCTCCCACGTTCTCATGATGAAGGGAAGAGGGCAGAGCACGGCCCAGTCCTGGCACAGGTTCACCCCGTGTCAGCTGCTACCCCTCGGTGCCACAGACACAGCCCAAGCGCAGGCATCTGCTGCCAAATGGGAATTGCAGCCAGCCACTTCAATCACTCTGATATTTCTCATGGAAATCTCATGTTATCACTGTACCTGAGAGTTCTGGACAGTCACAGCCAACAGTGAAGACCCTCCTTGTTTCCTCTTGCTCCTCCTCTACAACAGAAGCTCCATTCAGGGCATGTTGTGTCCTTGCACTATGGCACCTTCCAAAGTCCTTGTGTCTTTCTTGGAAGGCAGATGAAGTGAAGATGAAGCTGAATTCAAGTAGATGAAAGGAAAGGGTGAAAATGTCATGTTTAAAACACTAATTAATGTTCTTTAAAAACAAAAAAGCAATCTCAAAATGCTTAAATCCAAAAAAACTTTTCTAAAGACTAAACCATCCATGGTTCCACTCAGCTACTCCTGGAACTTTGCATTCCCTGCACACAGGGCAGCCCTCACAGCTCTCAGCTGGGTGCCCTGTCGCAGAGCTGCAGGATGGACACTGCACTTTCCAGGACAGCATCCTGGGATTTCTCGGAGTCTTTGGAGCCCTGATCTGCATGAGGGGGCTGAACCCAGTGGTGGTAGGGTGGGCATGGCAACCCACTTAAATTCCTTATCAAATGATCCTTTTGAAAACCAGTAAAATCCGGTTCACCCATAAAATTGTGAGGCTTGAGAAGTCTTTAGAAACTTGTCACTGGGAATTGTGTACTTGGGAACTACAACTAAAAGATAATAGCTGAAATGGAAGTTCTATTCCCAAAGAAATCTACACTCACCTCAAGATCTGCCAACTTTCTATATTTCTAATGTATTTTCCTTTCTCTTCTTCAAATGGAAAACACGCCTGGCTTTATTTCCTCCACTCTACTTTCTTCTGCAAACCAGCCTCTTAATATGGTCATTAATACTGCTCTTAGACATTGACTAAGGCGATTCTGGCAGGAGCATTTTCCTTTCTTGTGGCTTCTTCCACCACCCTTCCTCACCTCAGACCTTCCACAATTACACCCATACAGCCTCCCCTCCACCCAGACCATCAATTACCCAACCCTTCAGAAGCTTTCTCTTAACCTGTGTGAGACACTCCATGTTACAGTGCCTCAAACCCTACTTTCCTGCCTAAAAGTACCTCTTAGAGACCTTTTCTCTAACCTGTTCAGTTTATCAGAGCTGCTGCCATTTTCTGTTTGTCCTGCACTGTTTTGTAACCAGCTACGATTTTTAACACAACCAGAGAACATCTCAAGCTGGAAGGGACCCATAAGGATCATCTGAGTCCAATTCCCTGCTCCTCACAGGAATGTGTTACTTCTTACAGAGAAAAAGCTGTTTAATTCAATGCTGCTCTCACACACACAGGTTATACTAAACACACAGCACTCATTTGCACCTCAAATCATCTCATTTATTCAATATATGTTTCTTAAATTTCTAGAGACTCTCAGTAAGAACATCTGGGAAAAAAACTCCTAAGTAAACACAATTCAAACCTAAATTATACTGTTAGTGTGGCTACAGGAAAACCCTGAAAAATCCAAGAGTAATTTTTGAGATATTTTAAATTAAGAGTAAAAAACTCTGTCATGTCTATCCATCAGTTTTTGGTTTTTTAATCCAAGGGGCAACAACTTTCCCAGCTTTCCAGCAGTTACTACTACAAATTCTGCCATATGATGAGCCCAGGAAATGTCAATCCCCTTTCACAGAAGTTGCTTTTAAAGGGGTATCAGCCATATGTCCTTAACAGATTACCAGGATGACATCTCCAGTTTGCTGACACAGGAATAATGAAAACAGTGCTTGAAAAGCATCCTACATTAGTCTGCAAAAGACCTGATTTACTATAGAATTAAAATCAATCAAACAAACAAACAGCTCTTCCCTTTTGAAAAGCACTCAGAACTCCAGGGAAGCAAAGATACCCAGGAACAGTCAGGCTCATCCATCTTCCAGCAGGATGGGAAGATCTTCCCACCTCAGCGGGTGGTTTGTGTCACTGTCACAGGGAACATTTCCAGCTGCTGCAAATGGAACATCAGCCCAGGCCTCCACTCCACCACAGAGCTTCTCCTCTCCCTGGGGCTCTTGGCTTCCCAATCCCTCTCCTTGGTGCACATCCAAGAAGCAATTAGCCAAGAAGAGATGGATAAGCTGTGTCCCTTCTGGAGCTGTTCCTGTGTTGTCTAGTGCTCAGCTAACAGTGGAAAAATCATCCATCTCCTTTCTCCAGCACATATTGACACCAAAGGTCTCCCACAAATTCTCACACACTCACTTGTCACAGGAAATGTCCAAAACTTGAAGTACATTAACTGCTTGAGTTTAAATCTGGGAGGAAGATTTCCTTCCTTCAAAGCCTGAGCATGAGTTTAAAAATTCAGTAGCAATTTTCTCCTCAGAATTTTTAATTCTTTCACCACCAAGAGCTGGTGTTTATATTCTGGCTCAATATTTCTGTTTGCTCAGGAGCTTAAGCACATGCTGCACCTGCCTTGTATGATGGAAGCAAACAGTCACAAATCTGCCTATAACTGAATTTTCCATCTAAATATTAGTTTCTATTAAAAGCAGATTCAGTTTTTGCCTATCTACTTTTGTAGATGCAGTTTATGAGGCAAAGTTTCTCTGCTTGAAGTATATATGGATATTAAGTGCCTGGCAAAGTTGCATGGTCACTCTTTGAAAAACACCTGTAACAGAAGTTCAGGCTTTTCATTTTCCTTTCTGAAGGCTTTAAGACCCTTCATTAATATTTCTTTTAAACAAAAGCTTATTTTTTCCCTCCTTTTTCTTTTTCTTTTTCTTTTTCTTTTTCTTTTTCTTTTTCTTTTTCTTTTTCTTTTTCTTTTTCTTTTTCTTTTTCTTTTTCTTTTTCTTTTTCTTTTTCTTTTTTTCTTTTTCTGCAAATAGTAGAAAGACATCAACAATAGAAAAAAATCTCCTCCCTATTATAAACCTCTTACAGTCTTCATTCCAGGTCAAAGAATTTGAACTTTATTCCTCTGGAGCACCAGTGGACACTTGTTCATGTCTTTCTAAATAAAATTTTCTCAATATATGCTTAATATATATGCTTTGGCCACAAATGGCCAAAACTTGGGTTGTCTTTACAAATGTTGGAAACACAACAGCTCAGTATGGCTGAAGATAAGAGAATGAACAATCCAGTGAGGCCTAAATTGGAAATAAATCAGATTTTCTGTGGTCCAGAATGTTTGTACTTGGAAAAAGATCTGAACTGTCTAGAAGCACTGGCAGCTGTTGCAGGTCTAAGAGATGAAATACTGACCTCAGCTTATGAGAAATGAGAAATAATGTCCTAAGTACAAATATTTATGGGGGTTAGAGTTCAGAATTAGCAAAATCATCCCTCCCTTGTCTCTAATGCACATACAAACACATCACACACCCTCTCTCTCTCTCTGCATCCACATCACATAGAGTAATATATCTTAATTAGCAAAATTACTCCAAGCTAAGAAAAGAAACAATGCCAGTATGAAGATTGATGATATACACTAAATAAAAAGAAATTTTAAAAATACTCTGCAATCAAACATCATGAACTCAAATAATTTCAGTAGTATTGGATTTCAAAGAAATCCAGACTCTTTGAGAGATCCCTTAATGGAATCTTAATGGAATGATAAAATCACATCTCTTTCTCACAACACTGCATTATAACCATAAGATCATGATTTAGATATTTATCTCTTCTAATCCCATGTCACTGGAAGGTGGCAAAAAGTGTCCTAAAGTAACTTGGCCCCTGTTCAGGACTCCAGACACATTTTGTTGTATTGCTACAGGATAAAGCAGCTGCTTTTGCACTGGCTATGCTTGGACACATGTTCAGAGATTAGAGGTAGATCCTTTTCCCTGTGTTAGGGGGGAAATCAGTGCTTGTGGGCCAGATACAGACAGTGCCTGCCTGTGTGGTTGTTGTCATTTCAGAGACCCATTATCCCATTTGATCAGAGCACACACAAACTGTTAGGAAGCAGATCTTCACATAAACACAGAATAATTAAGGTTGGAAAGCACATCTGCTCCAACCCCTGCTCAAGCAGGGCTGCTTGCAACAAGTCTGCCTGCAATGATTTTAACTCTAAATATTTCCACATCGGCTATAAACCCCTTGCAAGACTAAAATGTCTCTCTCACTGTCTCTCTCCTAGCAAGTGATCATGAAATAGTGAATTTTTTGTAATAAATTTGTCTTTATCATCTTTTAAATTAGATTCTTATACAGGTCATAGAATTCACAACTTCCATATGGGCTAACTCTGGAGATTGTTACATTTTTCACAGGACCGCAGCTGGAAATATAAATATAGGTGGAAGTGAGGAAAATACTCTTTCTATTCACTGGTACGTTATAGTACAAGGTCAAAGTAACCTCATGGAGGAATACAGCAAAGACAGGCTATTCCCAAGGAACAGCAGTTACCACATCATGCAGCTTTCATCATGTCACTAAAGGGCAAGGAGAGATGAGATCAGCGTGACATTACAAAGAAAAAAATTATTTTACTACATCATGAATTTAATTCTACCACGTCCACAACCAAATCTTGCTCTGTGTCATTTCTGTAGGATGTATAAGCTGGCAGGTAGAAAATTAAACCAAAGCAAGAATAAGGAAATAACCCCAAGCCCCTCTCTCAGTAACAATTTGTGCTGATAGTATTCCAGAAGGAATGTCACAACTCTCCTGTTTGTTTTCTCTTTGTTTCAGGACTGTTTCCATGGATCCCCAAACCTAGGCCCCACTGAAGGGCTCCCCAGAGCACAACACCCTGCAGCAGCAGCTCTCAGACCAAGTATCACATGCAGAACATAAACAGAGTCCCAGAGTCCCAGTGAACACATGAAGCCCTTGCAAAGACAGTTCCCTGTTTGGGGTATCGGCACAGAAGCATTTGAGAAAGGAGAGAAGAGCCCTGGAATGCCTTTGGAAGTGCAAAGAAATGATGTGGTCCCTTGTGCTGCGTTAGCTTTCAGTTCTGGGGAGGGAGAGCTCTCCCAAATGAGCCTGAGGCAGCGTTCAGTGCCGGGGTGGATGCAGTTACTGCTCCACCACACCCCAGTGCATCCATCCATGCAGGGACCAGCTTGGGACAAACACGTTCTGCAGTGCCCCCTTTCTCAGCTGGGAAACCATCCCTGCATGTCTTTAAGTTCACTGTGACTGCATCTCCCACGACATCTGAAGTTACAATACTGTAAGTGCAACTGAAGCCAGCTGGCTCTTGTGAAATCTTGTTTGTTTCTTGGAGAGACCAGAGCTTAGCGCAGCTCTTCGTGGTGGTTAAAGAACTGTAATCCACTGTACACCTGCCAAAATGGAATCTGTTATCTGCCAGAAAATGACTTTCCCAACACTGCCCAGGCTATTTTCTCAAAGCTGACCTGCAATCATTAACTTCCAAGCATCTGGGAGGTTGAATTGCTCAGTGTTTTGTCTCATTTTATGCAAAAGCAAAACTCATTACATAAGAATCACTATTTAATTTATACCATTTTCCTCCTCAGGAAAAAATAGAGAATGAATGCTTGCATAAGCCACATGGTTACACCCTCATTACTTTTATCAAGTGCAGTCTTGATTGATTTTCTCTGTAAAAGCTGCATTACCTACTCCAAGAGCCCCCAGCAAATGCTAAAGAGGAAGGTCACTCTGACATTAATGTGGCCAACTACTGACCTCTGCCTTGTTTAACTGCTGAACTCATAGTGCCATGAATTCCAGCCATGGCATACTTCACATGGCATTTGGGAAGACTTTTCTAGGGAAAACCCGGCTGAACCTTAAAAAGAATGCTGAAGGTGCAAACCCCAAGAAATGGAGACTTAAGAGTGAAAAGCAAGAGCTATGGGTGTCACTACCAGTCTGACTGTTTGCTCTGAAACCTTTGTTGGCTGTTCATGTTGTTGACCTAAAACTCACAAATTCCCTACCCATCCCCTGTGGGGGCTGTCAGCTGACACTGGAGATGAAACTGGGCCCCCTGGCTTTGCCACAAGCCACAGTGTCTGTGTCCCACACAGTGAAAGGCTGTCCCTTGTGGCAGGTGTCATCACCTGTGTAGGAGTTGACGTGTGCAGGTTACCAGGGGATGACAGAGTCTTCTCCCAGCAGATGAAGGGAAAGGCTGTGTAATGCCAGACCCAGGAGTAAAAACCAGGAGGACACTGAAATAGGCACAGACTCATCTTCCTTTCTCTTGGCTGCCCCCCCCTCCCCCCCCAGCCTGTCTCGTCTCCTCATCCTTTGTCCCCACCCTGTTCTTTTTCCTTCCCTTCCCTTCCTCTGCTGTCAGGCACAGGTTCCTGGCCTGTTTCTAAATTTTTCCCCAGCTCCTCATGCCAAGCTCTGTCCTCTGGACTACTTTTCCTTTGTATCTCACTATGGCTCCTAGCCACGTGCTCCAAAGCCATGTTTCCTTTCCCCAATGCTTCTTAATCCCTGTCTCCTTTCTTGAAGTTCAAAGCCCATGTCCTCCTTCCTCAGCCAATCCTCATAAACCCATAGTTTATTTTTTCCATAGGCTCCTTCATTTTCCTTTCCCCTAGGACTTCCCCATCTCATGGCAGTTCCCAGCTCCCCATTTCCCTCCCTGGCAGGGTGGCATGAGTCCCATCAGACTGCCCATCACTTGCCTACCACAAAACTCAAATTACAAAACTCTTCAGTCTTCTTCAAAGAAGGTACCATGGCATCAATCACCTCAGCAAGTGCAACTAAACCCAAATCCATGCATCATCTAGGAGTGCTTCACTACAGGAAAAATAACAAAAATACACGTGCCAAACTTCATCACCATAAGTACTGAGGGCTCTCATTCTGACTAATTGCATGCTTTGAGTCATTGCAACACGGCCAACAAGTACCTTGGAAAAACAACAAAAACTCAGCAAGTAAAAAATGATAGATGCCCTCCCCTCAAAGACCAGCAAGTCAAAGTCATTGCAAATAATTATATTAATGAACTAACTAAAACCCAGGTGGCCAGACAACATTTTTAGTGCATATGTTTGCATACACACATTATACATGCAAGGATGGATAGAACTCAGAAGTGTGCTTTGAAGTTTATTTTGTTAAGTTCACCCTGGCCAAGGTAAATACTGGATTTTAGCTGTTATTTCCATTCCCAATTGAATTGCAATTTTTCAGACAGATTAATCTCAGAGTTTTCATATTAAGATGACAGCTGTTTATGAATCAATGTATGGGCTTTGTCATCTAATGATTCATGTGTTTTAAAATGACCAAGCTAATATCGATGATCCCTTTCACTGGAAATGGGAGTTAAACATCCCATTTTACATCAGTTGCTCCTAGTCTGAAGTTGGCTTTTCCTTTGATTGATTCCTTGCCCATTGTTGGGTTTGCCACTGTTGTGGCTGACAAGGAGACAGGGAGAGTCACTCTGAGCTGCTGGCTGCTGTCCTGACATCAGTGTGTGGGTGCATAGCCAGGGTTAGTCACTGAGCCCAGCTGTGTGGGCCTGCAGGGAGTACTGTGTCATCTGCACATCTGGGAGTGCACAGCAGCCACCAGCACCGTGTCATCTGCACATCTGGGAGCGCACAGCAGCCACCAGCACCGTGTCACCTGCACATCTGGGGGCGCGCAGCGGCCGCACGTGCATGCTGTGCCAGGGATGGGAGCCGGGGCAGTGCAGCCTGCCAAGGCCTGGCTCTGGGGCTCAGCTCCAGCTGCAGCTCCCGGGGTGTCCCACATGGCCAGGCCAGGAGGGTGCTGCCAAGGCAGCCCATAAAGCAGACACTGCTGGCCAAGCCGTGCTTGAATTAAGTAGCACTTGAACATTTCAGAGCCAACATCCTTCCTTGTTTTTACTGATAAAAAGAAAAATTGCTCTGGGATGATTTGAAGACAGTCAAGAAGAGAGTGATGAAGCATTCCTTTAAGGTTTTTACTTCCCATTGTCTTCCCTGGCCTCCTTAAAGCTACCAAGATGCTGTGCCTCAAAGCAGGGGAGGTGGATGCACTGTTAGCAGGGATATCAATCCCTGTGCAGAGTACGGAAGGAAGAACAGGATGTGCACAGGATATATCCCCAGGCTACCTCACCTACTTGGTTGGAATTTATGGGAACATTAATTTTACTCACACCCTTCAAACAGCACCTCTCACTGACTTCTTTGGCAGCCATCTCCAGATGGTATTTTTAGTGCACAGAGATACCATATAAAGGTATTGAAATAGTTTTACCTGCAGCACTTGTATGTTCCCAAGGAAAGTGTACAAGAGCCTTCACAGCCCTGCATCAAATGACTTCACCTCGTGCTGAACAATTCCTGTAATTTGCACTAACAGGTCTCTTGTCACAACCCCACCACCACAGACACTGTAAGGTGACACCAGTGCCATGCCAACTACTCCATTTTTACTATGGATAATTGTAGAGGTGACTTTCAAGGACAATTATTTGCTCCAGCTTTCTTATTACAGTGGTACCAAGTAGCCCATAAGCCATCACAAGTTCCTTAGTTGCAGAAGTATGGTTCTCCTTTCTTCCTTATAAACTGCTTGCTGCTTTTTTGGACCTTTTTGTAAAACTATTTAGCTATTTATTTTCAGGTTAAGAGTATGACCTCATGCACAAATTCATTATTGAGCAGAGTTATTTTTATGGAACACTGTGTTTTTTCCTAGTGGCCAGTTTCACCACAGAGACATGGATGAGAATGAATACCTTTCCCAGGTGTGGCTGAGGAATGGAGCAGCAGAGAGCTGTGATCTTTAGCAAACTAATGTTTCAGAAATTCTGAAGGGGAAGAACCTCAGTACAACCTGAGTACAGCTCAAAGAATTTACTCAGGGAAGTAATAAAAAAAGCTTTTCCTTATGTGGTTGTTTTTCTGTAAGCACTAGAGCCAATCTCTTTCCTGCTTTTCTCCATCTATATTGTCTGCTCTTTTCTGGTTTCTAGACCATTCTATGCTCCATAGAGGCAAATAGATGAAACAGTTATAAATATCACAGCAAAACTCAAGAGCTCAGGGCAGGACAGCAGGAAGAAGTGGCAGGACAGCAGGAAGAAGTGGCAAGAGCAATATAAGGAATGAGTTACTGCCAATGCATGTTTTCTCCAGAGTCTATAACAAATAAAAAGTTAGGTTAATATCTAATAAAGCTGTGATATTATTAAACAATTAGTTCAACTATTATTCTGAACCAACCTGATTCCTTGTTTAGTGCAGCCTGGCCAGCGCTACTCACATGCTAGACACACACAGTTAATGTTTCAGGAGTCAACTGCACTTATTGGGAGCTCTGTTTCAAACTTTTTTCAATCTTAGGGGGATGACTACAATTAAATTCCTGTCACTGGAGTTGTTAGCTTGATGACAGACCTTTCCTGTCATCCTTCATTACACTCTCACCTTCAATGCCCTGAGCATAAGCTTCTAGAGAAATTAATGTTTTAGGGTATCCCCATGTTGCCTGCCATTTTCAACAGTTGATTCCCAGACATCTCCCATGCTCTCCAAATTAAGCACCAATAAAGCATCTCAGCACTTTGGAGTCAGTTCAGGCCTCAATCCAAATCCCTTAAAAATCTATTGGACTCTTTGAAGTGATGATGGCAGCCATTGTTTTTAAGACATTTGAGTTCCCAGCCAGCTCTCTAGAAGTCCTGGCTCCATGCACCACATGTGTGAAACTGCCTGGGTCTAGGACATGCAGTAAGGACAACAGAGTGAAAATGTGACAGAAATAATGATGAAGTGATTTGTGGAAAAAAAAGTAAAAAGCATAATTTGTAACTTTATCCAATTTTTTTTAACACAGCTGTACTTAACAGATGGAAGTAATTTTTCTGAAAAGAGGAGGGAAAAGAGGCCCCTAAAATTGTGAAGGGGTAAATAAATGCTTTTTTGCTGCCACATGCCCAAGACACACCACCTAATTCCTAGTGGCCTAGGAAAAAAGCTGCAGCTTGTGTGTTGCTATATCCTGTGTTAGGAGACAACAGAGGTGAGTAGGTTTGGTTGTTAGGAGGAGTGAAGCAGGGTACCTTTGTTTTTCCACTCACACACAAAATACATCAGCACTGAATAGTCTTTGTTCTTATTCCAGTTTCTTTACATGAGCTTTGTGTACCATCTTCAGAAAAAGAGCTTAGCTTATATCATGATGTTTGGATTACTCCCACAGGGAATAATTGAAAACACAATTATGTTACCTCTCAGACACTTCTCAGTCTTTCTTTCCAGATGGTTACATGCAAGACAGGCAGATTGTAAGCATTGTAAGCAATGGGATGAAAAGACTGGAACAAACTGCATGCAATTATCATAGGAGACTGGATGGAACTGGCCAGAATCCAGATGTGGTACAAATGGCATAAACAAAGCAATTGCATTTGCTTACCTCCTGTCTGAATCCAATCTATTGATTAAAGCAGATGAAAAGCAGTGGTACTGGGAGGAATTTAGCTGTAATTCCTGCTCTGTTGTATGGAGCTGAACTCTCATTCATTTCAACCTGCAAAAGATCGAGAGCAGAATGTTTAAGAAATTCAAAGCAGAACAGTACAAAACAGAGGCAGGGCCTGGAGTTCTGACCCCACCACTTTTAAAAGAAAACACAAATATTGCTAAGATCATGAAATTTGAGTGGAATCAGGATTAAGCTTCTAGGCCACAAGAGAAAAATCACATGTAATAAAGTAACACTGCACTGTTCCAAACTAGTATAAGAAAAATGTACTGGCATGTGCTTCTGGTGTTACAATACAGGCCAACCAAAACTTGTTGGGTAAAACTCCTTACAAATTTGCAGGAGTATGAAGCTGCATTCAGAACGAGCACAGCTCAGAGGAGGGTTACACATAACAAACAAGTGATATTCCTGGTGAAATGCACTTTCACTGGAATGTGTTTTATGATTTTCACATGAATGTATTCAAACTAGGAATGACCCCATATTCACTGGCCATAAAGTATAATCTCACAACATTACTTTTTGTTACTTTTCAAGTGAAATAATTTATCAGAAATGTTTGTAGACACAGCACCTGCTGCTAGCCTTCCCCAAGGAAGCAGCTGCCAGTAGGGTAAAGATACAGCCCTAACAGCTCATTTTTTCTCCCTTGTCTGCACAATTTCCCCTATGGATCTTCAGCTCCCAGCTGTTAGAGAAAGGAGAGATTTTGACTCCAGGGACTGCAGCCACAGCCCATGGAAAGCAGAAGCTAGCAAAAGTCAATTTTGGTACACCCAACTCCCTCCCCATCACAGACAGGCCTCATTTTTTCAGATGAGACACGTCCCCATCACGCCACTAAACAAAAATATGTTTTTTTTAAGTGCATGACACAATGGAGGAAAGAGGTTAGTGCTGAGGGTAAATTCCAAATGGTTGTGATGTTCTCCTAGACTGTCTGTTACGTAACCTCCAAAATTCAGCCCCCAGCAGCCTGCTGGGAGCAGAGGGGAGTGGGCAGGGAGCTCATTGACAATCCCAGGCACATGTGCACATACAGACACAGCCACCACACACGAGGCAATGAGAATTAGCTAGTCCACTCCAAATGTCAGCCAATTTATGTAATATCTTTTTACTCAGCATTTCTTATTCACTGGAGAGGGAAGAATCTCAGTAATTTTGTCAGCTGTCTCTGGAGGATTGAAAATGAGGGAAGTCAGTTGGATTTATTGTGTCTCTGCAGCCAGTGCTGTTGTTGCCTGCTTGACAGTCTGTACCTCAATTAAATACCCAGTGAGCAAGCAGGTATTACTTCATTAGAACCACCAACAGACTTGGTTTTAATGAGTTCTAACTGTTATTAACAGCAGCTGTCATTTTAAGTTGACTAAGCCAACAGCTCTGGGCTGCTGCTGCTTATCTTTATCCCTTGAGGCACAGAAGGCTCTTTCCAGAAAGCACTTTGTCCAGGGAATGCTTTCTCAGATGGAGGAAAGCCAGAAAGCACAGATCAGATGACAGCAGTACTGAGACTTCCTGGTTTAACACACCTAGGACATGAGGGATCAGCTGAGAAATGGAAGTATGGAAATGAACAGACGGATATAAATAATGGCAATATTTCCTCAGAAAACCTCTCTGTTAAAGAAATACACTGGTGGTAATTTCAATCAGAAACAGGAGTTTTTGTGACCAGAGTAAAGCCTACAGTGCACATCAGACAGAATTCTGAAATGAAATCTCCCTTCAGAGATCTTGAAAAAGCTAAGAAATATAATGTTGAAGTTTGGAAACCAAGCAAAGAAATTCACAATTTAATACATGGTTTCTATTTCTACAACAGTGTCATAAGGGAAAAACAAAACATTGGATCAGCAAGCAAAAAAGCTTGAATTTTTACATTTATTGCAGTACCTGTGTTTACCAAGTTCATCTTCATTGGTTTCAAATGTCCAAAGGAAACTCTGATAAGCCTTCCCTTAAAAGCTATTGGTTTATGTTCCTCTTCAGTGAAGAAAATTCAGTTTTTCCTATTCCAAACATCTTAATAACTGATTATTTCTTTAGAATTATGTATATGAGGTAGAGGAATTTTCTTTTGGTATAAATTAGGAAGGTTCCAAAACTGTGTTGTGTTTGGCGTACTATTTTGTGCCTGACAGGTCAAACCATTTTCTTAAAGCTACTTTGAACTTCCCTGAGAAACTAATTTGTTTATTCAGTCTCAAGATTAATCTGATCTTCATGGACAAATTTGATTCTGGAGATCTTTGTTTTATTACAGTCATCATCAGTTCTTAGGAATGCTTCTTTTTGATGGAAAGGGCAGATCTATTTAACATACAAATCTAACCTTCAAAACTGAGGGTAAGACTTTTCTGTGAAAGGCAGGGCATGCCTAGAAAAACAAGAATCTGGTTTAAATGACAAAATTGTTCAGCAATGATTTTAAATATTGTGCCATTATCCATTTCATTTATTTACAGAATTCTTCTACTGGCTTTTCTTTTTCAAGGACTGAAGTTTCCACTGTTCCTCTTGCAAATACAGCAGTAAACAATAACATCAGTTGTCATTACAAATACTTAGATGACTTTGCTGAAAGCACTTATACCTCAAGCATGTCCCAAGAGCCACCAGATCCAGTCTGGCTTAGGCCAGCAAAATGCTCCTTTAGATAAAAGCAAGAAACAAGAATATATTGGAGACTGTGTTCTAGTTAAGTGTAAAATTATTATGTCTCAACCTATCATTGTCAATGGACCTTTATTTAAATGAATCCAGTTGATATGAGCTGAATAAGCCATCTCCTGGAACAAGAGGCACGTTTCTACATGCCATGAATACAGAATGTCATTACCTGCCATTCTGTTAGAGCTCTAAAAAACACAAGCAAGCTCCACACTTGCTCTAAATCCTCCTGAGCCCAGTCTCTTGACTGAAACATGGATTTGAGCAATGCCCCATGAGATGCCCCCTCCAAAAAACCCACCCATGGAGGGCATGCAGACCCCACAGACCTTGCAGTTTGCAGGAGGATAGGTGGTAATTTCTAGAACTGAGATTAGTATGCTCCTCTACCATAAAGAAAGAAGCAGAATTGATTTTTATTTTCAAATTGGAATCAGTTTTAAGATGTTTAATTTGTAATTATATCATGCTAGCTGAATGCTTAGTTGTGTTGTGGCACTCTTCCCAAAGATCCTCGTGGATGCAGCTTTTAACAATTTCTGTTTCACAGATGGTCTCTATTTGCCTTTTGCTTTATTTATTTTTTTAAGAACACTCATTGCAAGATTTAAAAATGAAAACAGAGCAATAATGACAATGGAACAGTTTTAGGCTTCAAGTGGTTACTTGTCTCAAAATTTCTTGTGAAACTGAGCTGCTTCAGATTACAGCAAAGGCTGCAACATAACACTGATCTCCAATTATGGTTTGAATTTTCAGCAATATGTAATTAATGTCTTCAGAATTATGTCTGAGCAGGTCATGGTTCTCACAGGTATCCCTACTGTTAACTGTAGCCAACCTCTGCTAATCAACTCACTAAAAAACCCAAACAAAACCAGAGCAACAAAAAAATGGATTGATTGTATTCTCCAGCCTGGCTTTTCCAGATAACTCAGATAACAGCAGGAAGGGAGTCCCAGCCACAGTTGGTGCTGTCCCCCAAGCAAGCCTCCAGGGAGATTCTCCCTTCCATGCACTCCATTCCCAATGACATTTCTTTGATGAGACTGCAAAGTCCTGATTGATTGCAGCAAATCACAAGCAGCCCTAGTTCTCTCCAGAAGCAAGCACTGGGCTCTTGATCCCAAATATTCCGTATTTTAGGATGTTGTGGAGCTTGGCTTTAAGCCTCTGACTTTCCTGCCAATTTCACATGTGATTCCAATCTCAGTTAATTTTCTCATCTGTTGCAGTCATTCTCACAGGACTTTGTTAGAAGCAGAATACAGAGGGGACTGTAAGAAAATTAATTGGGGGAATTTCTTGACCTGCCACTTCCCAGAAGGATTTAAGAGCCCAAATCAGATGATGAGACCATCATCTTAATATTAATCCCTTCCTTCCACACACATTTTTTATGCCTAGGAAGAATTCTCTCTTGCCTAGACTTTAAATACAAAAAGCTCCTCATGTAGGGACAACCTCCACTGCAGAGGATATGCTGTTTGACTGCTTTGTCACTGATGAACAGGAAATTACCAGCTAATACAAGATGGTGAGACAGCAAAGCAATCCAAGAATAAATCCTAGACCACTTACAACTCCTTCCCAGTAAGTTAAATTTCAGTGGAATTTTCACTGTTGTCCTCATCAACCACAATGAGAAACTCAGGCCATAATCAGCGGTGATTTAAAAGCAAATAAAAAGAAGTAAATAAATGCCACAAAAAATCCTTCTCAGGCTTCTGGCAAGAGCACAGCTACAAAATTAGCCTCTGCTTGGGACACTCAAACATATGGGTATCACCCAGGTGGAACAGATCACACACTAAACAACAGACAGTCTCTCACTCCATCATATTTGATCCCAAAATAATGACAAAGCTCATATTTAAGGAACAAATTACCCTGACCTGCTACACATATTATTCTGTCATCCTATGTGCATTTAGACACAGGTACAGAACAGACTGTGTGATGTGAGGGCTTCGTCATCACTGATTTAACCTACAGGCATTATGGAAAGGTAAGTCTGTAGCTGAGCTTCCTCCACAAAATAAAATGTTTTTGCCCTGTCTGCAAAGCACAAATTTCATTGTAAAAAAAAACAAGAAGAGGAAAGATCATAGTTAGTTCCATTCAAAACCAAAACCCAATGATGAAATAAAGTGCAGTGCACAGATTTGTAAAATTTGCTGTATAGCACAGACAGGCCCCAGAGGATAAGGGTCATTTTAAACAGAGCTGGATCAGGGCAAGTAGAACTGGATTTGAGCCCCATGGAACTCCTGAGACATCGAGCCAGGTAACCCTCAGTAGCTAGAGATTATTGGTGGTTTTAAAGCTTGAGTATTTCAAACAGACTCTTTTCCATCAATATCACAAGAGGGAAACAACCAAGACCAAAATAATGTCTCACAGCTTTTATTTTACATATGAATCAACTGGTCTAAAGGAAATACTACCTTCTTTGACTGGGAGCATGGAAGAGTTCAGGAATACAGTATGTATTTTTAAAGGAAAACCTAATACACATGTTTGGAAAGGAAAAGGACAAGACTCAAGCTGCTGGCAGTATTTGCAGACATCCCCAGACATTTTGAATAGAGGTATTCTTCTGGGGGCTTTCACCTTGTCTGAAGGTTTTGTACTTGTTCCAGGTCTTGCACTGTTTATTACATTTTAGAAAGTCAAGTTATTCTTTCCTACTGCACTGCAAACTAGAACATTAGTCTTGCTAATTTTGGGGACTCGAGAGCAAACAGAGCAGGGGAAGAGGCAGACACAGATGAAAGCACAATTCTAAAACAGCATTTTAAGTTTCCACTTAAAAAAATAAACCACAACCAAAACAACTCCAACTAAACCAAAGAGGAGAAAGAAGGACTTTCCTCAAACCTGCAGCAATAAAGTCTGTTCACTTTTTTGATTGCAATATTAAAATCATTGCTACTAATCTGCCTGACCCAGGACTGCATCAGCAATACAGGAAACGTGACAAGGAGCAACTTCCAACACTTTTGTCAGACCAAGACAAACAGACAGAGACTCCACCCTGGAGATTAATATTAAAGCCATAAATAAAGAGATGGCATGCAAAGGAAACAACTCCAGATTATGGGGAATTCTTTCAATGAGATGTTAAAAAGAATTAGTGAAACTCCAACCCCTCACACATATAATGTTGTCTCACTTCATTTCCCAGGCATTTGAAAAGACAACATTCCTTCCATCCTGCCAGCTCAGAGGCAGAGGAATGGTTCTGCTCCACTGAGTTTGCACTGTGTGTTTTAGGACCACTCAGAGCTCTGCTTGGCACAGAGTAACTGCTGTGGTTTAATCTTCACCCCACATTCTAAAAGAGAGCTGCTGTGTTCATTGTCAAAGTTTACTATTACTCTCCAAGAGCTACTCTGGTATCATCCTTACGGAGTTCAGACTAATGGGAATTGTGTATGGCCAAGTGAGAAGGCTTTTAGAGAAATTCCATCGGCTTCATCAGCTTTGCAAATCAAGGAAATTTCCTTCAAGGTGAAGAAACGATATCTTTGATGACATCAAACATTCCATTTGATCAATGAGTCCAAACTCATTTCCACAACAATTCTGACTCCTGATCATTATCCAATCCTTGTTTTGTTCCATACCATATGAACAAAGTAAAGAGTTTCTTCTCTACAGAGTTTGCAGTTTTAAGAAACAGATTGACAGACCTGGATATGCCTTTTTCCAAAGCTGACTGTTCTTCCTAAGTGTCATTCCCTGCAGGAGGCATCTTTTAACCAGGGATGCTGGGCTTCTAAACCTCATCAAATTCTTTTGTGGACAGCATGGCTCAACCTATTGCATCTCTGAAAGAAATGTTTTCCATGTCATCCTTGACCAAGAGTTATTGCTACCAGAGCTCATTACAGGTTCGTCTGAGAGAGAGTGGCTTTTAATGAAGGTTGTACTCCTCATCATTTGCAGTCTTCATTTCTTGCCACTAAGAAATATCCAGAAGTCATCCTTTGCCAGTATTTAGAAGAGGGAAGAAGAACAATCATGGTTTTGCAAAATTTGGGTTCTCAGGGACCAACTCCCCAAAGCTGTGGAAACTTCACTGATGTTTTTAATGAGAAAGGGATTGGTCCCTGTAGTAATTCAGGATCAAAGTGTGTTTTCTCCTTTTCCTCCAGTCTCCTGAGAATAACAAGTAGGGGAAATTACATCTTGTCACACACACACATCAGCAAAAACATCTGGGAATGCCCATTCACGGTGAGAAAACAGAGTTAATTGAAACACAGTTAATTCAAGCAGGACCTCTTGGCACAGATAAAAGTCTTTTAAATTAGGTCCTGTATTTTGGAAGTCCTCTCTTCAGCACTTTGATAGTAATAAGTCTGTTTAATAATGAGATGTGAACAAACAAGAGACACTGGATTTCCTCCAGCTTCTCCTGGCTTTGAAACTTCTCTCTTCTTCCGCAGTTTCACTGGCCTTATGAATGGGTGTGAGAGGAATTTGGGAGGCTAGAGATCCTCTGCTGGGAAACAGTCCTGAGTATCCAGCACTGCAGCTGAGATGTGAGAGCGGTTCTCAAATTAGCCACAGCAACTCTGTGTATAGCAATTACTGCTCTGGCATTTGGCAATTCTCAGTGCTTTTTTACAGCACTGCTCTTGTGTTTGAGATGTCAATTACAAGCCTAAATAATTGCACAGCCAGGGTCACAACAAATGACCATTTTCAAGTTAACTGCCTGGTACTACAGATAAACAGAGATTTGGGCTTCAGTTCCAGTAAAGCTCCCTTAGTGCCAATGACATCCAAGATTCCTGGCTTCTGGCAGCTGTCAGCAACACAGTCCCAGCTGAACAGAAAGCAAAGCACCCTTGCACTGGAATTTGGGTGGGATGGTTGGGGTGGTTATTTAAACAGGGCTCATATAAACCAAGAGATGAAGGGCAGTGAGAGGTACTGAGCAATGACTGCCTCTTACCTTCAGCAGGGAATACTCAAGGAGCTGGAATAATGTTATATTAGAAGGCTTTGCCAGTAAATTAACCTGATCTAATCAATATATCTGTACTGCTGTAGGTGTACCAGTTAATTTTCATCACTGTAGGGAATCAATGACATTATACTGATATGGAATTACACATGTGGAATTGTTCTCATTTCCCCTACAACTGGTACAGGCTTATCCTGGAGGTGTGACTCAGGCAGAACTGCAAATGCAGGGAGCAGCAGATGGAATACAGGAATTAATGCCCCAAACAAGACACAATTCCTTTCAGTTTACTGGAGGGATCCTTTTTCTACAAGGTTCTTTTGAAAAAAAATTACTGATAGTAGATAGCTATTCTAAAAAATGAGGTATTTTGATGGTGTTCTTCAACATTAACAGGATGTGAATCAGTTCAGAGTTGTATGACTACATTGTAGATAAATGTTGCTGATTGAGAAACTGTTCTGCTCCACAATGTGTGAATATGTGTTCATATATAAATCAAATTTATTTTATACAGCTCCTCTGGGGTTATTCTGGCTCTCCAGTCCTAACAAATAGGAAGTTTTTGTTGTTTGGTTTTGTTTTGAAGTGTAGCCAGTGAAAGCAGTGATCCAAATTACACCTTGGAAATAAGTTCACCAACTGTGGTTTTTTTAGTCATCTCTCCAAATCTACAGTGCTGGTTAAATATTTGGTCTCACAACACAGTGGGCAAAAGTTGTGAATAGCCCTAAACTCCAGTATACTGATTTCAGCTGGAATAAAACCATGGGGAAAAATTTTCCCATTACTTCTAAATAAAAACTGCATGCTATCTTTACTACTCCTGCAATAACGAGAAAAGAATCCCATTGTTTGGAGTAGCACTTGGTCCCCAAGGAAAGAATTCATTTTGAACTGAACAGTTATTTGTTTTGAATCTCTGCTAGGCAAACCAAATACCCTTCTCTTGAGCTCTTTCACCATCTGTGCATGATCATGGCCCAGGCTTTCTTTCCACCCTCTGAGAAAGGCTCCTCCCAAACACATCTCACCATGGGAACACATGGCTGCTGGGGACGGTGCTGGGCAGCTCGGGGTTGGATTAAATGTGACATGAATCTAAACATGTGAATGTGACCCTCTCCCCAGGGGTCATCCAGGCCCTGATGTGGAAGGAGAATTGGGGAACTACTCTGTCCTTCCATTCTGCATCTCTGCTCCAAACTGCTCCTGTCCTTACTGAGTTTTCAGGGACACAATGCAACAAGTTGAATCCCAGTACTCACAGCAAACTGGCATCAAAATCAGCACAAGCACCACTGTGGGTGCTTTTTGAAAATCTACAGAAATGGGTATTATGAGCAGAATAAACAGGTAGGAAGCCAAAACAGACACAGGTGCTCTTTTCATTCCTCTATTTAGTATCAAACCCAGTCTCTGGTTTGTGTATGCTCATGAGCTGTTCTCCCTCTTTTGTCACCTGGGCTGTAATCATCCCTGGAGACATTAGTTCTTGGAGCAACATTATCTGTAAAGAAAAAGCCCTTTAGGGCTCCAGATCCATTCATGCTTGGTTAGAAAAGAAAGGTCTTGGTCCTGCAGCTTTGCAATAAGTGGTTAATTAATGGAACAAGGCTGGTGGCAAGTGGCAGAATTAAGTTTGTTATGTTTAGATTTTTCCAAGTTATGTCATACAAACTATGCTCTGACTGTGCTGGTGTGGAATTACCTCAAAAGGATTCCTGATCTACAGACAGAGAGGGATGAAACAGAATAAAACAAATTGTCAGGCTTGTAATGGGTCTCTGTTAGTCCCAGAAGCGCCTGTTGTTCACAGCAGTCCTGGCAACTCAGCTGGTTCCAGAACAGAAAATCCTTCCTTGAAGCAGCGGCTCAGCCCCATTTGATTTTGGCACTTTCACGTAACAGCGAGTTTTTATAGAGTTTACACACAAGAAGATTAAAATATTAAAAAAAAAACAGCTGCAAGACATTTCATTCACTTGATACCTGCTGATGTTTGTTCAGCTCCTGTGTATGTCCTGCCTGAGTTGGTTATGGGAAGCCAAGCTGCTCTGCGTGGAAGAAGGTCAGCTCTCCCCATTCTTCAGAATGATTTCTTGCTGGCAGTGTGACCAATGGGATGACTCAGGCCTGCCAGTCACCTCATCCTTGTGAGCAGAGCTGAAAATCTCTTGTCACTCCATAACTTTTCTCCTAGATTCGATTGCCCTCTCCTACTCTCTCNAAAAAAAAAAAAAAGAAAACGTTCTCCCAACCACTCAATCGGCCCTGGTCTGGGACATCTAAAGGAGTTCAGTGGTGCAAACAAACAGTCTTTACAGTTTTGTCCTCACCCTCCCAGAGTCACTCCTTTGTCTACCTGGGGACCTCTGTAGGCTCAGACAGTCTCCTACATTTCCCAGCTCATACTTTCAGCACACCTGGTAGCAGGCACACCCTCAGGTGCCTCCTAACAGGCACTGATCCCTGGTCCATGTCCCTTGCAGGGACAGAATTTGCAGGTGGCTGTGCCTGCCAGGCTGGCTCAGCTAGGGACAAGGGTCTGGTTGCTATGATTAAGAAGATCTCTACAACGTTTCAGGAAATCCTCAAGGAGCAGAGGCCTAAAAACTTGTTTTATAAAGAGAAATATGAAATACAATGCCATCAGCTCTAAACAGAAAGCATAATGAGCTGAGAATGATGACACTGGGATGCAAGGGAGAAACAAGGCACCCGACTGGGACTTGATTCCAGCAGGGAGCAAGATGTGCCCACTCCCTGAAATCTCAGCCATTTCCCAACTTCCCAAGCACATCACATGTAAAAGCTTAGCTCTACCAGCACACCAAGCTCTACACAAACAGCCTTTGTGTCCAGAGGAGCAGTCTCTGCCTGGCAGAAGCTGAAATCGCCCGTGGCAGATGTTGAAATCATTTCTGTGCCGAGCACCATGGCAGACAGGGACAGGATCTGCATTCCATGGTACAGAGAGCTGGAGATCTGAAGCTGAGGGAGCCACACCAGTCTGTTGTACTCCAAATTGTAGAAGACACCTTGAGGAGAGCTTGCATGGTAATCTTCTGTGCATATCAAAGAGAGAATTATAAGTAACCCAGGACACAGGACCTACCAAGTTTATAAACTCTTCCATTTTATTGGACTGTAGAAAAACAGGCGTTAATTAATCAAAATGTAGTATCTGACAGCACTTTTCAAAACCTCTTGTCCTGGTTTTGGCATCACAACATTTAAATATATCATGATGTGCTCTTTAAAAGCCTGATTGGAAAAATTACATCATTTTGGACTTTCTCAACACTTGGTGCGTCAGCTCCCAGTGTCTAAGAGTCCCATAAATAGATGTTGGACCACCTCAATACAATTCCTGTCTGCAGATTTTCCACAACACACTTCACTCTATTATTCAAATAAAGTCCAAGTGGATCTTTTCCTGGGAACAGGGGTTATGCAATGCTCAGCACAGGAGACTCAAGAAAAACAGTGTAAAGCCAAACATGAGCTGCAAACACTTCCAGAGCAGCAAAGTCTGTTTGTATTTATTTATATGTTGTGTTTCCATTTAATCCTCACTTAACAGCCCCCAGCTCCCTTTGCCTCTTTTGATCTACCAGACTCTTTCTCTCTTAGAAAGAGTGTGGCCAAGCAGCTACAAATCAATTTGCCAACTGGTTAATAATGAAAATATTGCAGGATGATCTAAACTATACCTAACAAGATCCTTATGCTGCTAGGAACTACTGTTCCAAATTAAAATTATAAACCCCTATAGTATTTTGCCAAAATCCACCAAATTCTGGGATCTGACAGAAACCCAGAATATTTAGTTTCAGGTCAGAGATGTAACATGACTTTAATACACAGATACCCTCAACAAGTATCTAAGCTTTATTTGTGGATGAATTTAATTATCTGTGCTGCCAGCCACGAGCATTTTAATAAGAAAGTTCTTGAATGCAAGGATCCTCTTTAACATCATCATGTCTATTTGTTTTCCATTCTATTTTCACCAGATTGGTGAGATATTTCCCTTGCAGCGTGACTCAGAATGCCAAGTTCAGAAAAAAGTATCAGAAAAAATAGTTACACACCTCTCTCTTGCAATGAAGTGCCAGCTCTCCCGTGCCCAGATTTCAAACTGTCAGTGCTGTAACACAGGAAAAATGCCAGGCTTCAATCACCAGGAGAGACTCATTCCCAGTTGTCAGCCAACACCTAAAACTTACAGCAACATTTTCCTATCTGCAAGGATAGCTGAACGACCCCATGGAAATGATCTAAAAATCCAGCTGGCAATGTAAAAGACAATTTTGTGTAGACATGCATCCAGTCTGTAAAACCAAAAGATTCAGCCTGAATTGGTCAAAACCAGAGAAATTCCAGAGGGTATATATTGGCAAATCGGATATGTACGGACCACATAAATATGCAAAAATAGAATCTATTTATACAATCTCTCAGTATAAAATGTAACACATTATTTCAAGTTTAACTCTTATGTTTGCAATGTACAGAAAATTAAGAACAAGGTATTAATTAAGAAATAATTACAGTATATTGTTTCATTTAACACAAGTACAGCAATGTTATGTAAGACATCTCTACCTTTCTTCAGAAGACATTAGCTGACATCCATACAGGCAATACCATTAGCTAGAAATGCATGGCCCAGGTTAGAGATAAGCCCACAAGGGGTTTTCGTTTGTTATTTAATTCCTATTTCTAGAAATAAGAAATTACCTTGTGACTGTCTCTCATTCTGACTTTGCTGTTACATTCTAAACTGATCATTCTCACTGTTTGCTTTACAAAGACACATAGGTTGCACCCAGGCTTCTCCCACTGACTCATGGACTTCCTGAAAACCCTATAAAAACATAAATTCACTTGACACAGGTGAGTTCAGGATCTGATTCCTTCTGGGGCCTGTGATAATTTCAGCATCAGTTTGAAGCACCAGCAGCACCAGGTCCAGAGCTCTCCTCCACGCCTCTATCTTGGCTGCAACGTTATCACAAACCTTTAAATCTGTGACCTGGTCAGGGAAGGGATCAGAGCCACCCCTGAGCGCTCCACCTCTCCTAAACTCTTCCAAAATATAAGCTGAGGGAGAGCCACAGGCCGCTGCTTTCTGGAGGTGGTGATCCACTGAGGCGCCTGCTTCCAGCTCCGAGCTGGCCTTCGCGGTATTACACAGGACCACGGAGAGGAACTGCTTCCAGCCGCTTGCCAGTGCCTGCAGCACAGTGGATTTATACTCTGCCAGCCACGGACTGGGGAGCTCTCTCACAACTCTGTTATCTCCCGGTCGCCCCGGCTGCTCTGCCAGCGCCTGGATGTGACTGAGGCACAAGAGCTCCACTGCACCGCCCCCAGGGAAAACCCTGCCGTCCTTGAGAGCGTGATGGAGTCGATGCAGCAAAGTCCAGAACTGGTCCTGGAGGAGCTGCACCTTGGAAGGCAGGGCAGTGGTGAGCACGGCCGTGAGCAGGGGGATGCCCCCCGCGCTGATCCGCGCTGGCACCAGCTCGCCCAGATCCATGGCACGCCCATCGCCGGCCTTCCACAGCTCCGCCCAGGCCCCGCTCCCCACACAGGAGGCTCCGCTCAGCTGGCTCAGGTACGTCACTGCCTGGGCACCAGTGGCCGCCCCAAAGGCGCGCAGCACATCCCGAGCCACACCGCCAATTACCAAGATCCTGCTGCCGATGCACCTCTCCATGAAGCTTTGGCACACGTTTCCTTTGACCAAAACCAGGTTTACTTCAAAGCTCATCAGAATATCTGACATTCTGCTTAGCCACACATCTCCTGCCCTGCCTCCCTGAGGACTGGGATGCTCCAGTGTGGTCCTTACATTCTGTGATCTGTTAAAGCCTAAGTGTCGATACTGCTCCGTGAGGTCACCATCCATCAGCAGGATCCGGAGGGGTTTGTCCACCAAGTGTTTGATGACTGCGACTTGCTCTGGTGACACTAAAGTGACAAAGCCTGGGGAGACACAGGAACAGCTCTCAGGCAGGCCCAGCACACAGCACGTCACAATCTCTGCAATATTAATCTGGGAAGAGCCACTGCACTCTGCTCTCTCTTGCTGATAAGCAGCAATGCTTTGCAGCAGTTTCATGCTGGTCTGGTTTCCATGGCTCAGAGCCATTGCTAGGTGTGCTAAACCACAACATCCACACAGATCTGCCGATGGTCCTGAAGGGTATCCCTGAAAATTACCTTGTTGACTTGAAAAACAGCTTTTCCCCGGAGTGCTGAAGTGTCTGCTGTGGGTTAACTTCCGCATGATAGAGCTGGATGCAGTAACTCCACTTCCACACAGCACAGATGAACTTTTGTCACTCACTGCTTTGACAACAGAAGCCACGGAACCAAAGCCAGCCAAGGGTGAAACCAGGCACTTGTTAAAATTACAATCATCTCCTTGATGGGAACAAGAATTTATTGGCATAGTTTCTTCTGCTGCAGATTTATCTCGCTGAAAACACAGCAAATTCCAAGGATTTGTAAGACCGTCACATCCAACTTGGCCAGTTTTGTATTCAAAAGCCTTTGGCCTAACTCTGCTGGAATACAGCTCTCTCTTTACATCTTGTATTGATATTTGAAGACACTGGATTCTCTCACAGCAGGAGTTCAACCCCTCAGACATCACGGACACTATTGCTGGAACAGGAACATTCTGCTGAAGGCACTCCAGCACAGCATTGCTCCACGCTCCAACCAGGAACAACAGGGTACTCATCCCAGTCTTAAACTCCTTGTTCTGAGCCTGAATGCTTTCATTAAGAAGCTGTCCAACAGCACTTGTCAAATCCAAACTTTCCATCAGTCTAACAGCAGAACAGATCAATGAGCTCTGGTTAGTGATTTCATCCACAATGAATTTATGTGATTTCATTGGCCCCAGGAATGTTCTCCCAGTGGATGCTAAGGATGAGAGTTGCTGGAGTCCTATGTGTCTCCGGGCATTCACATCCCTGAAAGCCATGGGCAGTGGGCAGCATCTGTGAACAGATCACACATCACTGCCCCATTCTCACAGCACACCAGAGCACAAATCACCAAAAAATTAATTTAACAGTTTAGTCCTGAACACAGCTTTCCTCTGTATAGAGCAGGTCTTCTTCCTGTGCAATTATGAGAAATCAATGGACAGAGTTGCTGAAATAGGGCACTGTTAAAATACCATGGAATTGTTTCTGGCTGGCTGATAGTTAAGAGCTGTTAATTCCCATGGATTCTTACACTTCCAGCAGTACAGGCTGTGTGGAACTACCACCTCCCTCCTGCCCTGATGTCTGGAATTTCAGCTATTTGCCTTACTTAGGGCAAATGTTCAATTTTCAAATTAGAGCAGAATGTACAAATTACATGCAAAACTCAAAAGTTCTGTGCAGATCCTTCTTGGTAACAACAGTCATGCCACTGACGTTAACCTTCAAGTCTGGAAAAACATTTTTATTCCAAATCCTGTTTAGTCCAATTAGCATGCATGAACACTTCATTAAGCGAAATAAAAGCAATGCTACTTCTTCATAACTTGTAAACTGCCAAGACTTTAAAGTTTTGACCAACTATTCATTCTTAACACACCAAAAAGAAATCTCCTTTCCCTCAAAATCTCTTCCACACCATGGTCCTGTGGCAGACCATGTGGATTAAAATAAAGCTCCCTTTTTGAATAATGAAGTATATACACCAAGAAGTGAGAACCCTGAGGCCTGTGCCTCTTATGCTCAAATTCTAATCACAGAACAGTCTGGGTGGGGAAGGACCTCATCCAGTTCCAACCCCCCTCATCCAGTTCCAACCCCCCTGCCATGGGCAGGGACACTTCCCACCAGACCAGGTTGCTCAGAGCCACATGCAACCTGGCCTTGGCCATTTCCAGGGATGGAGCATCCACAGCTTCTCTGGGCAACCTGTTCCAGTCCGTCACTGCCCTTACAACAGAGATTTTCTTCCTAATATCCAATCTAAATCAACTGTCTGTCATTTTGAACCCATCCTCCCTTGTCCCATCACTATGCGCCCTTGTAAATACTCCTGCCCCTTCCTTCAAGTTCCCTTCAGGTACTGGAATTTATTCACATCATTTGTTCCAGCTCCCGAAAGGCCCCTTTGGATAGCTACTCCAAATCAAAAAAGCTCTTTTTTTTTTTT
>VXBR01007658.1:21978-67856 GCA_013400215.1 Cisticola juncidis | reverse complement strand
TTTTTTTTTTTTTTTGCTCCATCCCACACAGCGAAAGTCCACTTCAGTATTATGTCGTAGTATCGCTAGGGAGAGGACGCGCGTCCCGGCCCGCCTGGCCCACACGGCCGGGGGGAAGCCGCCCGGAGCGGACACACCGGAACCGCACTGGCGGCGGCCTGGGCGCTTCCTNAGCGGCATTCCCGGCCGGATGGTGAGCGCGCCCTCCCCGCCGCGGGCTCCCTTCCCACCGCCGCCTCCCCGGACCCCTCCGCGCCCTCCCGCCGGCACCGTACGCTGTGCAAACCCCTTCAGGTTCCACCCCCGCCCAGGCCTCGCTGCTGCCCGGTTACCTCGCGCAGCGCAGCCCGGGGAGGCCCCTCACTCCAGCGGGAAGAGCACGCCCGGGAAAACACCGGGATTCCAAAATCCGTGAGCTGCTGGCGGCTTGCCTGGTTCTGCTTGGCACGGCTCACACGCCTCTGTAGCGTTCGGGCCCCCGCAGCGTTGTTGGAATGGCACCGGCCAGGCCCGGAGGTGGAACCTGAAAGGGATTTGCACAACTCAGATACGAAATAAGTGCAACAGTGAGTCTCTGTAGCCAGGAAAAGGTCTCGTGTGTCTTCTCCCCAGAGCAGCGTATAAAGAGTAAAAGTCTGATGTGTGTGTCAATAGCAGAAGGAAGTCATGGGTGAGCCAAACAAATGGCTTTGCAATCCAACCTGGGAGGGGCAAATCACGTTGGAAAACGAAATTAACTTAACAAATACAAGAAAATTGAATCTCCTGAGTTAAAAGAGATCCCGGCACTAAAAAATGCTAACAATTCATCAGAGGCAAGAAACTGGTCAGCAGTAGCTAGGTAACAAATTCCTTGCTTTGTGCTTGTTTTATTTACTTGTATAAAGCTTAACCGGTTGAAGCCGGGGGTGGGAGGGACTGCCTTTCCTCCCACGATTCCGTGCAGATTCGAGGCTGCAGAACGAATCTGTTGCTGATTTAAAAACAAATCTGTACTTGAGGAAGGCATTTTTCTTGCTTAAAGGAGTGAGGAGGGGGGAACACTGTACTACACAGGCTTAGACCAAAGGCAGGAAAGGTTTTGGAGGTGTCCTGGATAATGATGCCCCAGCTCAGCACAAGCAGATTAGTTCTCCTTATGGGACAGGTTGTGTGGTGATCTCAGGACCACAGGATGTGGCTCCATGGACACTCAATGGACAGGCAGCCTGGTACCAACCACACAGCTCCCTTTAAACTTTTCCCCCAAAGGAGTGGGGGGAAAAGGAGTGATTTTGAGTCTCATTTACAGCCAAGACCCTAAGCAACCACCCTCTTTTGTTGTGAGGATGTTGTATTCATATTTTTTCAGGTAAACGTGCAGGAAAAGCAGCTGGCAGGAGGTGCAAAAGGTCATGGTCACCTCAGTGGAGTGTTCATTTTCAGGCTCCCCACCTGTTTTTCTGGCATTATTGCTTTAATTGATGATCTTTTAGTTGCAAACAGGGAGCCCAAATCTGTATTCTCCAGGAACAAAATCTCTTGTTCTTTCTACAATAACCTAAGGAAATGGACATAGACACTCAATGTCTACCACTTGCAGCAAGGAATGTCTCTCACTTCTGCTACAGTGTTGATGTTGTCATTTATAATTGAGTGTATTTGAAATTCTCCCTGGAATGCACTGTTTCTTATCTGTTCTTTCCCTTCACTCTCTGAAGGCATCCAACTATAGAAAACCTGGCTTAGGTACAGCCCAGCGGAAGAAAAGTGGTTTGAAACCTGAACTCACAGAAGAGCAAAAGCAGGAGATCAGAGAAGCTTTTGATTTGTTTGACACTGATGGATCTGGAAGCATCGACATAAAAGAACTGAAGGTTTTCAAACTTTTTTTTCTTTTTCCTCTGAGATGAAAATATCTTTGATCTCAAAATTGTAGCTGCTTTTTCTGTTTGTCAAACCCTATTTTAAAACAAATCTTGGAGTCCAAATAAGAGTAATGGCTTGCTGTCATGACTGAATTTGGGGTGCACTCTGCATGTAATGCTTCACATTAGATAGGCTTCTCTACTTTGTGGCTATTTAAATCTAAAAGCTTTGAATAGCTGAGCATTAGAGAAACTGAACAGTTTCAGGTTTCATGACTAAGGTGCTTGTTCCTGGGAAGTGGACTTTTGTTGTTCTGGGATGAGTATTAGAATATCAAATATTTTCTTCACCTGAGAACTAAACAGATTTTGCACACATTCAGGAAAGTTACAACCATATTTGCATATATGCAATCAAAAATTGCCTGGTTTTTAGTTTAAAAACGAACAAAAGAGAGACCTGAGTTGTGTTTCAGTAACAATTCAGGCAGTGTGTGTGCACTTGCATACACACAAGGTATTCATACAATGATTCTCAGTTGTCTCCCTGTGATTTTATGTGTTTGATTTTTTTGTAAGCATGAACACTTTAAATTTAATTATCTCCTTTACCTTGATTTCTCACATACACTCTGTTCAATTTCTGCATCTGTAACCTGGAAACATGAGTTACCTCTGCCTGGTATAAACTATGGATATTCACTACTATATGGGAAAAAAGAAACTTCTTAAGAGTATCAAACCTACTATTGTTGTTCAGCCATAGGATAGAAAATGGTAGAGGATAGAAAATGGTAGAGGACACCAAGGTGTTCATGGCAGTGAGTTGTGACTACAGTTCTGGAAAAGGAGATGAAACAGGCTTTAGCTCAGCTCTTACACCAAAATTCTGGTGGCCTCCTACAGAATTTGTTTTGCTGTTTTGGCACAGGTTGCAATGCGTGCCTTGGGCTTTGAGCCAAAGAAGGAAGAGATTAAGAAGATGATAGCAGACATTGACAAGGAAGGAAGTGGCACCATCAACTTTGAAGACTTTTTGGCTATGATGACACAAAAAATGGTAGGAATTAGTAGCAAAAATTCTTGTGGCAGCAAAAGAAAAAGGAACATCTCAGTGTGAGGGGTTTTCTGATTAACATATGATTTATTCTTGGTTTAGAGTGAAAAAGATTCAAAAGAAGAAATCCTGAAAGCTTTCAGATTATTTGATGATGATGGCACGGGAAAAATTTCATTCAAAAACTTGAAAAGGGTTGCCAAGGAGCTGGGAGAAAATTTAACAGATGAAGAACTTCAGGTAAATTCTGATTTGACAGAGCTTTTCTAACAGGCATAGAGCATTCCTGTAGCTCCTTGGGATTGGGTTGGAATTTAGTCCTACACCAAAAGGGCTGAGAGGTCAGAAATATGAAAAGCAGTCAAATACATAGTTGTTTTCACATAAAGTGCCTCTGATTTACTATTGTTTTAATGAGTGGATTATCTAGAGTCCAGTGCCTGATCAAATGTACACTGTGTTTTGTAGGAAATGATTGATGAAGCTGATCGAGATGGAGATGGGGAAGTAAGTGAGCAAGAATTTTTGAGAATCATGAAGAAAACTAGCTTATACTAATATCTGTTGCCTTGCCATACAGCTGGTCCAAAAGATAACCTGGAAAAGGCTTAAAAACTGGGCTTGTGCCTCCTGCATATTTTTTGCCATGTGAACAAAGTCTAAAAGGACAGATATTTTTGTTTATTTCTCTTTTTCAACAAAGATAATTGGGGAAGGAGGGCTGCAGGCAGGAACCCCTGCCCTCCACCATCACAACTTCCCTGATTGCCATTTTGAATAAAACCCACTGTGTTTTACTATTTAACTAAAAGATACTTCACTTGAGATGTAAAGATTCCCACTGCTGCTGGGAAAGGTTAATTTGCCTTTCCTCAGGCTACTGAATGAAGGGACAAGCACAGTGTTTTTATTCCTTTGAAGGTTTTTTAGGTTATCTTTTGGTATTTGTCTCCTGTTGTTTATTTTTATGAAAGACTCTAAAGTAATTGCATATTTATCTGTACTTCTGTATGATACACTGTTTTCCTATGGCAAGTTGTTTTTGGTTTAATGGAAAGCAAATGTAGATTTGGTTCTTCCTTTGGAGCTGTGTGCCATCCATAGATGTTTTTGTGTTTATCTGATCACCTGAAGCCAGAATGAAATTTGAATGTAACCTGCTTGGGTGACCAAAATTTATTGTTTATAACCAGGCAACACCTTGTGCCATTGTTCTTACTCCCCAGACATTAGAGCTGCTGTTACTTCAGGATTTCAGGTACCTAAAAAGTTCAGTTCCATGGTGCACTAGAGTAAATTTTGTCTTGTTGACAGTTACATTGCAGAGAGGATTTGTGTCTAAACAGAAAAAGTAGCTCACCATGGACATCTGTGGAACACTGAATATATTTAGATTCATGCAGTCCAAATTTATTTTGCACATCACAGGTTTTGGTGGTTTCTTTTTAGGAGTACCTTCATTTTACTTGGTATTTCTTGTATCTACTGTCAATCTAGGTCTTACTGGAGAGCCACATTTCCTTCTGAATTCTAGAGCAGTGACACACAGCCTGCTATCTGATTATGTGGCTGTGCAGGAGGGTTTATCCTTTACAGACAATCAGCTTCAAAACTTTCAAATCCTGTAAAGCTCCAGAGGCCCGAGAAGTCCCTTGTTAATATGATGGCCATAGATGTAGTCTATAGTACTCTAAGTGTTTTAAAATGTCTTAACTTTGTATAAGTGTGAAATAAAACTGTTTTGCAAGTTTAAAAGTTTTTGTGCTTATTCTCTATTTTTCTTAATTAAAGTCTTCAATGGTTCACCAAGCACACTTTCACTTTCATTTCTCTTCCTTCTAAGAGAGGAATTCTTAGGTGCAGCAGGCTGTCATGCAATTCCTCTTCCACTCTGCTGATGAAGTTTCTAGTACTAACCACATACATTCAGAAAGGGAAATTTGAAGTTCTAGCTGATAATGGGGAATCCCAGAGCCTATTAGAGGGACTGTACTTATTTTTATGCTGCCACAGGAAGAGATTGATGACTCTGGTTTGCCTATGATGCATGTCACCTCTCTCTTCCTGTTCTAATCCCATTACCTGCCCTTAAGGTAGGAAAAAGCCACAGTGGGTCCTTACCTGGCACCTACAGATTCCCTACAGGGGCTGCAATTCAGACATTCACTGTGTGCACCCAGCTGAGATCCTTCCTCTGCATCATCAGCAAAGCCTGCTTTTCACTCTGAACGTTTATTCTAGGCAGATAATGTACATACAGAAAGGAAAAGGAAGTTTTGTGCAGTTTGTGTCTGGCAAACATCTAAATATCAAAGCATTGCTAAGGGCAATAAATAGCTACTTGGGAGATAATATTGCAAACGTTTTCTAATGAGATATGTTTTGAAATGAAAAAGTACCGGGCTTTTAATAAAATACAAAATAGTTCAAGACAAAAAAATTGCTTACAAGTTTATATTCCAAAATATGACAATTGCATGGCAATTTTAATCTCAGCTTCGAAGTTCGGCATCATCTCTCAGGCCCACAGTACAGTCCCACAATCCTGCCTGTCCCAGACTATGGCAAATCTTCAGCTGGTTTTAGGGAAAAAGGATCCAAGGAACTGCCAAGGAGTGCTGTGCTCTCACTTCATTAGGAGTGAGTTTGTTTTCAGAGCAATGAGCACAGGATTGGCTTCTAACGTGTCAGAAGAAAAAAGCCTTCTTTTCAGGTACACCTAATCTTGGCATTTAATAGAGCATGGGGGGAAGCAACACAGGAAACATTTGTGTACATTCACATGCCAGGAGTCTTACTAACAGAGCCCAAATAGTTCCATATCTGATGAGGCATTTAATATTAAAATATTTTAATTGGTCATTTACAGTTTTAAATACTAACTCTCACAATCCTGCAAACTGCCTGCTGAATTCACACCAAGCATTTGAAATGCTAAATATTAATTTCTTGGAAATCTCCTCACTGAGTTAAGTAAATCAAATATTGCCACACTGCAGCTACTTTTACATGCCCTGGATAGCATAAGTGGATTTTGAGCAGGGCACAGGGCAGCAAACTCTGTTCAAAGGCTGAGATGAGCCTTGGCCACTTGAGGAAAAGAAGCCTCAGGAGGCAATGCTGCAAAAGCAACTTTCTTTGTGTCACACCTCTCAATACAATAAAGACTGACAGATCTGAGAGCTTGGCAGCCTCGCTAGAGGGCATCCAGTTCCTGACGTGTGAGATGAGTGAGGCTTTGATGCTGCTTTGCCTCCACTGTGGCTTTCAGTGACGAGGGAAGGCACACAAACATCATCCATACTGGGCTCAAAATACGTGGTTGGACACAGAATTATTTTCTCTGAAAGGAAGAACACAAGGCTTCTCTCACAACACGTGCAAAATGCTGTAATTATTAGTCAGTTGTTCAAAGCTAAACCCCCAAACCACACTTTCTGAAACTCCCACTCTGTATCAATAATTGCAGGCACTCTCTCAGGAGAGCAGAGAAAACAACTCACTTTTCACACAGTCCCCCCGAGTGCTCTGATCACTCTGTAGTTATTTTCTCCCTTTGGGAATACTGCTGTCAAATGGATCCACTTCCAGCAGAGACAGAGCCAGGCTTGCTGCAGGATGCTTGTGGCCCTCCCTTGGGATGTGGGGAAGCTGGAATCGTGGCCTTCCTTCGAGTCAAGAGGAACAAAGACTTGAGAATTAGACTCTTGTCCCCAAGGTGAGTGTATCAACCTTTAGGGATGTGACATAACTCCAATGGCCTTGGGGGGACCCAAAACTATAGCTCTTGAATTCTTTGCAGTTCTGGCTGCCACTAATTATTGAACTTGAAATTGCTCAAGGCAATTTTTTTGCTTGTCTAAATTAGAATATTATCAAAGCAAAATTGCCAAGCCTGAGCTGCAAAGGTGTAAAATTCCCTTGCTCTCAAGGCCTCTTTATTTCCTCTGAAAGCTTCTAACTGGTTCTAGCAGTGACATAAGTTTCACTATGAAATGAAGCCATAAAAACAGCATTCCATAGGAAGCAAATGCAACAGCTAACTTAGCACATTTCCAACATTATTTTGGACCAGTCCCTACCCGAAAACATAGCTTAGTAAAGTGAAGCAAAACCAACATAATTCAAACATCCATGCCATTGTCTGAAATTGCTTACTAGTATGGTTCCTCCTCCACCTCAATATAGAGAAAACAGATACATACTTTCCTTTAAATTTTTTCAGACATCCAAATGAGAAGTACAAGGAAAGCTCTAAACATCACGGAAAAGTGACCACAAACATTGCAGACTGAGTTAGAAACACTAGACAGTATCTCGGTTTAAAAAAGCAACATTTAGGTTGCTTCTAAAAACTGATCTGATGGTATCAGACCATCCCAGTGTAAGTTTTATGCTCTCCATGTTTCCTCTTTAGAGAGCTTAGAACATGATTGGCCAAGAAATCCACAGAAGCACAAATCTTTTGAATGTGTTGTTTAAATCAGTCCATAATACGCTCGTGAGGGTGAAGAGAATTGCTGCAGAACAGCTCCTTTGGGAAAGGAGATAATTTTAACAAATGTTTTAGGGTTTGGTTTTTTTTCCTATTGGGTGAACGAAAGTATTGATGAAATTCTTGATGTTAGTCATAGAATGACAGGTACCTTTTGCAGTAATAAAAGGAGTTTTTTGCCTAGATGAACAAATACCCATGTCAGTGAAGGTACAGTCAATCTAGAGCAGGTATCAGGCAAAACAGGTGCTAAAACTACAATTATTTTCTCTAAGCAGAAAATTACCATAATTGAGACTAGTGTTCACTAAACATATCCCTTTACATGGCTCTTTTTGATCCTCCTCCTTAACATTAGGAACCAAGAAAGTACTCATCAAAATGGCTGAGAGGTTTGAATATTATTTTTGCTTGTGCTGTGAAATATGTAAATAATTTTTGTTGAATCCTGATAAACTGGGTCACTATCTGGATGGGCTAAATGCTTAGACTCATTCTGCAGAAAACTTTATTATTGCTAACAGCGTTAAAAATAGCAATATTACAAATCCAAGAGAAAATGTGAGTTGAAAATGCTTATGTACCAAAATTACAGGAGTTTTTCCAGGAAATGGAAGAGCTTTTAGAAGGTGGGAGGGAAGGAACAGGTACTTTTATTCTCCCTACTATCAACCCAAGATGCAATAAATGAATTCACAGGATATTATTTACTGCACGGATATTTTTGTGCCAAGATTCAGAATTCTCCCAACTCTCAAACACCTGCAATGCCGTGACTCACTGAGTCAAGGTCTAGGATGGTGCAATCCTGACCCCCTCCTGCCAAGGGCTCAGCATCATCCATTCCCATTGCCTGCAGCAGGACTAAGCAGAGCTTTAGCACTTCTGCAAAACCGGGCCTTAGACAATGGAGGCATCAGGCACGGACTTCCTATTTGCTGTGGTGGATTTGTGTAGGTGGCCTTGTTACCAGAAATCCATACTCCTACACAGCAACTTCTGACTGTGTTTCTGCAGAAATGACTATGATGAAAGGAACTAAATATTTTGAAAATAAAAATCATGTTTGTTTCTCCAAACCAGCTGGGGTATCTCCTGCTGGCGAGATCAATTTCTTCTCTTATGTGGCAAAATTTGGAGTGGGGGAAGAAAACAAAAGGATTAAGGTTTGCAAGGGCAACGTGGCTTCTGCTGATGCACACACGGAGAGCAGAGAGCCCATCTGAACTGTCCCCTGCCCATCGCTGACAGCTGAGTCACTGACCCAGCCTACAGAGCTTCTTGCTGCTGCACTGCGCAGCCAGGAAAATCCCACATCCTCCCAGTGGGTGTAGGAAACGCAGCTACAGCCTCTGGATGTGTCGGCACCAGAAACAAAGGGGAGACTGTGGTGCAGGCAGGGCCGGTGGGCTCAGGGCCAGCATGCCAGGACCTCCCCGACAGCATCCCAGGGAGCTGCGAGCAGAGCCCGGGCCAGCACTGCCTGCTCAGCCCCGCTGGTTTGCCAAGCCCAACACTGCAAGGCGTGTGACAGCTCTACCTCCCTGCATGGGACATGCCAGGGCCAGCAAACGGCCTCTGCTGTCCCACCTCATCCTGCCTCCCTGCTTTTTGGCAAGGAGCATGTCACACCTTGCCCTTCCTGGTCTTCCCCAGCCCAGGCTGTTTGCCTTCAAGCACAGGGGCTTACGGAAGTCTTGGCTCTTGCCATGCTGTTGTGGCCAGCACAGTCCTCGTGGCTCCAGTGAGGGTCACCAGAGGTGCTGCTCTCACCTCCTACCTATCTCAGTCCCAGTGTTATTCCATGATTGCAGAGCTGGGTGCTACCAGCCAGGGTGGCTTCAAACTGAATTTTCCAGTAGTGGCTAAATATTGCCAATGCTGCTTCAGATGATGGCTCTGCCAGGATCCTGCTGGGAGAGCAACCCAAGACATTGCTCACAGATCCATCTTGTTTCTTTCCATCTGTTCCCTGTGGACTTGCCCGGCTCCTGTTGAGAGCGGTGTTATTCTGAGAAGACCGCAAGCTCATGGGTCAGGCAGCCAATGCCTGGCTCTCCAACCTAGGGTTGGGTATTGCTCTTGGGAAAGGAAACACAGGAACAGACTGGCATGGCTCTGCCCAGCAGTCTGGGCAGCTGCTGCAGACAAAAGCTCTTTTGAGAAGCTGTGCCTGTAAAGGGGACAAGAGACCTGACATCCCTGAATGTGCTTCCGTGCTAAGGTGCAAACCAGAGCTGGCACGGGGAAAGGCTGCCTTAGGAAAGCAATCAAACAGCCTCAGTCAGTCCTGGGCAGTACAAACCCTCCCTCCCCAAGTCTCCAATGGCTTACAGGCCACTTGGATCAGAACAGGCATCAGCGCCCCAGCCAATCCTACAACACCAACACAATCCTTCACCAGTGCCATGCTTCCCTGGATGCTTCCTGTCCTCCTCCTTGTGCCTCCTCTGCAAAGCTGCTGCCCCTGTGTCTTCTGTTTAGCCACCTGAAACTTCTCCTAGGATGGTTAAGCAGCAAGACTATGCAGAAAATAAAGCAGAGGACACTTCCTCTGACATCCATGTGACATCCATGTCACATTTGTTCCATGCCCATATTGACCAAAATACAGGAAAGGACAGACAAGAGAAAATAGCTACGTGTCAAGGGAAAAACAAACCAGCCCTTCCTAGCTCTGTCTAGGCATGCATCCATTTACCAGACCAAGTGCTTTTGGCCCAGCCAAAAAAGATGGGCAGACCAGAGCCTGCCTTGTAATCTGTGCCAACACGGGAGGAACAAGGCCCCACAGTTCCTTTACCATGACTGGGTCACCACTCAGATATTTTAACACTGGTGTTCAACACCAACATTTTTTTCTGAGGTGTTACAGGCTGCCTCCACCATACACACAGCCTGCTTACACCACAGGTGCTCTCTTTACTGGGTTCAGCATTTTCCTCTTCACCCAAACTACTTGATAGTGATAGCTTACAGATCTATCATGGCCAGCTGGGACATTTCCAAACATCTATACCTGCATTCTTGGACTGAATTTCCTTCTACATGTTGGAGTCAGAATGAATTTACATCAATGAATCACATGTGAGCTGCTGGCTCATTGTCCTGGAGTTCAAAAGTTTAGGGTGGTTTTTGAATAGCACCTGCAAATGTCCAGGTGTCAGATTAATTCCTTTTGAGATACAAAATGTTTTAAGAGTGAAGCACCAATTCAAACTGAATCTAGGTATTTAATGGAAAATGGAGTCTATAGTAGTAATTTTATGTGGCATTGCTGCCATCCTGAAACTTTTGCAGTTCAAAAGGTGGCATAAGCCTTAGACAAAAAGAAATAATTTCACACTTATTTCAGCAGTTTCCATTGAGAGACTGGCTTGTTCAAGGCCCCATTTCTTTAAAAACATTACATTAACTTCAGTAAATGTTATTTCAGTTCCTAGCCGTTACCACTCTTTTGTATTTGCATATGAGTTGTTTTAGGGCAGATCTGTAATAGCTCCATGCCCTAGAAAGCTTTCAGCCTCAGCAGAAGACACATAACACCTAAGACAGTATTTGCCAGAAGCCCAGGGAATGTTAACATTTCCCAATAATCATTTCTTAGAAAAGCTGTCTGAAGATGACTGAAATTGGGATGCTTTGGAAACACCAAAAATGTGCACTCTTAAATATTTAGCAGAAGGGTGGCAGAGCCTTGGAGCACAGGTCAGTGGGAGGTGGAAGGGAATGTACCAACAGCAAGTCAGAGATGATCACCAGGCTGAGAGTACATCACAGCTGGATGTGGAAGAACAAGCATTTTATTTGCACCTAATCTGGCAGAGATGCCATAGAAATTATTTAAGCAGAGAGGTAGGCTTGGAAAATTAGCTTTGCAGTAGCAGGCGAGGATTGAAAGCCAAGGAGAATCCTGCAGTAACAGAGATACAAGAGGAATGTATAAATGAATGAATAAAATCTTCACGTTACTGAGTACACACATCCAGATTTAAGCATCACTTGGATACAGAAAAGTCCTAGACAAAGATGATAGTTTGTCTTCAATCTAACTCCTAATAGTAAACATCAGTGCCAATGTTACAGATTTCCTTTTTAAAGATTAAAAATTGAATTCTAAATGAGATTTGGATGCATTTTCACCTTTTACTGAAAAATAACACAACAGAGGATCATTTAAAGACACCAACAAGAGGCACACACCAGAGAGTAATGGAGGAAGTTCTCCAAGGCTTAGAGTAAAAGTGCAAGTTCTGTACCCCAATCCCTCCCAACGGGCAGACTGGCACTAAAGTGTGAAAATCTTTTACCACAGCATGTGTTGCACAGTGTGATCACAGCTGGCTGATTGTTTTACGTAACTATGGGAATAGCTATGAGAGAGACTTTTGGCAGATAAAGTATACTGTAATCATATATCATCTTTCCTGCTGTGTGTAAAGATATGTCCTCCAGCAGCGACTCTCCAATGTAACTGCCAACAACAAAAAATAACAAAAGTGCACCTGTGCCCAGGGAGCTGTCATTCATTCAGGTATGCATAATCCAGAGCCCAGGGAAACACCATGCTGTTCTGAAACCAACAGCAGCCATACAACTTTAGGGAGTGGCTTTTGATCTGGCAGCATGCAGAGGGATGGTACAGTTCAGCTCACCTCTCAAACATCACCACTGACATGTACCCTTCCTTCTTTATTCATTTATAACAAGCTTACAGCTTCTTCCACGTGCAGTAAAGGGTTTGCCTTCAATTATTAAAGGAAAGGGAGCAAGCTTTAACAGCAGTGTTAAAGACTATGCACAAAAATGCACACTTGTGTGATAAATTCATCAGTTGTCCATTTGACTTTTTAAACACCAACACACAGCCTTGGCCCAAGAGCCTGTGCAGAGATTTTAGCAGCCCAGACTCTGACATTAATAACTTAGCAGCTCACTGGATACCCAGTAAAGTCTTCAGGCACACAGGACAATGTGGCTTGCAGTGTAATTTCCCATCAACGCTCTTTGTTTCCTTTCTAATTTAAGTAATTCTCGTACCATAATTGATCAAAATGTAGAAACCCTTAATAATTTCTTCTTCAGCAAACCAGACAAGGTTAGATTTATTTACATCATAGCACTTGCTATCAAATACAACTTCCATGCCTTAACTGAGATGCAAAAGATGGAGAAAACCAGGATCATGTTGGTACCATGCAACTTGCACAACTCAGTCACAGGTGGCTGCTTGTTTCATGTGGCTGTGGAAATGCACCTCAGGGCTGATTTTCTGGCAGATACTGATCTATTTTAACCAAAGGATTTTAAGTGGTTCAGAAATACTTTTTTACATAGAAACCCTGTGAAAGAGTTCCAAGCACCTCCTCTAAGTCTCTATCTCTCAACACCGAGATTTGCTCTGGTACAAAAGCACAGGTAAGTGAAGGAAAACAGGAGTCAACAGTGAGAGACTAATGCAGAAAATAAGTTTATAAGAGCAGCCTGTGCAGGCACACACCACACCTCTGCCTGTGGCTCTGCTGCGAATGAGGTTAGACAGCTTGGAAAGAAAAGCCAAAGCCAGAACTGCTTCAATGTCAGCAGAATCTGGCTCATTACAGAGGCATTTCTACAGTAATGCTGGGTGATGTATCTGGAGCTTTTGGAGATTTGCTTTTGCAGTGGATGGAAGTTGTGAACACAGGTTTTTTTCTGCCTTCAAAGAGGACAAATCTAATTTCAGAGGTCACAGACCTAAGAAGACTCTCATATCAGCACAATGTCTCAAGTTTTACTTTGGGCAGTTCAAAGGACCCAAAATGAAGATTCTGATAGGAATGGCAAAATTTGAACAATGTAACTGAAAATGAGGGAGAGCTGGGAGAAGGTTTTGAGATTTTGGAACTGACCTTGAGAAGAGCAAGAGTGAAAACCCACAGTGTTCCAACATTATACTTGCTACTTTGTTAGATCTCATTACGTCATGATTTAATACCATAAGCTTTATTTAAGAGAATACCATATTACTTTTGGAAGTAAAACTGGAATCTCAAACAAATCTCTCTGTGAATCCATGAGAAGCATGTCCTCAAACAGTGTCCATAGGTCTCTGGAGGCACAGAAAATTGCAAGGAAAAGGCAGTACACTTGCAAAGCTCAACTCTCATAATCAAAAGAGCAGCAGCTATAATTACTTGTTCAATCTTCATTCAGCCTGTTGCTGAGTTCCATTATTAGCCTTTAATTGCGCGACCTTGAAGATTTTTCCCATTGGATTCTATTGACAGAAAAAATATTCAATTTATTCATCTTTCTCATTGTTTGCATTATTTTGTACACCAGATAAACCCAGCATGAGGTCTTGTAAAAAAATTCACAGTCCTATATGTGCTGTAATCATTCAAATGCCCTCATTCCTCACAAATAACAACACATTTACTTTCAGACAGCTATTACGAAATATTGTGCTGTTTCCCCATTTTATTCATAAAATACAGGAGAATTATTGAAAGTGAACATTGAAAGTAGTGATAATCATTCTGCTGCCTGACATAAAAGCTTTAGCCAGTGAGATTTGCAAACAAAGACCTTGCATCTCAACTTGTGCTGGATTGTGCTGGCTGCAATCCACATCCTGAAAAAACCTCTTCTACCCACCAAATGCAAACCCCTTTAATTTTTTGTTCAGAATAAATCACTCCAAAACAGGCTTAAGGATTTTAGGAAGAAATATTCCCTGTGGATGATGCCAGGTTTTCTCAGCAGGGTCTTTGACTATGAACTCCTTTTCATTTGACATAACAGGTGCCCTCAGCTGCACATCTTCCATTTCACACAAACTTGGGAAATGCTGAAGTCCAACATTCCAACTTTGAATCCAGAGGAAGCAAGCACAGTCTATTTAAGCAGTAAAGTCTCTGACCTGTAGCTGGAGACTTCTGATTTATATCTTGTTGTACTGATATTCTCTGTTTTATATATCTAATCTTTTTCAGTGTCATATCATGCCTTTTAGCAATCTTTGCCCTGAAAAAGTGGGTGTCTTCTGGTTCCTATGAAATTTCACTCTAGTAACCTGTGCTTATGACCTCTGTATGTTTTTCATCTTGAACAGACCTTAAAAACTACATTGCAACTGCCAGTACTCCCCTAATGCATTTTTTTTTCTATCTAATGTAGTTGCTGTGGTAAAGTTTGTATCTGGTTGATCGGATACACAGTAAACAAATGTTTCTGTGAATCTCACTTCAATTCTGAGTAACAGAAGCCCCCACAAGCCAACAGAAGTATTTAATACATAGGCAGTCAGCTGTTAGGCTGAATTTTGTTTTATTTTAAGAAGCCTCTTTGCAGACCTGTTTCTCTTTATACCGAAGAAATGCAGAACTGCAGATAGAAGCTTTTGTCTTGAAGCCACTGACAGAGGCAAATTGTTTAATTATCTTTTCTTTTTCTCTTGCACAGCTCTCATGTCAGTACTAGCATTCACAATTTTATGGATCAGTAATTTGGAAGGAGAATGAACACTAAAAAAAGGTAAGACTACGGAATAGTGTCTCTAGTTTTGAGAAGACTTTAGCTCTTGTCTAAGGGGATGTTCCTGCTCTGCATTTCTAAGGGTGGGATCTGGATCTGATGAAGAGCAGGTCTTTCTGAGTAACTCCATCTGCAGACAGATGCATTCTGGATTAAGACTGATGGGTGCCCATATAGGTTATCTATTTTTATTCTTTCTTGTGGAGGTTACCAAAAGAGAGAAAAAGATCTTACCATGGTGAATACTTCTACTAAATATTGAATTTCTAGGATGTGTAGACAGACTTTGCCTAGCATGGCAATTCTTTTTGTGTATTTCTGACAGAAAAAAATGGTTAATAGTCTCCTGCAAGTCTTTTTTGGTTTTTTTCCCAATTTAACTTAGCCTAGATTAAATATTAGACAGTGCTAATGCCTGCCTCTCACAAGCCCTTTCAGGAAACCATTTTCTCTTTCATTATTCAATCAGAAAAGGGTATTTGAGAAACTGCAAGGTTCTTCCAAGAGATAGAAATCTTCAACACTTCAGCACATGTATTGAGTCTTATAATGTCCACCTAAATCTAGTGATTTAAAGGAAACTACTCTTTCTGGTGAGAGCTCACCTCTGTAAAAATAAGAATTCTTAACGGAAGCTAACTTGAAGTGAAATCCTAGTGGAGAGTAGGCAGGCTTTAGTTATTCCTGTAAGACAGAATTAGGGTCTTTGGGTTGTTGTCTTCATAATAACAATGACAAATTCATATATGGTATGATATATTCATGTTTCTTGACTCCCAGTTGATATAAGTCTGCAGCCAGACTTTGTGCAACATGAAACAGTAGAAATGCACAGCCCAAACCCCTCTGATGCCCTCAGCTGCCCACACAAGTTCCCTTGCTGTGCTTAGCACCCAGGACCTGTGTGCTACTCCCTGGCATTGAGAACAGACCCTGTCCCAAGCCTTTGCATGCTGCTGCAGCCAACAGCAGGAAGTCTGCTATGGCTCTGCTGAAATGAAGCTAAAATAAAGCCAGACCTGATTTTTTTGGCTGCAGATACACTGAAAAGAAATCAGTGAAAAATCCGAGGGCAACCTCAATCCACACTGTGGCTGTGGCCTGCAGAAGTCACTGCAGCTGCTGTGGTGTGCCATGAATTCCCCCTGCTCTGCTTTCCTGCTGCTCACTCGTGCTGTGGTGGATTTTCTGCCCCAACCCTGCTCCCCCTGGGAAAGCAGCACGGCCAATAGAACCATCCTGGAACATCTCCAGGTGCTTCTGCTTGTTGATTGCCACTGGGCAATTCCACACTGCTTAGAAAGAACATCCCATGCAATGGTAGTGAAAGCCCAGGCCAGCAGACAGCCTGATTATTTCTGCGTCATGGACTCCCTAAAGGGCAAATTCTTCCATTTCTAAAAACAAGAATTCTTCTTATTCTAGGTCACTTGTGGAAGCACACAGATAACAAATCTCAACAATATGTCACTAATGATAAGGTCTGGGGCTTTCAGAACCCATTTGTGAATGCAGGCATTTTATTTGGGTGCCTAAACGGAGGAGGCAATTTTCACCCACTGTTTCCAAGACTCACTTCTGAAAGCGCTGGCCCTGCTATCACTGTGGCTCTTGAAAAATCAAGTAGGCTGCTCTGGGTGTTGCATCAGGGAAAGGAAAAGTGCAGTGGTCGTTGTAAACACTGATTTGCTCAATAGGTTGGGACCAGCCACAGTGCCCTGCGTGCCACAAACATTGCTATTTTCTGACTGACTGTGACCACACAGGACTGACTCACCCAATTTGTAGCTGCCAGTGCAATGCAGGCAGCTCACAAGCTGGAAACAGCAGCCTGGATTTGATCCCAAAACACACTTCCCTGCTCCCTACTCCATGGAAATTTTTGTTGCAGATGAACAGATTGCAAATAACAAAGTCTAAGCACGCACAGGCAAAGGATGATTTTGCAAAATATAGAATTGATCCTTGGCTGCACCGTGGATTCTGGAGCTTGGCACCTGGATGGTGATTCCCCACAATCTCCTCTGTGGTTCAGCCATCCCTAGGGGAAAATTCAATAGTCACTATTCCAGATGGCAAAATAATTACTATTGGCTGCAGAAATTAAATGTCACTGAGCCATAATCAAAATATTGTTCTGTTTTCAAAGAACACTTCAGCTCGAAAGTCACTGAGTCCATCTCTGACTGTGCTGTGTCTCGACACACGGGAGGAAAAATACATAACCTTGTTTCCACTTTCCTGTGCTCTCACCTGAATGACTGGATCAAGGCTAAACAACCGCAGACAGAATGAAAAAGATCACTGAACAGGAGTGGAAATGTGAAATACGTCAAATGGCATTCTTTTTTTTCTTGTCAGAACTCCTCAGGGGTTGTGGCCAACCAGGCAAGAACAGCCAGGCTGTCTGCAGAACGGGACATTTGTGACGGTGAAGTCCTATTGGGGTTTTTTTGGGACAGTTACATATAAGACACCAAAGGAATGGCTCAGAACTACGATCCCCACCTACAGTGTTTCTTTTCCTTTACACTTACGGTAACAATGTTTGGGCAACAGTTTGCTTTTTCAGTTCCCACCTACGATTCATTGTGAAACTTGGTAAGATTGGCCATAGTATAATGTACTCCATGAGTATGTGGATAAAGACATTTTTCTTCAATGCCTTTTTGCTGTATTCATGAACCTGTCCATTGTTTGGGTAATTCCTTAGGGGATAGAACATAGGTGGCACTGCTCTGGCAGAAACCTTCTGGTATCCCTCTCATGTTTATTACAGTGTGTATAGAGCAGATGGTTTCTGAAATAATTAGTCTGAAATCAAAGTTTCTACCCTAACCCTGAGCATGGGTGCAAAGGAAAGAAATTCATTTGACTATACTACAGGACAGCTTGTCAAACTGTACAGTGAGTGCTGCTATTTTTTTCTTACTTCATAAGCATAAAATTCTTAGTTTAGGTTGCCTATGCCTCTGATCCATATAAATGTAAATTTAAATTAAATTCACATTCACTGACATTCAGTCACTTTATCTTATTCAATTCAGAACTTTATGGAATATCTGAGTCCTAGTCTGCTTAATGAAACTCAACTTTCTGTCACAGCAACCAAGTGAAAACCTCTCTTATGCCGTTTCCCGCTGCAGAAATAATACCTCACAAAAAACCCTCTGACAAAGTCTTCAGGAATGAAACATTTCCAGTAGACACAATATCACTTTAAAGGCAACACTGAATGAGAACCTTTGACATCTGACAATCTTTTCAGTACCCGTGGATTACCTGCTGCTGGAAAACTCATGTGGCTGAACACTGCTCTGGCAGATGAGTTTATGAAGCTTGTAATTAAGACCAAATCTACAAAATACCTGTCTGTCTGTATTACCCTCAGAAATACAAATCTGTGAGCAAGTTGGTGATAGAATAAAAATTTACTGTTATTCATGTTCGGGATTGCAAAATGTAAGGCAAAACAGTAGAAGTGGCAAAAGTCAGCCTACATTTTTATATTTCACTTCATTAAAACAAAGGTATCTTTAAATCCCTTATTGCTGCCTTGTTCTTTTTAGCACACTGCCTTATTGTCATTCACAGGCTTAATGTTCTTGTGGGTAGTTACACCTTTGGTCATCTCTTACTCATGATCTGGGTAGAGATGTGCATTACCAGGGTACTTTTCTAAGCTAAAGACATGGCCTGAGCATCCACAGAGAGCATTAGTCAATGTCCCCAGAGCCCCTTCAGCCACACAGCAGCAGAAGTTTTCACACCGACTTGTGCTGGCCAGGAACAGACTGACACCCACATGTGCCCAGATGCGAGTGCAGTGACCACAGAGCCCAGAAGGATTTCTGGAGGTTTTGACACTTGTAAACAGAGAGTTCCTGGCTGGTCTCAGGTTTCCTGTCTCTGAGGAAAGGGGGCACCAATCTGTGTGTGAAAGGAACTCTTAGCACCCTGGTAGGAACTGCAGTGCTCATGTTGCTGCGGCTTTTGTGACCTATGGGTGTGAGTGAATGCAGGTTTATAAAGGGAAGCTTTCATTTCTGCCCTTAAGAAGGTGGTGCTTACTAGTGTGACAGCTTAACAGATTGAAAACACACCAAAGGTATGAAATATATATACATCCTTTTGTCTCTCTGATATATTCAGCTTGAGATTAAGTTATGGACAGGGGATTTCATTTTTCCCCACATGAATATGACTACCCTCATAATGCTAGGAAGAATATCTATTATACTCTAGAAGAACAGTAGATTCCCCCAAACAAAACACACTAGTTTAAATAACATAAAATGATTTCTAAATAAATCATAAACAAATAATGTCTACCATCTCTGCAGTAGATGTGGTTGGTAAGTATATGAAATGTAGCTCTAGTACAGTGTGTAGATTGTGAAAATTTGGTTAATATTAGAATAAAAGAATGGTTCTGGTTGGAAGGGACCTTAAAGCTCATCTAGTTCCAACACTCCTGCCATGGCCAGGAAACCTTCCAGTAGACCAGATTGCTCAGAGCCACATCCCACCTGGTCTTTAACACCTCCAGGGATGGGGCGTGCACAACTTTTCTGGGCAACCTGTTTCATGCCCCACCACTCTTACAGTAAATTTCTTCCTAAATCTAATCTAAACCTACCCTCCTTCAGCTTAAAAGCATTCTCCATAATCCTATGCACTTGTGAGAAGTCCCTCTCCAGCTATCTTGTACCTTTATATTCTAGAAGGTGCTGTAAAGTTTCCCTGGAGCCTTCCTTGTCCAAGCTGAACAACCAAAGTCTCTCTGCCTGTCTTCACAGGAGAGGTGTTCCAGGCCTGTGATCAGCTCAGTGGCTCTCCTTGGACTCCTTCCAGAGGCTGTTTGCTTGGCAGTGCTAGCAGAGCCTGGGTACACTGTCAGCACGGGGAGTTTATGTGCAGATCTCAGAACAGCACTGCTGCTGCTGAGCCAGTGCCAGCATGGGAAGTGTGCCCTGTCAGCAGGACTCCTGCTGGCCACACTCAGCACTGATCCCTCTTCATACTGCCCCTTCCTGAGATTAAATTAAAATTAATTCATAAAAAGCTTTCAGCAAGCAGCAGCCGATTTCTAGTCCAGACAGCTCTCAGCAAGAGAGTCAGGGAGTTTGGCCATCTGACCTCGTGTGCCCTTCCTGCAATTCACAGCAAGTATGTCAGCATTGCCACAAATGTCACACCTCCTGTGACAGGGCTTCACAGCAGCCTCCACTAAGTTTTGTCACCCTCTTAGTCACTCTTCCTCCAGGAGTCTCCAGGCACTGCACTGACCTGCACGAGCAGGCAGCTAAGCAGGAGAGGCTCAGGAGGACACTTGTGCCACTGCCCTGCTCCATTGCTCCCACCTGGGTAGCAAACCTTGGTTATTTCACAATCTTCCTTGCAATAATTTTGAAAAAAAGTCTGTTAGGGAAATGGAAAATTTTAAAGAGTATTTCAGTATCCTTTATTCACTGCTGCACTTATGTTTCTTATTTAAAGCCAGTGCAACTTGTTGTGAGCTCAGGAACTTCCCTTACCCTCAGGGACCAATCCCCCAAATGCACCCAGTCCTGTCAGTCCACCAAACACCCAGTCCTGTCAGTCCACCAAACACTGCTGGGGTCTCCAGAGTGCTCCTGCAGCTGATCCATGCCTCAGCTTCCACCAAAGCTGTTCTGTGGACTCCCTTTTGGGGATCATTTGATAATAGAAAAGTAGGCATATGAACAAGGTACATTTTCAGCCAGATTACAGAATACTTATTCTGCTCACCATATAGAACTAGAAACAGACTTCACACTGGACCAGACTTTTGGTCAGATTTGATCAAGAGGGACAGGAATTTTGGTGTAGGTAGGGGAATCACTGTCCTTTAAGGCCCCAAGGAAGCCAATGCACCACCAGATGCAGGCATCAATCCTGCTTGCCATGCCATAGAGAGGCTGCAGAAACAGTCACAGCCTTTGCTCAGGTGAAGGGAACTGCAAGGTCAGATCCAGCTTGAGGGGACTGAAAACCAGCCCCAGCCCTCAGCTGAGGTAGCCCTGGCAGCCTGTAGCACCAGGCACTACTCCTGCATTGAAGGAATACATGACAGGCATTGCTGCCCCCAGGTTTAATGGGGTTTTTTCATCCCTTTGCTATAATTTAACTAGAGATGATGTTACCAGTGTGCTTAATTGTACTCAACCTCACAATGCCACTGAGGCTCCACAGCCTGTGTGTCACATAAAAAAGCACTGCCTTACACTGGCTTTCAGTGTGTTGCATTTTGACTGTACTTATTGTTATGTTTTATTATAGATTTACTTTTACTTACTTAAATTTTCTATAGTCTGAAATACGTTTCAAATACTTCATGAAAGAAGCAAAAATAACTTAATTCACCAACAAAGTCATCTCCCAGAATGAATCAGTAAAACCTCCAAGCCATTTTCAAGTAAAATGATACCACATTGCCAGAATGACAAGCACAGAATTGCCTCACAGATGATAAACCAGAAATGAATTTGAGAAACCTCATGCAGACTTTCTACTGTGAATCATCCTTTTTAAAAAATTAATTTTAGCCAGAGTTTGAAGATAGGGTGATTCATCCATTCTGAAATTGTTTTCTGTTTCAATACAATACAACTTTGTTTTCTGCAACATCTTTTGAGCGATATTGGGAGAGCAGAGTAAGAATCAAATCAGTCCCAACAGTAGAGAAAAACAAGTCTGGGGACAGAATGAGGCATTGTCTGAGATTTAGGAAGGAGCAGAGCAGCAATGAGGTAGTTTTACAAAAAGCCTCTCTCAAGGCAAACATAATCTGTTTAAAACAAAACCAAGGTTCCAAAAGGCAGAGAGAGAAATGGTCAGTATTAGGTGAAAAAGAGGAAATTGGGAGATACAGGCTTTACAAACAGTGAGGCCCTGGGAGCTGTCCCCTCACCATCAGGGGAGCACATGGCTTGTGATGTGGACACCCCACAGCAAGAAATAAACAGGCTAAGTCAGGTTTGGGAGTGCACCTCTTGCCCAAAATGAGGATGTCTGGCTTTGAGACTTCTAGCAAGGAAGCTGAAACAAACCCACAAGTTTTCTTGCTCAGACAGCCTGAGTGACTGTGGGTAGCCACTAGCTGTGACTAATGCCACAGAGGCTCTTACTGCTGCCAACACCATGCAGGTCCCCGCATCTTGCAACAGGACATACCTGGTTGGCACTGAAGGCATTCACTCAGGTACCTCTTACCTATAAATTTAGAAGAAAAATATTGCCTGTACATTTAATTCTCAGAGCCTTGGGTAAACTAATTTATTTGGTGAAGTCATCCCATGAAAACTTTACCAACCTTTAGTGTAAAGAACTGTCGTTAGTTCCTGGCTGCCCTCACAGGCAGCTGTGCAGCATATAAACAACAGCATTGGTGAGGAACAAGGCACTAATCAGGTCAAGGTTTTAAGTTATTTACTTCCTTCCTAGGTAATGGTCTATCAAAATATAAACCACCCCACCCTAGTTTCAAAACACCAACATGCAGCGCTAAGGTGGAGTAACCCAAGGGCATTCCCTCCCTACTGTTTTCTTAACAAAACATTATCCTTGATCTTTATTCAAGCAAGAGCAGTTGGGCACAGAAACAATGACTACTACACCCACCTCAAAGAAAACCTTGATTGCTGCTCACATAAAGCATCAAACATTTTTGCATAAGATACAAAAAAGGGCATTTCAGAACCAGCGATATGCACAACGGTGACACAGCTACTGAAATAATTCTGCTGCTGCCTTTCCTTTGTATGGATACTCAAGGCTCTCTCCTGGCTTACCTGTGGGGAGCAGACTGGACTGCAGAGGCTTTGGGTGACCCTGGCCTGGGTTCCTGTGAGGGAAGCTCTGCCATGCACCTTGAAGCTCTTAAGGGTCAGGGATTAAGGGCAGCTTCCCTGTGTGCAACCTCTTTTCATTTCTAAGAGACAACTGAGCTTTATCCTGCATTGCTGTATACTCTGGAAAGCAGCAAAGAAACAAAAAGGAAGATATATATATATATTTAATTGATATCAAATCTTTAAAATTTACTTAGATTTCTAAAGCAAATAAAGTGCTTTGACACACACAAGGCTGCTTGTCATGGAAGCAGTATCCACAAGGAAACACACTCATTTTCTTGTGCAAGCAAAGTTAGAGAGTGCAACCTCCTGGTGATTTCTCTTAGCTCCTAAGTAAATCCACCTAACCCTTCCCCTGAGTCTCCCTAAATCTCAGCCTTGACAAGGAAGGACTATGCAAGTATTTTGTAAAATCTTTTGTAAAGACTGCATGGGTTTTGAATTGAAGTACATACCCTCGACGCATTTAATAATTTAGATGTAATATGACAATAATTTAGAAATAATATCACAATTTGTCTTTTGAGTTACTTCCTAGCGCATCCTCTTGATGAAATGAGGGCTGTACGCCTTCACAATTTTCCATTTAGACAGAATTCCACCAGTTTAATCAAAGCGAAACATTAGGTACTGTTATGGTCCTTATACCTTCAGATTTCCTTACTGATAACCCACATACTATCCGTTAACCCATTGCATCATTCACAAGAATAAACAACCTGGGCTCTGCATACAGGAAGCTGAACAAAAAGGAAATAGACAATATTAGTTTTCATGTACATATTTTCATCTCCAGAGAGATCAGACTGACGTATTTTCACAGATCGAGGTGGTCCTTCAGATGTGCCCGTTAAGCTCCCTAAGGATTCAGAAAAGCATTTCCTGTTTTTAAAGTTTGAGCCTTTTTCATTTAAACCACCATTACCTCACTCTCACTAAAGGACCAAAGTGATGGTCCATAAGGGTAGCAAAAGTCAGATGTGCTTCCCATTCACTGCTATCATCTATACTGCAATATTAAGGGTTTGGTGCTTGTGTAATGCCAAAGAGCAGCACCGCACGTCAATGGACAAGATACCCATTTACTTGGGGACACAGACTACAAAATCCAGATTTATTACTTAATGAGGAAGTCTTTCCTTAATTTCAGTTAAAGAAAGGTGCTTAATACTCTGCTCTGCAGAGGTGGAAGCCCTTCCAGACTCTTAGCTTAGCTTCTCACTTCAGGCACAGAACCGCATACCCCTCTCCTTCAAGGTACGTAGATGGGAGGAGGACTCAGTGAACTCCTTCCCAATGAAGATGCAAGTAATTATTAATGAGCATTAAATTAGCAATGGGAAATTGTGGACTTTGTCCCTGCAAGAAAAGAATGAATGTGATTTAGTGTAACCAGAGGATCCGTAATCAAACCAGTTTTATCACTGTGGGTGTCCCAGTTCCAGTGAGGATGGAGCTCCCTTTCTTCACAGCAGTAGTGCCATTGAGGCTGTTGTTTGGATTTGTGACTAAAATATACTCACAAACACACCAGTTCTTTGTGGCTGAACAATTCTTGCACAGTACCAAGGCTCTCTCCAGAAGGCAATTTGTTGCACACTTCATTTTGGTCATAATATTAAAGAGTAATTTTTCAGTTCCTCCAATAAACCTTTAGTGGGTTTGAATCATGTTATTTGGTTCCTTAGGTATTTCAGGGGCTGCTTATGAAATGTGTCACTGATTTTTGCTGAAATTATTACAACAACATATTTTAACTGATAGGTTTGTTCTGAAATTCTTTTTAAAAATTATCTTTCAATGAATCAATACAGGCAGAAGATTATTGCTTGGGGCATTGTGATGGATGTAGGAGAATTCCTTGAAATGTAGTGGACAGCAGGCTGAACAGTGAGCCAGTGCAGCTGCTGGGAAGGTGAGGAACAGTAGTGCTGTCCCTGGGGGTGTTTATGGGCTGAGCACTGCTCCAGCCCCAGACCATGCTGGGCAGGACCTGCCTTTCCAAGGCCCTCTGTGTGCATGCACTTATTTGGCCTCAACCCCACAGAAATCATTAACTTTTCTCCAGAGAAAGAACAAGATGATCTCATGTTCCCAAAAGTGAAGGTCCTCAGTGCAGCAGATATTTTTTCCTCTGCTTTCCATGCCACCTCAGGAAATAAGCACTTGTACTTTGAACACCTTCCAATTTTCTGATAAAACAGTTTTCCCTATTTCTAAGATACTTGTCACTCTCACCACGCTAAGTGGAAACACTGTCCTCTGCAAACAAACCCACAACACAGAGACAATGAAATATTGTCTCTCTACAGTGCTGGACAGGAGGTATTTTTTAAAGCTGCTTCTGTATTGTTTTTTCACTGTAGCTCTGGTGTAAGTCAGCTCCATGGAGAGGAGAGATGGCAAGAAAGTGAAGCAGCTGAACTCACAGGCGTAGGGAGTTTTCAGCTCCTGTCTCTCAGCAGAATATATTATTGTTTGCTGGGGACAGGCATACTAGAGCTGCTGACACTATTCACAAGTCCACTAGAGAGCAGCTATGCCTCACACTCAGCAAGGTTCTGTTTTAATTCAGTTCTCTGACATTTCTTGTACTTCACTCAAATGACTAATCAGCCCTGGAAAGCTTTCTCAGTACTAGACTGACAGACAACGGAGGTGTGGACTCAGCTGCTCTGATTCATACATGGTATGTGAATGCCCACAGAAGAAATCTTAACTCAAAGGAGAAAAGTAAATCAGCACCCTGGAGGTGCAAGTTCCTTTATCCCTTCAGTAAGGAATATACAGATTTCTTGGAAGAAGTCCATGAACGAGGCAGTCAAAGGGACTGTCATTGCAGACAATGGATAAAACAGGAACTGAAAAAATAGCTTAATAAGGCTCTTTTACCCCATTTTCACTAGGTGCAATAAAGTGTTGTGTAGGTCTAAAGAACTAGTAAGACACAGCAGTCCACAGCAATCCATGTTAGGCCATTTTCCACTAACTTATGTAAGATTTTAAGTAACACTGAAGAATGATTTACACTAATGAGAAGACAATGTATTGTATGAAATAAAATTTTATCAGTTTTATACAGAGAAGACAATTTAATATACAACATACTGGCTTCTCCTGACCATCCTCTCAGCCTTAATAAAAACATTGAATTTTTCTTTCTTTAAACATCAAGGCGCAGCATAAATACAAAGATAGTTTGAATTCCGAAAGTTTCACTACAGATCTTTTGTCAGAGAAAAAGGAAACTACTGCCTTTCCAAACAGCTGGCAAATCCACATTCCATAGCCTGCTAAGTTAATTAAATTGTCCTGGCCCTGTCAGAAGCAGACAAAAATCATTAAGGCAGAAGTTTTTTTAATCTACATTATCCCTGCCCCTTACACACTGCCTTGGGTATTTCTACTTTGGCACAATAGGTTACTGACCTTCCTTTTTATATCAGATCACTTCACCCTCCTGCATCAAGTAGGAAGGACAAGAACCAACTTCAGGCTTTTTATGCCAGAGGTCTGGGGGTTTTTGTGTCCTTTTTCTTAGTCCTCCACTTTCTTTTTTATACTGGTTACTCACTGTATAACCTTGGCACTGTTTGTCACCTGTAAATAAACAAAAATCTTTTGGAGAAGGTATACTGAATCATAAAGATCTCAGAAAGCACAGTGAATGACTATAAATATTAGATTGATCACCTGAAAAAGGGAGAGCATCTATTTTTTTTGATTTGACAAAAAGCAGATGAAGTGCCATAAAACACACTGCAACTACTGAGATGATAAAAAAAAAAAAGCTCACTGCAGGTTAGATATTCTGCTTTGAACAATGAAGAAAGTTTTCTTTCCCAGCTTTTAAACTATTTCAAATAAAACTTCATAATTAAATATAATTAATGGTAAATTGAATTGATCATATGAAAATGTCAGCACAGAACATTTTAATATTTCCAGTTATTTATTAGCTTTGACATAAATTGGCCAAACTCAATAAAATCAACCAGGATATGATGAACAGAGCTGAGAGGGAAAGTCTGTGCACAACTAGGTCTAGCAAGAAAGGAGCAAATGCAGCTTAGATAATGAGTAAGGAGAGCTTCCATGGCACATGATTACATCAGAGGGTAAATCATCTCTGCTCAATTTAAAGGCAATTTAAAGTGAACGGTGGCATTTCTCTCAGTGTGGCCAAACCAGCCGTGGAGAGGGCAATGGCAAGGAAAAGAGACAAGAACAAAATCTCCAGGGTCTGTTGCTTCTCTGCCATACTCTACATTTTTTACAGCACCTTTGAAAACAATGTTCTTTAACCTTCCCCTGCAGATCTGCCACAGTGTTTGAAAGCGCATCAGCCTCCTTTGATGTCCGGGTATTGTTTTGGAAATTACATCTTTGTCTCCTTTTGTCCTCAGGCCATTTCTGAGATTCTCATGAGTTTTCCTGTTCTCAGTTTAATGTTTCCACTTCCCTTCACGTTTTTGCCGTTTGTGCAGCAGTATCAAGGCTGCAAGTGTCTCTTCTGACTTTTCGGCTGTGCCCTCAATTACAGGGGTTCAAGCCTGCAGAAAGGGAGATTTAAGAGATGCAACTATCCTGGAAGCCTCAGCTACCAAGCTGAAGAGGCATTGACAGAGTTTTTCCATGGGTCAAATAACAAAGCAGTTGTGTAATCCTTATGATAATCAGAAGAGGAGGATCCAGGAGTGCAAAATGAGCAATATGGGAAGGAATGATGAATGCTATGACATCGCTTCTGGGTAAAATCTGGGTGCTTCAAATGAAAGCTACTCCTTGGTTGTCTGCCTATCTGCATTATCTTGCGCTGAGAACAGGAAAAATGAAATTTCAAAAGCTACCATTGTTCTGGGCTAGGATCTTCAGTGCCTCCTTATTTGACTTTTGGTTTCCCACGAGATAGTTCAGCAAAAACAGCATTGTCCTGCTTGAAGAATGGGTATCAGTTTTAAAGTCTGAAAGAAGCTCATAAGTAATGGGCAAGAAAAATCTCCTTGTCCAGAAGAGAACTTCTAGAGACCAGTTTTACTATTTTCTTATACATTCATCTACAGATGCAGTCATCATATTTACTGTCTCAGGTTTCTGAAAAGAAAACACAAGCTGGTCAAGACACCTTAATTTTCCAGTCAAATGTTAGAGTAACACTTCTGATTTAACTTCTCTTTTCCTTGAAAAGGAACAACTCTTCTGAATGGACCAATGACATAGCAACAATTAAAATTACATTAATTAAAATCTATGGTCTTCTACTAATGATTTGATATGGAAATTACTGAAAATTATTAAGATGAATCTTGCAGTCATCCCTCTGAAATAGCTAAGTGGGTGATCACACTTTCAATCTTTACTCACACAGAAGTCTTTGACTAACGTTTTCAGACAGATTTTGGTACTCCCACAAACACATTGAGTAGTTCTTTTCACACAAATAGTAATTTCATCTACATTTCAGAAAGAAACTTTGTTTTATTAACTTAAATGTTATTTTATTTTTGTTCTCCTTTGTTTTCCATCCAGAGGTCTTTGCTCATTTTTAAGTCATTCCCATAGGTTCACTTAGAGGGAATGGTGTACATGCTTCTGAGAACTTGCCTGGCAGAGGCAAAACTGCTGTTAGTGAAAACTCCAAGTTTGGGCAGTCACTGCAGTCAGTGCTGCTGATAGTGATGGGAATGGGATTTGCCATTAGAGGTTCAAGTGTCCTGTATTGCTACAGCTCAGCTTTCTGGGGAGTTACAGGATGGGAGGCACTCACCAGAGCACAAGGGAGCAGGGTGGGGAAGAAATGAAGGCTCATACAGGTGGGTCCATGGCTCTCCTGGCTCCAGTTAAGTGATGATTCTGTGATCCTGAGAATCAATTCAGTGAATGCAACGTGGAACTCAACTACAGAAGGAAAAACACACAACTGATCAACTGTTCAATTGTGTTTTGCTGTGATTGCTACGGCTTCTGCTGCAGCTCCCTCTCTGTTCTACTTTTAGATTCTTTAGTCTTGGATTTTATAAATGTATTTACTTATACCACCTTTTCAGTCTACAGATACTGCTGGTTACCTTAAATGGTACTGGTACCATTAATAGTATATAAATAGTTTATTCTAAATTATCCTACTTAGCTGTTTGGTGGTTTTTATATCAAATTCTCAGGTGGAAGATTTTTATTTTATAATGCCTCTGTCATTTCCCACAGTTACTTACTCCACACTTGAAAAAATGTTTTCCTTTCACATCTGGCTCTCTATATTTAATTTAAAATTTCCTTCTTAGACCTTAAAATTCATAACAAAGAATATCTTGATTTGTCTCACTTTTTTAGGTCAAAACATGCTCACAGTGCATCTTAAAACATTTCCATTACCGTTTCCACTGAATGCAAGGAAAATATGTTGACTTCATTTAAAAAAAAAGAATAAAATTCAACCAGAGATAATTTTCATAAATTAGATGTACAGATTTCACAGCTCAGAAACAAGGATGTCGAATGTGTCCAGCCTATACAGCCTCCTACACAGAAACCACAAGGTTTCAACGACAAGTCAGTGAAACCATAGCATTCAGCTTTTTATCCAAGACGAGCTCTACCCAGCGGGTGCTGCTGCCTTGGGGTGCTGACTGCTCATACAATAGATTTTCCAAGGTTCGCTTAAGGTGCTGACCTGTGAAGGGAAATGAAACTCATTATGCAAACAACTGTGCTATATAGCTGCTCAAATCTGTGTGTGTGTGCACATAACAGATAAATGTGCTGGCACACGCACACATATCCCTGCTAAAGATAGGTCTACTTAGAGATGAAGACAGAGACATCTGGAAAAAAAGGTCATAAAGAAAAACTGTTTTTACAAAGTTAGCTTATCTGTTAAGGATAGCATGAGCTAGTCACTTTAGTGTTCTTCAACCTCCTGTAAACAATGAAGCAGCAGATCTATTTATGAAGTTAAAAGTCATAACTAAGTGCATTTCATTACCAGAGCAATTAGTGTATGAGAAACAGAATAATATTCCCATTTAAGAGAATTCTAGACTAGTATAGCTACTTCTGCATCAGGGCTTTTATTGATAAAACCACCTGAAGAGGAATCCTCTCTGAGCAATACCATCATACCTTCAGGAGTCTTAAATGTAGACAAAGGTGCGGAGTCAAGATTCTCCTAAACACCCCTCCATAAAATGATTCTGTCAGAATCAGAATCTGTCTGCACTGGCACCAAATTGCTGTTCCTGGAATGATGCTGCTGAGTGGGAGCCACTGGCCCCCTCAGCCTCATGTGCTAATGAGGTATTTGTTGCATAGATCACAGTTGTGTTCAATAGTAAAGCCAGCAGAAGGGAGTCTTGGACTTCCAGCACCTCGTTTCCATTTGCAAATTTGTCAAGTGTGCTAAGGAGAAAATAGGGTTGACAGTGAAATGACTGCAATCAAAACAAAGCTAAACAAACAAAAAACTCTCAAGGCCTTTGCAAAAGGGATTTCACTGTAATGACCCAAAGCCCTGTAACTGAGGCTCCTCAGATTGTGACAAACTGTGACATAGTAGTAATGACATGAAGTAGAAATTTCTTTAAATGGCTTTGCTGCTGAAGAAAGCACCTGCATTCCTACACCCCAGAACTGCAGAGGTGGCTTCTGCCTCAGCCTTCCCTTCAGCCATGCAGTGTGACACCAAAGCCTCTCCTCTGCTGCAGGAGCTGAAGTACAGCTGGTGGCTGATGCAGTGGTCTGCAGCACACAGTGGTGGTGCTCAGGGCAAGCTGATGGGCTGGTATGCATGCCAGGACTTGGAGCCACTCCAATGGAAGGCAGACATCCAGACACTGGCATCCTCCAGTGCAGTGTCACACTGCTCCTCTGTCCTCACTACTTCTTGCTGTGCCAGAGGTGCCCCAGCACCGTGAGATGTAACACTGTCCCTGGGAAGACACAAAAGAAAGGGCAGGAGAACCATGTGACTGAGTTCATAGGATTTGGAATCAACACTATCCTTAAAAATAATTCTATTAGAAACTGAAGTATAAGCAGTAAACACATATACATAGATGAAGGAGGCTACAATCTATTTTTACAAAATACAAAGTATTTTGGTAGTACCTGAAAACCAGAAAGCAGAACTAGTTAGAAATACGTGGTATTCAGTCTGCTTCTACCAATAATAACCATAATAAAAAGGAGAAAACTGCATTTTATGTTGAAGATAACTTTATGTAAAGGTGTTAATAAGCCCAAATCAGAGCAGATATGCTGGAGGAGGGAAAAGGGGCCACAGCCCCTCAGTGACTGTGCCCTGTGTTTAGTTTTAGACTGTGTAAGAGGGGAACTGCACTGCTATGGTGATCCCACACCAGGCTCGGCAGCCTCACCAAACCCAGGGAGTGATTTCCAAAAGCATCTGTAATATCAAACCTTTAATTCTGTTATCAATACTCAAACTGTACTGTCATGCTGATCACCATGCAAGGCATGTCAGGATATAGGGAGCCCCAGCTGCCCAGTGGAATAGTTATCTGTACACCAAACACATCATCTTGAGCCTGTAATGGTTTGGAGGTTATTTGCTTTAGGCTACTGGTATTGTAACTCAGAAGTGACTCTATTCTAACGAACTTCTGCTCATTAACAATAGTAAATTATCACAGAAGCATTCTGCATTGTGCCATTCTGCATCCTCCACTGTCCAACACCTGCATGTACCTGATTTTTCTTTCTCATCAATTGGGATGAACACGACACACACTGTTGAGTTTCAGCACTACCACACCCCTGCTTTTCATACCATAGCCTATCTCTTAGTGGAGTCATGGGGAAATGTGTTGGGAATGTTGGGAAACAGACAACACTCCTGTGGTAGACAGGTTGTGCTCCTGCCACACAGCACAAGCAATGACTTGCCCCAACCTCTCCCCACCAGTGGCTTTCAGCTGAACAACTAACTCCTTTCTGCCCTCAAATTTTTAAGAGAACTGTGGTAGCCAAACATCCTGTCATCTGCTGCCTTCTCTTCTGAACGTGGCTGTCCTCTGCTAGTGGGGAAAGATTATGGGCACTACTGTAAAGAAGAATGAAGCTCTCTTTGGAAGCTGGAACACAGCTCAGGCACAGCTCTAAGCTTTTAGTTACAGAGATCAAACTGTTCAGGCCTTTTGCCAGTTTTTAGCTGAGATGTCAAAGGAACTGCATGATATGGCTGACTGCAGTGGCAGCAGATCCCCCTTCGTCACCCAGTGAAGCTTCTTCCATCCTACAGGCAGAGAAAGTTGTTACCAGGGGGTAGGAGGCTGCTCCCAGCACTAAAGGAGACTTCAAAGGATGTGCCCACAGGAGGACAGTTCTGAATATCTGCCTCTGTGCAGGGTGGGTGTAAGCTTGTCTCAGGCTCTAGGGGTTGACAGGCACAGTTGGTCATTAGTAGTTGATAAGCACATAAATACATCAAACTATGTGCCTAAGAAGCATTACTAGGAGCAGGATGGGAAAGAAATTGGCTACAAGTTAGCCCTGGAGGAACACTATGGACATGTAAATGGTTTTATATTGTTGCCTGTTAATATTTTAGTCCCTGTGACTCTACAGTCAGTTATATTTACCGATTTTTATAGAAAAACAAGATAAGAATAGATTTTTTCCCAGGTTAGGTTTTCTCTTTATAAAGCAAAGTTAAAGACAAAAGAATTATACCAAAGCCTATAACAGGAAAAGAAGATTGCAAGGGAGTAGAACTGACTTGCAAGGTGGTCAGAACTATTTTGAAGACTGGTTTTTCTAAATCTGCTTCTTCCTAGTCTCCCATTATCCAGCATGACTCCCCTCATTTCCTACAGTCCCCCCAAGTCATATACAGAACATACATGAAATGTTACAAACCTAAGTTATAAAAATTCTTTGAAAGCAGCCCTGTACATTACAGACTTTTTTGGCTGAACCATAGCAATGACTAAGCCATGGGAAAAGCCTCCATTCAGCTCCTCTGTAAAGGAAAATGTGGGTGGGGGAACCAGGCTTTCGGGGTCGAAGTCATGCAGTTCTTGGGTGGCAGAGGAAAGAGGAGGACTTGGCCGGCGGGGCAGGGCCGGGAGGTTTCTCACATTTCCACTTTCCAGCCATCCCTGTGGGGCCGGGCCGGTGACAGTGTAAGAGAGGCTGTCATTGTTTGACTCAGCATGTTCCTAAGCCACAAGAGCAGTGACGTATGTAAAAAACTTGCTGCTCACTCTTATCAGATAAGAGGGATATCAAGGAGTTTTCTCCACTGCCTAGACAATAGAGGAAGTCCTCCTTTGTCCTTGCATTTCACTTTCTCTGTCAGCATGGCTTCCTTGATGCAATTCTTGTGGCCTTACAGCCCCTAACAAAAAACTGAAGCCTATACAGCAGCTTTAGAGACCTGATATGCAAACACATATTTACCAAATATGTGTAACTTTACACAAAGTTACCAAAGTGTCAGTTCCCCATTTTTTAACTTCCCATTTACTCCACCAGCTTTAAAATTGATCTTGGATATACCTGGTTTCATTTGGAGTACTTTGGACAGAGCCATCTCACCCCCATGATTTTGGTGGAGATCTGTCTCTGCCCCTTCAAGACCAGTGCTTCTGAAAACATGGCCAGTTACTCTGTGTGTTAACTGAAGTTTTTAAGTGGTTCTGAAGTTGTCTGGACCAGCAAAAACCTTCAGTGACCTCTTGGCATGAAATGCTGCCAACCACCACACAATGTCACAGCTAATAGAGTCCTGTCCCACATCCAAGTGGAAAGTTCCCATCATATCAACCAAATAGAGATGTACAAATGGCTGACAGTGCTACCACAACCATCTACTGTAGCCTGGCTCAAAGAAACTTCCCAAAAGAATCCACAATCAAAATACTGACATTAAGAAGTAAAAGCAAACATTATCACCAGCCTGCTTCTTTACTATGAACACTTCCAATAGTAAATCAAAAAAGTGGATTGAGGATAAATGAATGTTCATCCACACTACCCGGCAACAACCTACAGAAAAGTCATGGTAAAGAGGAGTAGAGCCAAGTCCCCTCTTAGTGTAAAGAACATCACTATTGGAAATAATCTCTCCATTATTTCCATTATTCCATTACAATCTCTCAGCAGCCTCAGGGAGGTTTTGGACAACAGACAAAAAAACCCAATTTGCAATGCTTCACAGGAACGGGACGCAGGGAGAGAGGATAAAGAGTAGTATTGGTCACCATGTGGTTTCTCAAATCAAAGATGCTGTTGATTTCCTTTAATGAAGCCTAGCCATTAATTAAAGACATTTTAAATAAAACTTACTGAGATCCTCTGCACTTCTGTGCAGCTGTGCTGCTTATTATTTTAAGATGCATCCACAGGGGGGGAAAAATCATCACACTACTTTTTTTTCAAGAAATAAAATTTCAGATTATGTGGTAGAAGAAAGTATTTTTTTTCTTGCTTGTTTCAGTTCTCATTTTTAGAATTTCTGTTCTATTCGGTGTTAGTAGCTATCCCTTTCACCAGGAGAGATTCTGTGTGTGCATGCATGAGACTCTGAGTGCAGTTATGTGTATTTACACATACACCTATAAAATTTATTCATTTTCTGAATGGTGAAAAATTACTTAAGCACATAAACAGCACAGAGTAAATAATCATTTATACACAGAAAAAAATGTGCTGGAGTATGTCAGATAGAGCTCTCACCAGTTTATACACTCATTTTTAAATGAACACTGAACAAGCCCAGATTCACCCACCAGACAGATTTATACTGGTGCATTTTATACAATGCCAGCATATTACACAGGTTGGCAGACATCCAACTGCACTCCAGTCTTTGTGTAAGTTTTGTAAGGCACTTCCAAAGCCATCTGGAATCTTCAGATTTTCAGAGAAAAAGACTTCACAGACACATGATCATCTTTTTATTCATCCCAAGTGAAGGTGCCCAAGTGACTTTAACTGCCCTCTACATAGGAACTCTTCAATCGTATTGATAGCATTTAAATAATGATACCATATAAAAGTAATTTAAAGCTGTTTTTCCCCTCTTTATGGCAAAATATCAAGATCAGTACTTTTAAAACCAACTGATTCCTAGAGCTGCAAGTCCGGTCAGTCTCTAGCACCTGCACAGACCTTTGTTTGGACTTCATACGTTCTTCTACATGCCCAGGGAAATTCCCAGCTGCTAAAGGAATTCCATGTATTTAGCACTGCACTGGATCATTGCCACAAGCAGGAGTGTCCCTTGGGCCTGACTCACCAGGATTTAGCCCCTGCTCTTCCAGTACTGCTCCCCCTTGGTAATGGGCATGCTCCAGGGATTCATCTCTCCCAGGACAGTCTATGTCCCTGCAATCTTCACTCCCAGTGGACATGTCCTCCACAATGATGTTAATATATCTGCTACTGGCTCCAAGTCAATATAAAGAAAATTTCAGCTGGTTTAAATGCTAAGATGGTACAGCTCTAACAGAATACATGCTGAGAATGAAAAAACCACAGTTCATTGATGTAATGAAGAAACAGCTAACAAACACTCCTTGGAGCCACAAATTAAGATAAATACATTTAAATTTTGAAAGAAGTTCTGTCATATTTCTCCTATACAGTACAGAAGAGCTGCAGATGGACTGAAGACATTCATTGCTGTATGACACAGAAAAAAAATGCAGAATCCTTGTTGACCTAGGCCTGTGGTTTCTAAGTACCAACTTTTTAGTACGTTCATTTCTTGACTCAAAGTGAAAATGGGAATTCACCCTTTTCTCTTTTTTTCCTGCCCAATGTGCAGATGGGGCACATTTTCTTTCACTCCATCAATCCCTGCCCCCCCCCCACGCACAAGCTCGCGTATTTGCACCTAGCCAGTGGAAAAGAAAAAAGGGTTACTCATTAATCCATTCTACAAAGCTTTCCAAACTGAAATGGGTGGGTTCTCCATCTCCAGCAGGGAGCAATATATAGGTAGGTCCTGAGCTTACCTGAGCACAGCTCAAACTGGAGTGTTACACTTGAATAGCACAATTTTGCTCCTGGCACATTTTAAAATATAACTCATCAGGATGAAGAACATGATTATTTTCTGCATGCTTTTCTTCTGCTCCTCTATGGTGCTGACGGCAACTTCACCAAGAACAGTAAAATACAGACAGATTCAGCAGAAAATTAAACAGTTAGAAACTATGGTGAAAGATAAGGTAAGTGATGGTATTTGTCATAATATTGAAATTACTTTCAAGCATTATGTATTGCTTAGTATATATCTTGTGAGAGACATCACTTTCAAATGTTAAAACTTTTCTAACTTAGGTTTGTTTTATTTTAGGATGCTGAATTGCTGCATACACCAGAAAACCCTTTGGTGAGATTGCTTTAACATTATTTCATAATTACATAATTTTGATTTTGTACTGGTTTATTCCATTGAAAAATGGAATGTGTCTTCTCCACATCTCTGACCTAGTACTCTTAATGCAAGCTAGACTGAGTAAGAAAATATTTTTTAGAAGTCCCTTTTCCTGGATATTTAATGGTTGAAGTGTTTATATTTGGCATCACAATTACTATTTTGCTATTGTATGTGTATCATAACCCACCCACAGATCTGGAGGTGCACACAGTCCATTTAATTAAGAAACAGTGCTATAAGAGTAAGCATTGATACAAGAGCCAGACAAGCAGCAGTGCTTTTGGGAATGCAGGTATTTGGAGTGCAAGTGCCTCCACTGCCTCCCACTGCAGCCAAATGGCAAGAGTGGCACTGCAAGGCAATGTCACTGAGTGCCTCCTCTCATGTGCAGTCACACTCACACTGCTCCCTCTGAGACTATTTGAGCAGATGTTGTGCTACCAATGGGAAGACAAAGCTGCATCTGCAAATATTCTCTTCAGTTTATAACCAGTTAAAAATACAAGAGCAGCTCCCTGTGAATCCCTTTATAATACAGATACTTATTTATACATTATTTAGTGCTGATATTTTGCATCTTCCAAGGTTAAGATCTTCTTATATATAGTGAGTCACCAAGTGTGTGCACTCTCAAAAGTGGTAGGAGGCAGGACGTACCGTGAATTTAAATGCTAATCATAGTAAAATTATGTCTTAAAAACATAGAGGGTAAATGCATCATACTTTGACAATCCCTCAACATGCAACTGAGGTCTAGAGCAACATGTGGCTATCTAATATTATACTTGTGTTATCAGCTGTCTTAAATCTTTGAGCCCTATTTTGTAGCACAAACAATTTTGATTGACATATATAAGCGATCACTGTGCATTACTATGCTGTAAAACTGTAGGCATTCTTAAAATGTTACCTACTCAGGATTCTAAACTCCCTTGCAAAGCAGCTACAAGAAGAAAGGAAAAAAAAAGCTCACCTCAGTTCACACAGGTTTTTGTTAGCCTCCTCCTAGGCTTTACAGCTGGCAAAAAAATATACAGAAGCATGACCAAACCAGATACATTCCTTTCAATTGCTAGAAACAACTAGAGCACACAAATTCATTGCTGGGCTTTTTCCACTAAAATTCTCTAACTTGTGGTGTCAAAGTGAAAAGGAAGAGATTATTAGCTGTCATTTTACCCCAGTGTTTGCCACTGCCTCTGAAACAAAGTAAATACAACTCGTGACTTATTGCTTAATGAGGTTGTTGGTGTTTTTTTTTTTAAAGTCATGCTCACCTCAGGAAGGAAAACGACAGCTCACTTGCAGCTTATGGTTTTACTGTCTGATTCTGGGAGGTCCTAAGTGCCTCCTCTGAATACAAGAGAAGAGAGAGAATTCAAGTATTTAGAAGGTATTAAGTTGATACAGGTTCAGCTCCCGATGAAAAATATGTAAAAAACATTAATGCACTAATAGTGATTATCACCAGCAACCAAATCAACAAACTTTTCATCCTACAGGGTGATTAAAGTATGTATCACTGTATGCCAAACCGGCACTCAGGGTCATCAGGTGCCATCACAGCCTAGTGAAACCCAATTTCATAAAAAGTCACTCTTATAACTGCATTTCACATACTAAAATATTTGAAATTCGTTTTATTCTAACCTGCTTATGCCAGATTTGGATTTGGTCTTGAATATTCAATGAGAAAACTACCTATTATAACATCTAGAATTAGGTGGTTTATCCCTATCTGGTTTGGCTTCCTTGAGGTTCCTTTGTGTGGACTGTTAGCCTCAATTCAATCTCAATTGCCTTCTACCCTCAACAATGAAGTATTGTTTTCTTTGAATAAAGAGAGGGTAGAGGACATCAATTCAAGGGAAGAGGCTGAGGCTGAAAAAGCAGTGTTAAGGCCGAGGTGATTCCAGGCAGGAGGGGAAAGGAGCTCTCCTGCTGGTGACTGGCACGATGCTGATGTGCCCCGGATTTGTATCTCACCCCGCTGATCACCAGTTCCGGAAGCGAGGGCTCCACGGGCTCATCTGCACTGCTAGTCTGAGTCAGATGCAGAGTTCTGCTGCCAACTGCCTCTGAGACAAACATTTCACAAGTTTCTAGCCCCATTGAGACATTTCCAGTGGTCTGTGCTCCTTCATGCCTCATCCCCAAAATGCTCAGCCCATGAAAACAAGGCAGGGCCCAAAATCCTTGCGGTGCCCTGATCGTTGGCTGCCTCAGCTCTAAGTGACAGCTCAGCAAAACAGAAAAGGCAGCACAGATGAGAAATGCTGGTTTCTCAGCTCAGCACGGATGAGACTGAAAATGTTTTCAGTTTCAGCTGGAAAATTGATCTTTTTAAAAGACGAGTAGTGTTTTTTTCCAGTAAGCAAGGCTGGTTACGGTAAGGATGTTTGAAACATAAATGTGTGGCTTCTTAAGAAAATAAAATGCTTTATCTGACCAACACAGAATCTTGCTAGTAAAATTTGCTGTGAGCAACATCCATGAAGGCAAACCCTTGCCCATGGAGTAAACTGCAGTGACATCTCATAAAGCACTCAAGACTCAGCTTGGGTAGAAGCTGGTATGCAAAACAAGGATGATGGCTTGGGAGCCTTTCTAATATGTGTAATCAGGAGCTTCCTTCTTTGGGACACAGAAAGCAACTTCAATTGACTTCAGTAAATATTGCTTTTCTTTCTCTGTTGACTGTTAGGTTAGTTTTGGGGTTAGTTTTTGTGTAATTTCTGATGCTATCCATATAAGAATATTCAAATGGTATTTGAAAACCCGCAGTTCTATATCAATTCTAATTATTAACTAGGCATTATAACCATGGGCACAAAAATTAGGAAGAAATGAAGTATATTCCCACATATAGCACCGAGAGATATTTGTAATTTTTTAAAAATAAGATGCTCATGCTTTAGTAGGTGAAAACCTACTACACGTAACTGATGTACTCTTCAGGACTGTCTTCCTTCAAATGCTGTCATGAGTAATAGCCATGGAATTCATTTGGCTAGGAAATACTTAAATACTTAGGCAAGAACAGCCAAAGTAAAGCTTTGCCATCACCTGCATATCTAAAACTAACTTAAAAAAAGGTACATTTGCATATTCTCAGTTAATATCCTCCACACTTTCTTCTGCATATGGACCACAACCTAACATGTGCAGGAAAAAGTGCTGCAACACTGGCTTTAAACCAGCTCCTTCTTCCTCTGCCCTAGGAGGGATGTCTGCACACAGCTGTGACCTGCTTCAAGAAGGGCATCCAGAAATTACAACCAGCAAACAGCCAAGAAAAACCGCAGTTCACCAAAACCATCAGAATCCTGAGCAAATTCACCTACAGAGACCCTGGAGAGGTAGTATTTCCTCACAGTGCCCGTAATTGTGATCATTGCTCCTTACTTTCTATAGCAGATGCCCTCTGCAATGGTGGAATTGTAGAAAGCAAATCTGTTAGAAAAAGCAATCTCCCTTTCATTACTTTGGAAAATTAGAAGTTCAATTTCTGCATTTTTGGGAGAAGCATTCTCTGTAACCCTAAAAAGTCGCATACATGTACTTGGCAACCACAGGTTGTACTGGCAGAAGGACATGGATCATTGCAAAAAATGTGAATGAAAAGTGTCATTACTAATTTCCTCTCCTTTTGAAAGAACTTGTGTCAACAACTTTCCAGCTAGAAAAGGCATTGATCACAACCCTAGGGATTTTTCAGTGAGAAAGCTTGAGATTTGATTTAGGATTGTGATGTGCTGTTTGGAAGTACCATGATTCTCTTTATCTTCCAGCAGTGTGAGTCTACGTGTGAATCTTATGAGAAGAAAACCCCCAAAGAATTTTTGAAGGGCTTTGCCAATCTAATGCAAATGGTAAGCAGAGTTCATTCCTCCTGGGTGCTTTCTGACACTTTGCAAACCATTGCAGACATCCTCATTTTACATCCTTACTAATAATGTGTTATTTTTACAGCTATTCAAGAACTAATCTAGGACACACCAGAGCTGAAGGCTACCGAAAATCTACTTTTTAAAGCAGACACTATGTTATATTTAAGATGTGACAAATGTAAATACTTTCCAGTGCTATTATATTATGTGTTCTTTGTGTCTGGTGAGTGAAGTATCTCCCAAAATATTAAGGAATCTTATTTGGATGGGTATTTGTAAGACGGATGCTATTTTGCAAGAGATTCTAGCTCCACCTTACAAGGAAAATTAAATTCTAATTAATTCTAAATTAAATTAATTCTAAATTAAATTCTAAATAATAGGCTCTTGTAAGGGACTTATCTGTCCCGCTTCTGCTGAACTAGAAATACATGAGATGGTTATTTCTGTATTTTTGCTTTGATCTTAGCTGAATCCCATGCAGAGATTTCTGCAACTTTTTAAAGAAAAATTAACAGTAAAATTATCAGGGGTTTTGAAACGTCAAAGGAATCTGCTTGGACTGATCATTATTTACAGTAATACCACACACAGAGCTTTATTTGTAAGTTCTTAGACTGCATCTTAGCTAACTATGGAAAAATATCCTGCATTGAACTGCCTTCTCAATACTGGAAAAAACATTTACAAATCATACTGTATGGCTGTGATTAACATCTTGTAGGTAATGGCCCATTTTGCCATGGGATTCTGTAGGGAGAGATGTCACCCACATGCTCTAAGTGGAGGTATGGGATTCCTGGGGGAAATCCTGTTTCAGAAAATGGAATTCCATCTGCACTGCTCCAGCTTAACATGATAGATACAGCAGAGGCATGACAGGCTGGTACAACCAGCCACTGCAAAAATGTCCAATAAATACAGTAACAGATGATTAGTCAGAGTGAAACAGCTCTAATGCATATTGCTCTTTCTCAGAGGACAGCATTTACCCTCATATTCACATACCATTGACACTATTCATTCTCTCTCCTCCTGATTAAGTTTTTTATTTGCCATTTTTTCGTTAAAAATCTGCCAAGTTTTTTTGCTATGTTGAAACCTTCCTGCACAGCTCCTGAATACTGAGCATTTCTGTGGAATTATGGCCAGAGACCACTGAAAATTTTTTAAATGAAAGTGAGTATCACAGCACTTAAAACTAGTTTTGGCAGCTTAATTACATACTACCATATTCTGCTTGCAAGGATTCTGAACCTCTGGGTTCTTCCATCTGAGCATAACTGCTAATCTACCCCAAACAGATATTAGCCCCACATGAGGAAACTGATCTTGAAAAAGAGCATAATGCCTTCCAGTAAAAATTAACCTTTCATCAAATTTTCTCTCTACTTAGTAGAAATGTGGTAGAGAGAGGAAACTGGAAAACTGCGTCTAGTATTAGGATGGAAAATGACAAGCTTAGTTACCTCCAAAAATAATGAGGTAGTATTAAAAATATTTCCATTCCTACGAATGCTGTCGGCCCAAAGGAAAACTAATACAAAAAGCTTTGCTGCCTCCACATTTTCACTGTCCTGAAATGTGAACCTCCTCAAAAATGCACATTAGAAAGAGGAAGGAAGATCTTCAGGGCACAACAAACCAAGTGAACTGTCCTTGTTTCTGGTGATGGTCATTTTGATTTAGGACGTCTTTTTCTTCTCCTTTTCTTTTTCTTTTCAAATCCGACTTTTCCTCTGTGTAATATTCTATCTCATACCTCAATATTTCCATGTTACTGCATCAGAATAACCATTCTAAAAAAGAACTACCACTCATATGTAAGTAATCGAAATACTGAGTTTAAATTATGTTCTTTCTGCACCTTCTGTCCCCGTTTCTCTGACTCATCAACCCATGAAGTCCTTTCATCATCAATCGGTGAGCACTATGCAAAATTGCTGCTGCAACTGCAACAGATTTTAGAGTCCGTAAAATTCCATTCCAGATTTGGATAAAAGCAACTGGGAAAACACTGAAGCCCATTCTGCAGTTGCAGCATTCCTGCTGGTGTTTCTACATTTGTATTTTTATGGACGAGTTTTAATTGAATGTCTTTATCATGAATTAACTGCATTTTTGTGTGAGTCCTAGAAAGGGAACCAAAAAATAGCACTCTTCATGCATGTGCAGGTTTTTGGAGAAAGAGCTTGATTTTTGTACAAATACAGTATGTATTTCTTTATCTGTAAATGTCTTTTCCAGTACCTTGCTAAGTGCATTGAAATCACTGTTCTAAAAGAGCTTGTTAAAACCCTTGTTATGCAGACAAAATGGGATTACCATGCCCTGACAAACACAACATTGTGTATTACATATTTATTAGCAATCATTACAAAGCACTGAGAAGCAACTTTTGTATCTGGGATGGACATTTTATGAATGAAAAGCAATTCCCCACAGGAATGTCATAAGCTAACTAGGTACTCCTGCCTACACTGCAGCAATGCCTGTGTTTGGTCCAAGAGGCAGCATATGATGCAGTAAGTAATGCACCTATTTCTGTTTAGTGACTTGCTTCACTTTTTTTAACTATGGATTTTGCCACACCAAACATAATGCTAAAGCTTATTTTTTCTTGTTTTAAACACAATATACTTGTTTATTGAGGTTATTTGTTGTACCTGCAGAACAACTTAAAATACTCACGTGTAGTATTCAAAAAAATAGTGAGAAACTGCAACAAATGTAACTTTAGAGGGTTAATTGTTCTGAGATCTTGCTGAAAACTGAAATTATTGGACAAGCCAGTTCAGCTATGTGTGGAGAGTATTAATCACAAAATTAGCATGGCTAATTCTGGCCAACACCACACCTCTGGGCAGTGTCAGTACAACCACTGTGGGCAACTCTGTGCATTTCAAATACGCTTTGATTTACAAGATGTGTGGCCTTGTGTTCACTCTTTCATTTGTCAGAGGGACCAAATACTGAGTGTATTATTCAGGGTGTGCTATTTGAAGAACAGGATGAATGAAGAACAGGAAATCTGTGCAGGACAAACCAGTGTTCAAAAAGACATCACCTTGTTCTGCAACAGTGTTGTCAGAAGGAAAAATGAAGATGCCACAGGAGGAACTTGTGACCTTAGGAAGGACCAGATACCACAAACTTAAATGTGTACACCCCTTGACTTATTTCCTTTCATGAGAGGAACTCTCTTTGTACTAAGTGCACTCTGCAGAAACAATGTGTGTTTCATTAACAGAGTACATCACGTAAGCCATAAAAGCTCATTACCTCCCAGGGAGGCTTTACAATGTATTTATGATTTTGATCATAAGTGTCCTTTGTAGGCACTTCAAGATGTGTTTTAGCATGGTATATACAATTTTGTATAATATTTACTTTTCTGGAAAGGATTCTTTATTTTTATACCAATTAATAACCTAATTTAATTATTTATTGCATTTCTGTAAAGGGAATGTTTGTACTAAGGACTATGTGGTCTGATTAATTTATATGCCTGTGATATTAAACAATTTTAGCTAATATCATTTGCTCTTGTTCTTTTCTTTAAAAACATATTTTTGTAGTTATCTGTGGGAGAACTATTCCCTGAGGGTTTCCCAGCCACCTGTATCACAGACCTGGTTTTGAGTGGGGTAAATTGTTCGAATATTTTTGCATGTCACCAAGTGAGATGAGTCAGACTTGACTAACAGTTAATTCTGGATGAATCTCAAAATATGTAATGCCTGCTGTTTTCTTGTATGCAAAGACAGGAGGGATCCCACAATCCAGTGGGAAAACCCACAGGGAATAGTTCTCACTACAAATAGGTAACTCCAAAATTCCCTACAGTGCTCTGGACTTGTGCTGATGACCCGCTGTAACAGGAGCAAAGGTGAAAGAGAACGTTTCCTACTCAAACATCTCGGTCCAAGCTGCTGATCTCCATTGCTGTGCTGCCACCTTTTGGTGGCAGTTTGGAAATTCAAAGCCGTTCCAGACACAAGCAAGCTGAGTATCACTGTCATGACAGTGAGCTTTGAGATACACCACAGACATAACAACCAAGTTCTCCACTTCCCATTTGGTTTTCCCTTTTCCTCTTTACACAGCTGAAGGTTCAATTGTGTTGCTGTGGTAACATCATTAATATCACGAATGCCCTTACCACACTACTTAGGCTGTTCAGCAGCTCCCTTCCCTTTGCAAGAGGATGTACAAATGGATGCTGTGTCCATGTGTACCTTCATTAAGTGTCCAACAATCTATCAGGAGTTCTCCTGCTCTTTTCAGACTCTTTGCAAACAATCCTCTTACTTCTATCTCTTTCCATTTTGTGAAGATGATCTTATTATTAAATTTCTCTACTGTTTCCTGTATTCTCTCCATGCTCACCCCTGGTTCTCCATCTTCCTCCCATTCTAATTCCCCACACCTGTTCTCCCAACCTCAGTTCATTTTCTCCCTCCTGTTACACTTCCTCCAGCTTTCTTTCCGTTATCAGGGAATTTTCAGACACTCAGATGGTGCATGATCATCACCTGCATGATTCCATCAAAATGGAAAAAGAGCTGAACATAATGCTAGTGATCCATACAAAGTTCAGTTCCTTACCTGAAATAAATCCCCCTGTAGCCCCTCCAATGTTCCAATGCTAGCTCAGACCTTAGAGGGCTTTGGAGGAATATTTCAGGGACAGGACAAAGGATCCAAAAGAGGCTCTGACCCCCAGCTGTAGCTCAAGACGTTTATTCCAGGTGGTGTCCAGAGGGGAAAGAGGATGAGTGTGGAAGAAGGGGGCCTTATCCAGGCTTCTGCTAGGGAGAGATAATTGGGACACAGCCAATAGGGTCAGAAAGGGGAGGGAGGGTAAAACTACATGGTTACAGGCTCTAGGGGTCTCTGAGTGGGGAGAAACCCCCAGGGGAATGCAACATCTACCATCCACAGGAGAACATCCTGACAACAAAGAAGTTAAATATTTTCACTACTAAGCCCAAGTGAAGGAAGCACTCACAAACCAGCTGTGACATACACTTTAAACATATCAAGTTTAAACATACAAACATATCAAGTATATCACAACAAATCAGACAAACACTGTGACAGAGCACCTCTCAACACCATCCCCTAAATCCTTAAAAAATGTAAAAACAATGAATGACAAAAGGGTCAAGGCCAGTGCCAGTCAATATGAGGACAGGAGCTGTAGGGGATGAAATACAGAAAAGTGATGATTGAGGTCAGAACCCCAAATTCAGCATTTCATCAAACCGAGAAGCAACTCCAAGTTTACCACTCCCTTTATGAATGGCTAGGAAAAGCACCAGTGTAGAAAGCAGATCATGGCACAAGAGGGCAGCAGGCAGCTGAGAAAGGAAAGGAGATCTTCACAATCCTCCTTCTCCTCCTCACAGATGACCCCGCCCATCTCACAAGAAATTAATCTACAAACCCTCCAATGTGGGGAAATACAGTTCAAAAGAGGACTTAACTGAAAATGTTCCCATTTCTGTTTTCTCTTTTACAGGCATATTTCAAATGCCACCTACGTAACAATTTCTACTTCTTCCTGTATTCTGTTCTTTCCCAAACGATTTACTCATTCATTGTACTCCTCCCTTCCACCCTCCATCTCCCCTTTAGGGAAACCACTTAAGTTATGCCTCATATTTACAACTTTTTCATCAACACCAGACAGGATTGCAAGCATTGGCAAATCCTGCCACCTTACCTCATAGGTGCCATTAGGAGAAACATCACCTCAAAACAAAGAACAAGGGAAAAAAAAAAAA